>OZ010795.1:198494700-199094700 GCA_963932465.1 Maratus speciosus
AAGCACCTTATTTTCTATGTTAGTTTTTAGAGCATTTTTTGTTTGCTATGGAATCTTTCAGTATTTGTAGCACCTAAAATTTTCAGATGCTTATTAGAAAATATTGTGATATTCTCCAAAGCTGCGAAGTTTCAAGCTTATGCAGACCTGCCAAGTGCTACGAAAAAATCGTAGTTGCTACGATTTGGACCTATAAACTACAATGCTACGAAAATCGGTCTTAAACTACGATTTTTGGCAAAAAACACAAACGCATTTTTTGTTTCTAGTTGCGATTTTTATCCCGTGCAGCATATTTTTCAGGAGTGATTCTGTCCCAAAATTTCAAAGTATTCATTTCCGAAAGTTTTAAAAAATTGGTCATTAATCCAAAAATTCGGACATTAAAAAATACTCATAGGAAAAAAAAAATCTGGTCTGCAAAACAAACTTCTTAACATAAAACCCTCTTTATGTATATCAACCGCAAGTGAATCGTGTTTCTGTAAATATTTATACAGGAATTCCCTTCTTTAGAAACAGGGCTGCCATTTTAACAATTTCTGGGGGTGGGAGGGAGTCTTTGAGGGGCAAGATTTGAAATAATGTGCAAAATCGCACGATTTGTACGATTTATTATTAAACATTTCACTTTACGAATTATTATTAAACATTTCAATTTTGCGTGGTAAAATACGCAAAATTCGTCGAAGGAATGCTGTAAAAAATGCAAATTTCGTCAAAAGTTCATGGTAAAAAGTGCGGATTTCAATGAAGAATCGTAATAGAAAAATATGAATTACGATTGCGGGAAAAAAATTGTGAATATCCTGAAATGACCGCGGGAAAAAATTTCAAGAATTTCGTCAAAATTTACTGCACTGGGCTAAAAAATTGGAACCAGGCTCCTTAAAAAAAAAAAAAAAAAAAAAAAAAATGCTGCGAAACGAGAAGAAACTTTAAATATTATATAAAAAAATTTCAGAGGAAAAAATTTACTATATTGAGTTGAAAGACTGAAACCTCATTTTTTTTACGAATGTCAAAAGATGGCTGCGAAACACGAAAAACCAACCAACCAACCTCCACATTAATTTTAATTTTGTGTGCTACGATTTCTCATTTTCAAAGGTTGGCAGGTCTGCTTATGGTATAAAGTTCATTATTTGATTCCCTTTTTTCATAAGTATATTTCACATTTTATGTTTAGCTTGCTTTATTTTCATTTATTTTTTGTTTATAAAAACAATATCATTGGTAAATTTTATTCATATTGCCCTTATTTCTGTAGCAATCAGCAACAAAATTATTATTCTCCAAATACTTAGCAAAAAATTTTTTTTATTCACACTTTTTAGATTCATTTACATTTGGTGAGGTGGTGAAGGATTAGTGTAATAACACTGCTAAATATTATCAACAGTTTCCATTCTCCTTTTAAATTGTATTGCATTTTATGTATTAATTTTAAATTACCTGATTTCTAATTATTCTTTTTAAGGTCCAGAACTCTGCAAGCAAAAAATCGAAGGAAAGATTCAAGCCTTCTTTATAAGAAATGGGTTGTTGTGCTTGTTTTGTTCCTTATAGGATTGTGTACTCTTAGCATAATTTTTTTAAGACTAGGACGTGCCAGTGCAGAATCTGATCCTCTCTTGGATCCTCATTTAAATCCAAATATTAGAGTAGAAGACATGAAAAATTTGAGATCTGATTCAAATGCAGAATCAAAAGTTATTGGTAAGAGCAATTTTCAAGAAAACGTGAAAGAATTGTTGCCTGCATAGAGACTATTTTAATTTAGGATATAATAAAAATATTTGTAATATATATTTGCTTCATATATAAATGTGTATAACTATGCAATTTCTGGAGATTTTTAATATATTTCTTTTAACAAATTTTATGACATATTAGATGAAACAGTAAAATATTATGAGATATTTGTTATTTCGGATTCAGCTAAAGTTCCATAATCAGATAATGTTGCGAAGGTCAAACAAGATGTTGACAACAATGTAATTAGTGGATTCAAATGTAGCAAATGTTTGTATGTATACAAAATTTTAAATTAATTTTTAAAAACTTAGAAATTATCAACAATAAAATACATACTTGCAAATCTACAATAAGTATCTGAAATAAAGAACATAAAAAAAAAAGAATAATAATAAAAAAATACACAGCGGTGTACTTGCTCTATGTAACGAAATTTTATAATAATTATTTTTATATATTATAATAAATTATCAAATAACACACCATCATTTAAATTCAGAAAGAACCATACAGAGTCATTGCGAACTTAAATGAATAGATATTTCATGCAATTAATTGAAAACACTCTCACTTTCTACCTACTGTGTATTCTTTGTGCTAGAATTGCAAATCCATTTCAACAGGATTAATCAATCAGTTCATTTTAATTCAGACTGCATTCTACCTACAATGATGTCACAAAGCTCATTATCTATAAATATTTTATCTATGCAATTATTTATGTATATAAATGTTATATATGTATACTAAAATTAAACTAACAAATCGAATTACATTATGAAATTAAATTCGTGGTGAACTATGCTCAATAAAATATATGAATCTTTATGCAATACTTGATTATGGAACTTTTTCCCTTATGATTTGTAAGAAAATCTTATTAGTTCATTTGCATTTTAGTTTTTAACACTAGTAGAGCTTTCATAACCTGAACACTTTGGGACCAAAATTAAATGGAAAAAATAAATTATTGGCGTGACAAGTGTTCATCATCTATATAATTATTAACTAAATACAGTCAAACACCAATTATCCAGACTATAGTGATTTGGACGTAATTCAGAATAATTATAAGGATAATTAAGGCAATCATAAAAAAAGATTGTATTTTTAAATTAAATTTTTCTAAGATCACTTTTAATACAATTACTTTCACTACATACAATAACAATAAAGAAAACAATATGGTACTGATACGTGTATTAGTTTAACATGTCCAACAAAATTGTTTTTCTGTAGATTGTAAGTAATGACTTAGTTATCCAAATTCAAAGTAACGACTTAGTTATCCAAATTCAAAGTAACGACTTAGTTATCCAAATTCAAAGTAACGACTTAGTTATCCAAATTCAAAGTAACGACTTAGTTATCCAAATATCCTTGGCTAACAAATGTTTCAGCTAACAAGAATTTATTTCAATGTTTTTCTGATTTGGCTAACGAATGTTTTATTGTATGCATGCACTAACATAATGTAGCCAAGTTGCATTTTAATTGTACAAAAAGTGATCATGTTTTGGCTTCCAAATGTGATTCCAGATCAAATGATCTTCATTAGCTAAATATAGGCTTTGAAAATTCAAACTAAATGTAAATTTTAAGGTTGATTTAAATAAGAATTTTAGGAAAATTATATTTTAATGAGCAAACATATAAAATTCATTTTTCAATAAGTTTTTTCCCGCACCTTAAATGCAGTTTTTTACTTTTAGCTATTAATCCTTATGTTTGGGAACACAGTTGTTTGGACAATTGGAGTTTTACTGTATATGGGTCATTCCACAGAAAACATTTTCTTTTTGAGCATAAAAATTTCAATAAATTTAAGCTAAAAAAATTTATACTAAAATTCATAGTTCACCTTTCATCTCTTTTAAGCTTTATATGAGTGGGCATGGTCTTTTCATTATTTGATTGATGCTTAATTTATTTTATAAGGATTTAAGAGTTAATTTTTGTAATAATATTGTACCAGAAGATATACAATACGCAGTGTATTCTTTCATAATGTCAGACTTATTTAGCATAAAATATGAAACTTGAGGAAAATATATTAAAAATATGTTTACATATCTGAAATAAAAATTTAGTTTTAAATAAATGTCCTTACCATTGAAATTAAAAACAGAGGATACATTAAGTTAATGACCCTTTCTAGTTTAAAGAGAATAATTCAAAATTGATAAATGACAATGTGCACATCCACGACTAACAACTGAAATTAAAAAGGGATCTCTCATCCCTCTGAAAATTTTTACGAGGTGACAAATGCTACTATATTTTGAAAATTATTGCACATAATTTTATTGTAATGAGAATACATGAAGCAGTAATTCAAACAAATTCTTGTAACAGTAATTTAAAAAAATTAATTTCTTTCAAAGTAAAATTTACTTTGCATATAAAGCAATATTGAAGGCAATGGTGCTCAGCCCATCTGACTACCATACTGCAGGTCCAGAGTTAGGCTGCAGGCTGGGCAAAGTTAAATCAAGCTTTCATCTCTTCAAGTTGATAAAATGAATACCAAGCATGCTTGGGAACTAAATACGGAGGGTCCTGGCAAGGCTGACCACTTGATCAAGAAATATGCTGTATATCACCTCAGGAGGCAAGGTCAAGAAAACATTTCTGGCCACTGCAGGCCATGATCGTTAATAGATCGTAGCATGACAAGTTTGATTGTTAAAGAAATTTTAAGAGAAAAGGAAATTACATTATTGAATGAATAATATATCACATTCACCAAAAGAATGAAGGTGTTAATAGGAGAAAAAAATGCAATGAAGGCACACATGTATACCTCTGTCCATTAGGGGGGAATTTTTTTTTTTACAAGTCATCAAATTTTATTAAATATATATTTTGAATATGTTGTACTATGTATAAAGCCTTATAATATTTAAAAAATATATTCTGTCAAAAATAACTACCATCTGGTGGAAAATGTTTTTAGTGGAATGACCCGTATGTATATGTACATCATTTTAATCATGTTGGAAATATTTACTACTTGTAATAACCAAATGCATTCAAATTTACATAAATTAGAAGTAGTTTCTACAAAAGTTAAATTATTAAACTCATTACTCATTAAATTGTATAGGGAAAGTAAGTTATATTGATAAGTGGTTGTAATTTTTTTTTTTTTTTTCCTTTCAAAAAATGTAAACAGTATGAGAGTTATTTCATTCTTTGGATCATCCATCATGTTTTGTGAGCTCTTCACTGTTACCTCTCAATGATCTATGAAATAAAGTTGTACACTTTGTTAGGTTCCATTCTATATCACTTACTAGAATTGATTCTGAATATTAAATTTTGTTTATTTCATTAAGAAGTTTCTTTATTATAAGTCTAGTCCTTTATTATTGTAATTTTATAAATTAATTTTAAGCTAAAGTCTTTCATAAGAAATTTTACAGTAGCTAAGTAATGGAATGAAGAAAAGAATATTGAGTAAGCTAATATTGCAATAAATGACCCATGAATATATTTACGATCAAATTTTAATTTAATTTAATCTCATATTAAGCTGTGTTTTGATTTAAATTGTTAACGTATTCATTTTCATTTTATACCGAAGCTATTTTTTTTGTTGTACAAAATTGAATGCTATGATGTAAACAGGTTTTTTTTCCTCCCCCTGTATGTGTGAGGGAGGGGGGAGGGGCAAACATTTAATAATATCCTAGTTGATTTTTTTGTCATGAAAGACTGACACATTGTTAGCAGATAATGTATATGATATTAATAGTATTTTTATTCATAACAAGAATTTAGAAATTTTAGACAGAGGAAATATTAATTGCAGGGTTGGCAAGTTTCTTCCTAAGTGGAAAAATCAGCCATAAAAAAAATGGAAGGAATAAGTGTTTATTTTAATGATTTATTAGATGTTATAACTTATGTTTTTCAGATGAAAGTAAATTTATTTTCATGTTTTTCAGATGAAAGTAAATTTATTTTCTTGTAGTTAACCTTATGTAAAATTAATTAGGGTTTTAAAAATTCAAATATGTAAGTCAAATTTATAATTGCACCAGTCTAAGGTCATTACACTTCACAAAACTAACGCTTTCCATTATGTAACTAATGAAGTAAAAAAAAAAACTATTAAAAACAATTCTACAGTTTTGCATCAATTTTATTTACCTTTTACTACAGTGCGCATAATGATTCTTAACTCTGACTAAAATACCTTTATTTTTTAATAGTAATGTTTTTCTTATTTAATCACAGAATTTCTGTGATTAGGTAAAACAAAGATTGCTGCTTAACATGATTAAGTAACATGTGTATTAATGTTACTTAATATAATAATGACACATAATACTAAAATATCACATTGTTCTTTTTCTTTACCATGGTGCAATATTGTATAACAAAATAAAATGTATCCTCTGGTCCTCAAAATTTGTTTATATGTCCAAACTTTGAGTAGTCAGCAAAAGCTTAATTTCTCTTTCTCAGAAACTCAGAATGTTTCCGATTCACTACATTCTTTCCTTCCAGTTTTCTGAAACAAGAACGCTGTGGCAGAGTATAAAACGTGGCAGATGGGTACTAATTGCAAGGAGCTTTTAGAAGTGATGTTTTGAGAATAAGAACAACAACTAGAGAACAGGTATTCTGCTTTTTCAGAATTTAGTGTCGCCCCCAACATTTCCATTACTTCATTTTCTTCTGGTGGACTGGTGGATTCTATTATTATGAAACAGCCATTATAAATGAAGCGTTAGGTGAAGATGAAAGAACAGCCGTAAAAAGTTAGAACTCTGATTTTCTGGTCAGAATGGAGAAAAAAAAGGGCTATAATTTTTTCTCCCGTCTTATTTTGTGTCGTCTCCAATAAATAACGTTACCTTGTATAAGCCAGCTGTAAAACAAAAGCCGATGTTTCATTGTGTGATTAAATACTCTACAGCAGTGGTTCCCAAACTTTTGGGTTCCCGGAGCCCTTTTTGGGAAGAATTTCTAAGGCGGAGCCCCTTAACCCCACGGTACTCTATGGTTTACAAATTAATGTTTTTTATGCCTATGGAGCAGAAAAAAATCTGCTGAATAAGAGCGAGTCTGAACCGGTAGTTTCCAACATGGGGTCAAGGTTTTCAGTTTGGCCCTTTTCTTGATACAGAAGAAATTCTGAATTCATACTAGAAATTTTGAAAATCAAACTTTCTATTATTTAAGCCCTTAAAAGTTTTATTTAATATTACTATTATTGGACACAGTAAATTACAAATAAGGACTAAAAATCACTTTTTTTGTATTGAATTATCTGCCTTCTAAATCTGCCAAATACAGCGAAAATTATAGTTAAAAATTTGTGGTTTTTGGAAAGCTGTTAGTAACGAAGAAAAAAAAAACTCTTCTTACCCGAGCGACGTTCGAGCAGTATTGTTAACACTTTCAGGGTTTCACGGGCAAGGTACTTGTATTCATAAAATGTTGAATAATTGAATGACATCAGTATTTACAAGAAAATTTATTTATAAACCATTAAAATTTTATTTTCGCGTACTTAAGAAGGGTGAAATTTTCATTAATAAATTCGGGTGCCAATGTGGCAATTAAGGATTAAAATTATGTGATGCCATAGCGGCATCACAGCCCGTTAAGGGGTTAATGACATCCATTTTTAAAATAAAAAATATTATTTCGGGATTTTCAGTATGAACTCGGAATTAAAGATAAAAATAGTAACCACATACACACAGAAAAAAGGGTAAGTTATATAGCTTTCGTTTACAAAGAGAGACTTCTGTATAATCCCAGTAGCAAAGATCGTACTTGTCCTGAAATTTCACGACCAGGAAATTCTTCGGTACCAGTATTTTCTTATGGAAAAATCTCTTCTTAAATAATGTGAAATTTCGAGCATTTAACCTAGATTTATTTTTCAATAAACAAATAGTGATATTTTTCCTAAAAAAATACCTTAAGCTTACGATCCCTGCAGTAGGATACTAGCGAAAGGTAAGAAAATGCGTAGACCCAGTCGCCCAAGAGTAATAATATAATATGAATCGCCTCTGAGCTTCTTCTTTTGAACCATTTTTTAAAAATACATTTAGAAGGAGATCATCGTTTAAGTGGGCGGGGCAAAATCTATAACCTGTAATGTTAGGTGTAGCATCGTTCACTTTTTTTTGGATGTTTTATTTGAAGTATTTAGCTATTAATTATAATTTTGAAAGAAACTTTCTTTCACCATTGTTTTTGTCTCAAAATAGACACACGGTTAAAAACTAAACATGTTAAAAGAACTGCAACTAGTAGAAAAACTTTACTAACAAAACGGGATATATGGGTGGGATTAAATTTATATCTGGGCGGGTACACACTGACAAAAAGTCTAAGCAAGGGGTGGAGCTGCGCAAAAGTTTAGATTGTTGACAAATGTAAAGAACCAATATGTATATTAAAAATTGCTACAGCCTTATTTCTGATAGGAAAATGTGGCATCATAACATAAGAAGCTTAGACAATGCCGAGATCAATTAAAGCAAAATTTAAAAGAGGGGTTGTTAAATGATGCAAGATGTTAAAAACAATGCGTTTTCAGCATCATACATGGCTTTAAAAATTAAGTGCAATTATGTAAAACGGCATAGAAAATTTAAATAAGAATTAATAAAAATAAAATAAACAGATTAAACGAATTAAAGTTGCAAAAAGGCAAAAGAAAGCTACTTACACAACGTATACAAATATTAAATGAATCTAATGAGAGTTTATTAAATGATACAAGATGTTACAAAAAAGCGGTTTTAATCAACAAACATCGCAGTACTATGAAAAACAGTATATTCAAATAACATAAACAGATTAAGGAAATTAAAGTTAGATAAAAAAAAAAGAAATATATATACACAAATGAAATTCACACAGAATTTAATATATAAATAGGCGGAGCTCCAAAGAACAAAACTGTTCTCCCTTTTGTTAGGCAAGAAAAGATAACAGCACTGGAGCGTCTTTGCTCTTTCATTTCACATTGTGCATTCGATTCAGAATGCTATTTCTTGTAGCTTATTTTGAATCGAATTTTTAAAACACGTTAAATGTAGAAACATAAAATAAAGTAATTCAAACCAAAAATATTATATAGAAAATAGATATATGTATAATGCAAAAGGTTTTGTTTATTTTAAAAATATAGTATTCTTCAATTCAGTGATGTATTTCTTTTTTACACACACACACATAAATTCCTACATACTTTCGGAAAAATTTCCCTTGCAATATGCTAATTTCTTTCATGTTTCGTTTATTTTCCTGGAACGCCGCGGAGCCCCTGAAAAGTATAGGCGGAGCCCCAAGGGCTCCGCGGAGCACACTTTGGGAAACTCTGCTCTACAGCATTCTTTAAAACTTCTAAACATTGCTTCAATGTTTATACCGTCGTATTGGGAAAAAAAATTATTTTTTAATGCAATTTGTTTGAAAACTGCATCTCTATTTATTTTTGAAATATTAATTTTTTTTTTGTAATTTTTAGCGACATTTGTTTCATTTTGGCAACTTAAGTACTCCATTTCTGTAGAAAGTAAAGGAAAAATAGCAATTATATCTTTTTGTTGCCATTTTCTCATAAAAACTGAAAAAATGTAATGCAAATACATGCTATTTTGAGAAATATAAAGGAATAATTTATGATAAAACATGGAGCTGTTATAAACTATATTTAATTTTAAGTGTTTATATTAATGCAAATAACGTCATTTTACATAAAAGCATGTGCTTTAAGTCTTAAAATTGAAATATGTTTTGCACTACAGTAGAGTCCCGATTATCTTAGTCCTGCTTAACCAAGTTATTTTCTTCTGATGGACTGGTAGCTTCTATTATTATGAAACAGCCATTATAAATGAAGCGTTTAGGTGAAGATGAAAGAGCAGGCGTAAAATGTTAGAACTCTGATTTTCTGGTCAGAATGGGGAAAAAAAAATGGACATAATTTTTTTTTTTTTTTTTAATTGACCTTTTTTTTCCCCCATTCTGACCAGAAAATCAGAGTTCTAACATTTTACGATTGCTCATTCATCTTCACCTAAATGCTTCATTTATAATGGCTGTTTCATAATAATAGAAACCACCAGTCTATCAGAAGAAAATGAAGTAATGGAAATGTCAAGGGCAACACTAAATTCTGAAAAAGCAGAATTCCTGTTCTCTAGTTATTATTTTCTTTTTTATTCATATACAACTTGTCTTTATCTTTTGTTTTCAACCCAATGAAATTACAGCTAGCTCATATAGTGCCTCATTATATCATATTTACTTTATTTTTTTCATGTGTCCCAAAAACACAAATACTACCTTATCTGTACTTATAACTTTATATATATGTATCAGTTGCAATATCTGTAATTCTCTATTGTATATTTTGGCTAAAGTTTCATAATTGGGTATGTTGCCAAGGTTGTCATAAAACATGCATTGTTGGCAGCAATGTTATAGTGATTTCAAATGTAGTTAGTGTGGCACTGTTAACTTTTAAACCTGAAGTTGAATAAATATAGAAGAAAGTTGTTTTGAAAAGTCATTCAAGCTGTTAAAATTGAAAATGTATAATTATGTAATTTGTTTTTAAATAGTTTTATTCGAAATATTTACTTATTTAAACATTTTTAAAGAAAAAAAGAAATTGAATATTTAATACATGATTTATCACATTGCTAACTAAGCATAGAACCAACAGAGTGAAAAATGTCTAAACCAGGAATCGAACCTGGAACCCTTGGAATAGTACTTCAAGTGCTCTACCATTTAAGCTATGAGTATGATACCCAGCTTAGCATCTCTCACTCGCATATGTTGGTAAGGCTGCAACTGCAGCACAAGGTGGAATAGTCTTCTGTTGAAAGTTAATTGAAAAATTAATTAAAATTATATATGTGTTCACAGATGCTGGGTTTATTATGTTTCACTGCAGGATTGTGTGCTCATGAAGAGTATTCCGGTTGCAGCCTTACCAACATATGTGAGTGAGAGATGCTAAGCTAGGTATTGTCCTCATAGCTTAAATGGTAGAGCACTTGGAGCGCTATTCCAAGGGTTCCAGGTTCGATTCCTGGCTTGGACATTTTTCACTCTGTTGGTTCTATGCTTAGTTACCAATAAAATCACGTATTAAATATTCAATAATTTGAAGCATAATTTCGCTGTTAAAAATTAATTGAAAAATTAATTTAAAAAAAAGAAATGCATATATATATATAGAATGTTTAGGAAAATAATCAGAATTCACCAAACCAGTTAAATTTAACAAAATAAATAATACAGAAAATATTTGAAATAACATTGTTTAATAAAATTTTGTGATTTTTTTTTTTTTTTTTTTTTTTTTTTTCCCCATGTACCATAATAAACTGTCAAATAACACATCCTAATGTAATTTAAAAAATAATCTCTAAAAATGAACAAACTAGGTTACAATAATGAAATTTAATTTGTGCCAAGTCATGTTCAGTATAATAGACCAATAATTTCGACATACCTGGTTATGGAACTTTCCTCTTAATTTTATGTAAGAAAATTGTAACATGCACAATTTGGAGACAAATTTATTTTCAAGCTATCTTTATTAATATTTGCTCACGGTTACACTATTTTTCTTTCTGGCTTCCAGCATTCTCAATATTACGAGCGGCTACTGTAATTTTATTGCATTTGTTCAAACATATTTATTTGATTCTTTTGCTATTAACTTAACATAATTTAAAATTTTCTTATCTAACTTAAAATTTTTAATTGTATCTATTTAAGCATATAAAAGTTTATTGCTCTAAACAGCAAGATTTTCATATTGATTTCTTTGCTGTAAAGATAAATTCTTTATGAAATTTTCAAATTAATTTCTTCAAGTATTATACAAATAGGGGAATTTTTTTTTTTTTTAACCTATCGCTTTTTCTGGTACATGTATAAGATTGGTTGTACATATTGTAAATTTAATGTAAATGTGACACAGAGATTTCAGTATAAAATATTTATTATTTTTGTTAAATATGGAAATGCTTGTATTATTGGTTCTTTTTTAATATTTGCTTCATATCATCTTTTAACAAACATGAAATTGATATAAAAGTTCATATTGTATTTGAAATACATAAGAATATAATTTTATAACATGCTTTTTTTATAATATGAGCTATTTTGCATTTTTTGCGTTACAATTAAGCTAGTCTAATATTTTTAATTTTGGTATTTTTTTGTATAATTGGTTTTCTTTTGAAATATATTATTTAGATTTTCATGTATTTTCAAAAGACTTTTTGTTGTAAAAAATAAAGTGATATTCTTTATATTATGTTTCTTTTTCTTTTCTTTTACTAATCTAAAGGGAATATTTTTCTGCATTGCTCTTAACCCCTTGGGGATGAGCGACCGGTATACGCACCGTGTAAGGTGCTCAGAATCCCTGATTATTCTCACCAGTAAATTTTTATTGTAAATTTTGCCTTATTTAATCCGAGCATTTTCCTGATTCAATTAGGCAAATTCTGTTTTGAAAAACCGGTGACAAAAGATTAAAAAGTCTTAAAGTTCCAAAATGATTTAAATGATTTTAGTTCTACATATCGAAGTAGATCTTTTTTCTGCAGATGGTGAGTAAAAAAAAAATATATATATATAGTTTCAAGAGCAATTAATTAGCAGGTTTCTTTATCAGATAGTTACTAGGAAAGAAATGATGCCTTGACACAGGTAACACAAAACTAAAACTCAAACATCATATTGACAGAATATGGTTTATCCTTGTCAAGATAACTACTGCCTGTCAGTGGTGTAGTAGAAAAATAATCAGAGGGGTATAACAGAGTTCTTGAAGCAGGAGGTACTCCTTACTGCTAATCACCTGATCAAGAGAGCTACTAAGTAATTGCTCTGAAAACTATAATAATTTTATTTTATTGCTCTCCCTCTAATAGATAAAAAATCATCTACTTATATGTTTTTCAGCTCCAGTTGATTTATTGTCACCAATTCAACCAAGGAAGTGGTTTGGAGTGTTTAACCTGTCCCATTCATTTAATCTTCTATTCAAGACATCTAGAACAGGGACAGTGTGAACCTTTTCATGTCCACATGCCAATTTTTTTCAAAAAGTATTTCAAAATTTAATTAATCAGTATTATTTGAATTTTTGTTTATCGTTATTAAAAATTATGGGTAACATCAGAGTTTTTTTTTTTTCTCCCCTGAATGGGCAGAGCCCTTAATTAGCCATTTTTATATCTTAAGTTTGTCCAACTCCAAATGGGCTGATGTATAATATATTTAAGATGTTGTTTTCATTCATAAATGTATATAATTTTCAAGTGTTATTTAGATAACAAGATATTGAACACAATTTTCTATGTTCTTATAAAGGCAAAAAAAATCTTTCAGAAAACACTGTGAAAGTTGCCAATTTTCTGAATGCTGCAGTCACGGAAAGATAATCATGAGGAAACAATTGGGTATTTATAATTGAAGATATATCATATATGGAATAAATGGCTAACTACCCCATGGGAGTTAAGCTTTCCAGCTTTATCACTTTAGTGCAAGCCTGTGGTTTGGGGGTTTAGGGGATGAAAAATGTTGTTGGATTTGTTTGGTCCGTAGAGTCATCTTTGCAAATTAATGCACAAGTCAGAAATATTTGTATTGTCTTTTTTTTTTTTTTTTTTTTTTTTAACAGCTTTAGTACGTGTATGTTTTAAAATACATTGTACAAAAACTTTCATTATTTGAAAGAGGGAGATGACATAGTCTACCTGTTTGGGAGGGGGGAGGGGGGGGGGAGGAACCCTAGCCTTTGGATCCACCCTTGAGTAACATACATATAGTAAGTATGACATTGTGCTAATTATAGTAACAAATATATTTTAAAAAGTTAACGCTCTTATTGCTGCTGATATCACTCCTGTTATTGCAGCTTGGATGCCGAATAATTAATATCAGTTTCATTCCTAGCTGCTTTTAATGAAATACAAACTGAACTGGAATCATCTGACAAGTGATTTCTATTTGAGTTATTAATTTCCAAACCGAAAATGATTCCTTGCAGGCAGTTTTGAATTCGGACGTTTTTTCTGTAAAGAAATTTTGTAGCTGTGGAGTCAGGAGAAATTCACACTTCTAACAAACCAAATTTCAAATTTTTTGGAAGAACATCTAAGGAGAAATTGTAAAAACGGTATTTTAAACCAATTCGCTATAATTTCACTATTGGTATTCTTTGTTATAATGCCTGATGATCCTTCTTTTCAATATTCTTCAAATCTCTGAATTTGATAAATTATTGAGGAGAGTGTATTAAAATAGATCAATTTGCACCTGAATTTCTCCAATTTCAGGGAAAAAAAAAAAATAGACCAGCTCAGCTTGTTCATGTCAAAGAAAAAAAAATGTAAAATTAACTTTTCCTTTATTTTGTGCATTTGATGAATATTTATTATTGGTCGGATTTCTTCTGACAATTTTTTATTTTACTTTTGTTCTAGGGATTTTTTCAAGACTAATAATAATAAAATTAAATAAAATTTATGAGACCAAATTTCCAAATATGTCATTTACTTAGTTGAACAAACACATGATAATTTAAACTATCTTTCATTTGTTAGTAGGTTTAAATGATAACTGTAGTGTTTAACTCATTCTTATGTATTTCACCCCCTGAAAGAATTGATTGCTTATGAGGTATCTCATCCCAGAGAATAATTTTATCACTTTATATAACAGTATTGACAAATGTATTTTCACACAGGGTGTCTAGCCACCTGGAAAAGTCAGGGAAATTTCTATGAACTGGAAAAGTCATGGGAATTTACCATTTCTGAGAAAAAGTCAGGGAAATTGGAAATTTCTGAAAAAGTCAGAAAATTTTTAAACTTTAAAAAAAATTCAGATATTTTTTTTCTGATTATAAAACTAAAAATTTGAAATTACAGTGCTTGGAAAATCAAACTTTGGTCTTCATAAGTACTGTAAAGAGTATTTCAACCTCTCATGCAATTCTTTTTGTCTACTTCCTTTCAGTTCTTTGTAACTCAGAAATTTTCAATAAGAACTTCACTCTAACTGAATCTTTGTACAGTTTTGTAAGATTACTTAGCTGATTCAGTTTACTTATTTATCTTTGTTTGGGAACATTTATAATTAGATATTTATAATCCTTAAATTTAGTTAGTTACAGAGCAGCTATATTACTTACAATGATATATATATATATATTTTTTTTTTGTATTAAAATGTCAAAGCATTTTGTAACTGATATGAGAAAGAATTTCATCCTGAATGGACAAGATGGATGGAATCTGGTGCTAAAAGTGTATCTGAAAAATCTTTAGAGCATGTTAAAAAAGATTTTCATTAAGAAATATAGGAGCATCAAGCAATTATAATAAAATTTTTAAGATTTTTTGTATGTAACATCACAAAATCTCGATACCTGATTTTTTATTTTATTTTATTTTTTTAATTGGCATGGAAAGCCAAGGAAATTAGTAGCTGATCTATGCTAGGACACCCTGATACAAAATATAAATATTTTTATAATTTGCTTTTTGTTTATTTTCCCATGGAAAAGTCAGGGAAATTTGTGGCTGAGTTGGAATAGACTCCCTGTTTCACAGGAATTTTTCCCGAGGAATTACATTTATAGGAATTAAGATTGTTCATAAGAGTTTCCGTTTTCTATGATTTTCTGCAGTTTCATCCATAAATTGTCAAAATATCATAATTTTGCACGTATTTAATATAACAACCCAAGTTTAAATGGCAATAGTTATTGTAAAGCTAACTCTCAAATGCTCATTGTGAGCATTCATCCTTTATTATTTTGCACACATTACTTCCATCTAAATTTGTTACAGCAGTCTTCTCTTCAATGGTTTGCACCCCAACACTATGCAATTGTGTAGTTCACGTGCATCTTGAGAAAGAGGTGGTTTGCAGACAATGTCCTTTATATTATTAAAATAGCAATTAAATCCTTTGTGCAGGAATATTAAAAAGCAGTAAACAAACGTTTAAAATGCACAAATAATGCGTGAAAAGCAGCAAACAGCTGTTTCGAATCTAAAGCGAAATTCTTCTTCAGTGCAAGATAGGGAAAAAAAGTTTGCCAAATATTTAGTTTCTGTTCTTTCCCCACTTTTGAGCAGTAACTGTTCCACTGTTAAGAATTCTTTTGATTTTGTTAAAAAACTTCATAATTTTAAGCCGCAGGGTCACATGATGGTTACTTTTGATGTTAAACATTATTTACAAATGTTCTGGTTGAGGGGGCTTTAGATTGCCTCAAGAAGAGGCTTTGTGAATTCCATTTCTCTTATTTTGAAATCGAGGAACTTATCCTTCTCACTCGCGCTTGTTTGTCGCAAAATACTTTTTTTTCAATGGTAATTTCTTCCGCATGATTGATGGTTTGGCTATGGGTAATCCTCTTAGTTCAATTTTATGCGATATTTATATGCACTATTTTGAGGTCAAACTTTCTGAAATTTTAAAATTTCCGTTCTATGTTCGTTATGTTGATGATGTTTATGTCCTGGTTGAAATAAATTCGGATATTAATCATATTCTTTCTATTATGAACTCCATTGATCCCTGCATTCAATTTACCTCTGAAATTGAGATCAATAACTGTCTTTCTTTCCTGGATGTCCTTGTTATTCGTTGTGAAAATGGCTTTCAGACTACAGTCTTTCGTAAACCTTTTGCGGTCAGTCTCCCACCTCACAGGCATTCTTCTCATCCCCCTAACCAGAAATTCGCTGCTTTCAATACTTTTGTTTTTCGGGCTACCAATATTTGTTCCACTCCTCAGTTACTTAGTGCTGAACTTAATTACATCAAAGCTATTGCTATTGATCATGGTTATTCCTCTAATATTATTGATTCTATTTATAAGAAATTGACGAAATCCGTCCATTCTGAAAAGCATTCTAATTCCAACTCTAATACTTCAGTTGTGTTACCATTTTTTCCTAAAATCAGTCAGCAAGTTGCTAAAATCTTAAGAAGGTTTGATTTTAATGTTATTTTTTCTCCTGTTAATAAAATCACTTTTTCAAATCTCAAACACCCCTTTGATCGCCTAGATAACTGGGGTATTTACCAAATCTTTTGCCTGTGTGGCCTTTCTTATATTGGCCAGACTAAACGTGCTCTTAGATTTCGTTTAAAAGAGCATGAAGGTTATGTTAAAAATCAGGAGCTCAAACGTTCTTCTATTGCTCAACGTTCTTGGTTTTCTCAACATAGGTTCAATTTTTCCTCAGCCACCATTATCCAAAAATGTTCTTCTAACCTTGATCTTGATTTTTGGGAAGCTTACCACATCATTAAAAATTCTCACTCTTTAGTTAATGACTTATCTAGTACTCCAGATTTTCCAAGTATTTGGAAAGCATTAATTTAATTTCCTCTTTTTTGGTTTCTTTTTCTCTCCTTCTCCGGTAGATGTCGCTACTTGTCCACCCAGTCGTTTCCACTGCTTCTCTCTCATTGGTTGTTTCTGGCGCTTTCGCTACCCGCATAAGGTATATAAGGCAGCGCGTCTCTATCTATCATTTAGCTCAGCTTTGCTTTTTCTAGCACGCTGTTCTTTTTTCCCTATATTGCACTGAAGAAGAATTTCGCTGTGGATTCGAAACAGCTGTTTGTTGCTTTTCACGCATAATTTGTGCATTTTAAACGTTGGTTTACTGCTTTTTAATATCCTTTATATATTCCCACTTAAAACAGTCGAATCGTAAAAAAAAAAAAAGCAAGCAAGCCTAAATTAGTCTAGATGAATTTGGCATGTGCAGAATAATGAAGAGCACTTACATTGGGCTTTTGTGACTTAAACTGCCATTTAAATCTGAATTGTCACATTATATGTATGTGAAATTATATTTCGTTTTGATAACTTATTAATGAAATATAACTAGTTGAAATAATTCACATCATTTTTAAACTTTGTGTATTATACATAAGCATGTATATTTTGATTTTTGTAGTATGTTTTAGACTAATAAAATTTAAAAGAAAAATGCGTGAATTATAGATTAACACTTGCGAACAAATTCAGAATAACATATCAAAACTTCTCAGTTTAAAAAGGTTGAAATATGATGTCTGAGTAAGCAATTCGGGAAACTCATTAGAAAATTTAGAAAATTTCAGCAATTACCATTAATAGTCGAAAAAACGAACGAATTTTTTTGTGCAGCCTTGTATATTATTGATTTGTATATATAATAAAATATATACCCATAGTATGCTAAAATTTAATTTCCTTCAGTACATGTTTGACAGTAAAAGTATTAGATTTCTTCCGTGCAGCCCTGTATATGATCTATAGAATTTATACATACCAAGTAACGTGCAAAACATTGGTTAAATAAAAAATTATACCACAACTGAAAATGCACTTGTTCAATGCAATTATCGCTCATAGAAGTACTGTAACCAAATTCTTTTGTGTGTCCCTGTAAATGAACGATGAATGCTATGCACACCGCATTCTATAGTAAACATCTTGTAACGCATTTCAGTAATGCATATCAATTTCAATATGTTTGAAATAGTGTATCATTAAAATGCACAGGAAATAATCTCCCCCCCCCCCCCCACGTAGACTGTAATGTAACGGAATTCTTTTGAGTGACACTGTAAACGAACTATAAATGCTACACACTTCACTTTCAATATTTCACATGCCTCCGTGTAAACCTCAATTGCATGATAATCCGAAGAAAAAAAAACGTGAGTTAGAGCATTGACAGGCAGATCAAATTCATAAGCACTTTTCAGCTAATGTTGGGTTGCGAGAACCCGGTTCAAGGTTCGTTCGTTTTCGAGATTTAATATGAATTCAAGGACCCCGATGAAGGGCGAAGACCGTTTCCACTGATGTTGGAAATTGCTAAAAGATTTAAATTAGAATGTGGCTTAAATCTGAAAATAACTTCTCACTAGTCGCCAGTCGGTGGTTAAATTTTGAAATATGACGATTAAGAATTTTGCCGGACTGGCCAGATAATTTTCTGCTTGTTATTATTTCAACAGTTAATTTCTCTTGAAAAGGATCAAAAATTTACATAAAAAAACTCATTTCATGTAAAAATTATTCTATTCTTGCATCGTTAAATAAGTGTACTAAACAGAAGTTCTCTTAAATGTTTATTCATGTAAAGATGATTCTAAAAATAAATATAAACCAGAAACTGCATTCATCAATATAAAGCTTAAAAGTTCGTACAGTATAATGAAAGTTTGTCCATAAAAGTCGGTTTTAATGGCTATTCCATAACTTTGTAAGGTTCTTTAACAATTTTAATTAGATTTAAATGAAACTTGAATTTAATAAAAGCAATTTTAACACAATTTTGTATATTGCTTTGAATTTACAGGTGCCACTTATATACGTTCTGCTCAGTTATGTAATTTTTGTTGGGCTGCGTATGCAGGGCTGCCACTGGTGAATTTTTTTAAAAAATTCTATGTCGATATCGCACCACTTCCTCAAAACAAAAATCTTTTACATACACTTTGACAACTTGTACAAGAACTACAAAATTTATTTTTTAAAAATAGTGCGAGTAGAATATAAAAACTAGAAAACAGGTATTCCGCTTTTTCAGAATTGAGTGTTACCCCCGATGGATATGTATATATTATAGGTGCAGATTTACGGTCGCCAGTCGCCACGTGGCGACTAACTTTCAGTGGCTTAGTCGCCTGAGATCAATTTCCAGCGTTCCCAATCCCCGTCGCGGAATTTTGATTTTTTTTTCTTTTGCAAATAGAAAAGCACCTGGTCTTTTCACTGGCCGAGATCAAGTATGGTCTTGATAAAAAGTCAGAGAATTTTTGTAATCTTAGTTACCGTCGTGAACGCTGCTCCTGTGATGTACTGCTTTCTTACCGAACATTATGTTCGAATATAATTCTGCGCATGTTCGCTCCACTACAAAGCTTAGCAGCTGCGAAGCTCGGAACATGAGCGCGCTAATGGTAAAGCTTCTTCTTTGATTGTTTTTTATAATTTGGTGATTCCAGCGAAAACAAGCATTTCTTCGAAGGTTTCATCCGAAATCCAGAGTTGAAATAAATATTCCTTTTATTGCAGATCGGCTCACGAGGCAGTCCAAAGTTTCCGATGCGATGGAGAGTATTTAAGGGCTTTGAAAAAAACTACAGCGTGAGGTTGGGTATAGCTGTATATACTAGAAAAGTAGGTATGTTTCTAAAGCAATTTTAAAAGCCGATAAAAACTATTTTTCTTCGGGCAACAAATATATCTGCTTTTTAAAAATCGCCATTCTACAAAGCAAAATTCTTTATACTTTTGAGCGCTATTGTTTTCATAAAACACGTATCGTGTTCAGAATCATTCGAGGATAAGGCGATTAAGGGATACTAGATTTTGAAAAAAAAAAAAAAAAGTACTCTGGCAGTAATCTATTTAGATTGCTAATCTGGGTTGAAATTTGTTAATTTCCGCGAACCAATACAACACACTGAAGGCCGAGAGTTTTATCCTTGACAGCGGATTTTGCAGATGTATTGACGGCATTCAACAGCCATTCACCTAATGACATTCACCTTGCGATAACCTGTCTAAACTTTTGCGTTCATTTCAAGGCGTTGACAGACACGAAAGTTCAGTTTTGTATATATTTAATTTTTCTTCATTTGCATTGCAGCAAAATAATAAATATTCTTACTATACCGTCGTTGGATATGATAGGAATAGGAGAGAATGTTTATGCATTGGTTTCATGCGATGAGTGGTAAGTTAATTTTTGTCTTATATTCGTATTCATTTATGTGATTTCATTTTAATTTTTTACTCTTTTATTCAGTGCTCATTCAGACATTTTCTCTGAGAGGGAATTTCACGGCTTCGGGGGGAGGGGAGTCCCCCCCCCCCAGATCTGTGAAATTACAGCTGTATATGAGTTACTTATGCATAAAAAAACCACTTGTAAATTATTCATTTAGACCAGCAATATTCAACTTTTTTTTTTCTCGCAGTCCGCAAATGTACGTTTGCGACGTTAAGCACTTACATTATGCTCTTAAAAAAGGGGTAAAAAAAACAAAACACACACACACACACTAATAAAAAAAATCCCTGCCGACCCGGCCTACAGGCAGAGGTAGATTTCGAAGTTAAGTATACTAATTTCACCAACAAAAACAAAATCATTATTAGATATAAATCCACTTTAACATCTGTCTGCTTTTGACGAGTTTTTATTTCCTTTTTATAAAATAGCTGGTTTTATCAGAATCATGTTAAGGCGATATTAAAAAAAATATTTTTCCATACTCAACAACTCGAAATTTTCTGGCACATTTTCAGATTCATTTTTAATTAAAAAAAATATGAAACATGCTGACGTGATTTTTGAAAAGATTTATAAGCGACCTGTGTTTTTATTTTTCTTTCAATTAATTAAAACTTGATTAATAAACAATTATTTTCTCAGTAGGGCAATATTTTTCGTTTCTAACAATCGCTTCGGGAAATTCTGTTCAAAATGCCCACTTTGACATCTTTTTTTGAAATATATTCTGCCTCTATCAAAAAATCAATCATTACTGTACATTATATAGTTTCTGAATAAGAGAATCTAGCAATTGGATGCGTTTGAGAGCAAAAATGAATTTAAAAATGAGTAAGAAAATAGACAGTTTGGATTTGAATGCACCCTTAATAAGATGATTTTTTTCTTCAACCGATATGTATTTTTAATTTGTTTTTGCTGTAAGAATTGGCCCTATCAAAAACTTCTCTATATTGAAGACAATGTTAAGAAGATATATGATAAATTCATGGAGATTTTATATCTTGTGAATTGACGGAGTTATTAAAATTTTTCTTCTTCAACCCCCCCTTTTATGTTTTCGTTTTTAATTTTTTTTTTCGGTACGAATTGATCCTATTAAAAACTTGTGAATATAAAAGTTGTAGATAACATTAAGGAGATGTATAATAAAATTATTGGATTTGATATCTTGAGAATTGACGAAGCAAGGAATTTTTTTCTCCCAAAAACCCTATTTTTTGCGCTCCTTGAGCCTATTTTAAATTTTATCAAAAATCTGTGATGCATGAATTTTTGGCGCTATTTTTAGAAGTAATAAAAACTTTAAACTGATTTGATATGTACAAAAATTAAGAAGTTATGGGGTTTTTTCGGTTTTCACAAAACCCCTATCTATTTCCATCCCCTTTGTCCGCTTTTGCCCATTAACGAACTTGAGCGAGATTTTATGTCCCTTGATTTTATGTATCAGTTTGAAAGAGATTTGTGCAGAATTGGGGAAGTTATCGTGTCCAGAAGAAAGTGATAACACAATTGCTTCGGGAAATTTCGTTCAAAATGCCAATTTTGACATCATTTTGGAAATATATTCTGCCTCTATCAAAAAATCGATCATTACTTTACGTTATATAGTTTCTGAATAAGAGAATCTAGCAATTGGATGCGTTTGAGAGCAAAAATGAATTTAAAAATGAGTAACAAAATAAGCAGTTTGGATTTGAGTGCATCCTTAATGCAATGATTTTTCCAACACAATCCGCTTCGGGAAATTCGGTTCAAAATGCCCACTTTAACAGCACTTTTTTAAATATATTCTGCCTCTATCAAAAAATCGACCATTTCGGTACATTATATTGTTTCTGAGTAAGAAAACGTAACAATTGGAAGCCTGTGAGGGCAAAAATGAATTGTAAAATGAGTCAGAAAATAAGCAGTTTGGATTTGAATACACCTTTACTTAGATGATTTTTTTCTTCAACCGCTATGTATTTTTAATTTTTTTTTTTGCTGTAAGAATTGATCCTATCCGAAACTTGTCTATACAGATGTTGTAGACAATATTAAGAAGATATATGATAAATTCATGGGGATTTTATATCTTTTGAATTGACGGAGTCATGGATTTTTTTTCTTCTTCAAACCCCCTTTTTGTTTTCGTTTTTAATTTTTTTTGCGGTACGAATTGGTCCTATCAAAAACTTGTGAATATAAAAGTTGTAGATAATATTAAGGAGATTTATAATAAAATTAATTGGAATTGATATCTTAAGAATTTACGAAGTTATGAATTTTTTTCTCCCCAAAACCCTATTTTTTGCGCCCCTTGAGCCCATTTTTAACTTTATCAAAAATCTGTGATACATAAAATTTTGGCCCTATTTTTAGAAGTAATAAAAACTTTAAACTGATTTGATATGTATAAAAATTAAGAAGTTATGGGGGGTTTTCGGTTTTCGCAAAACCCCTCCCTATTTCCATCTCCTTGGTCCGATTTTGCCCATTAACGAACTTGACCGAGATTTTATGCCCATTGATTTTATGTATTAGTTTGGAAGAGATTGGTGCAGAATTACGAAAGTTATCGTGTCCAGAAGAAAGTGATATATATAGATAGATAGATACATACATACATACATATATATATATACATAAAGTTTTTTACTGAGAGTGGTTTTGGGTTTTAAGGGTCATGATCGGTGTAGATCTGCAAAAATTTTTCAGAAATTCCAACATTGGAACGATCCCAATAGGTAGTATTTCATACGAAATCTTATCTAATAGTAAGGTAACATAAGTAGTATAACAAAACAATATAACAAAGTTCATATCAGTGGGGTTTAATGTTTGTTGCAGAAGTGTTACCAAAAAATTTTAACGCCGCTATTTCAGAACAATAAGCTTCGTGATAGATTTCTATTGCAAATGTTGTAGAAATAGATCACAAAATTTGTTTTTGTAAATAGTGGTGTGGATTTTTTTTGTATGAATTTTTTACGCGGTAACGTTTAACCACAAAAGGAATTTTAGCCCTATAATAAATGTAAAACGTAATAATATAACAATGCTGAATCTCCAAGTAAAAAAAAAAATCAAGAGATTATCTCTAATAAATCAGTCTTTTCATCAACGCAAAAACTTTTTTCTTAATTGTTGAAATATACAGTGCAAATTTAATTAATTTGGAATAATTTTGATTGGCGTTGAAGATAAAGAAATGTATACACCACTGTTAGCACAAATATAACTAACTACATGTAAAAAGAACTTTTGTCTATAAAAACGGCTTATAAGATGTTTTAACATAATTGAAAATAAATTATGGATAGTAAAACAAATTTTGTCTTCCCGTGAAAGTATATAAAGCAACTGTGAAGGTCTTAAATATTCTTTATGCACATCTCATTAAATTTATAATGATTATGTCTCGATCCGCATGTTGAGTATGGCTGATTTAGACAGTGGCGCGAACTTATCAGGGGGTTTAAGCCAGGGTTCTCGCTGCCGCTCGCCATGGCGCCAAATCACGACAAAATGTTTCATTTGGCGAGTAAACGAAGGATTAGACTCGCCAAATTGCGAGTGCTCAATTTTTGCTCATCTTTTTTGTATGTGTCTGTGTGTATCAGTACAGACGACACTGGACACTCTTATTTACATTACTGAAAGGTTGATGTCACTTATAATGTTCAATCGGATCGTACAATTTACAATATTTTTAGAGATACTAACCCAACAACAATTCAATTTCGCTTCAGCCAAAGCCACAGTAAGCAAAAATGCCATTTCAGTAGCTTTTAATGTGCCCAATGGGCAACAGCACTATTTTGAAATAGCCTTTGAAATATGGGCTTCAATGAAAAGCCGAAGAATTCTAGAAAAATAAAGTTTTTGACGCGTTTTGTTGGTTATATTTTGAATATTTCAGAATTCATTGAATGTAATATATTGACATCCTGAGTTAACTGGGATTTGAAGTTTTATTTCATAACATTTTATTGAGTTAAATCAGATTTTAATTTTTTTTCTTGATTGCGCAAGACATTTAGAATACAGTTATTTTGTTGTTTCTGTAGCGGATAATTAAATTTAGATGAATAACTGATCTATAAACAGTTTCAAAAACTTTAGAATTATTTTTTTATAGTTATTTTAGAACATATTGAAAAAAAAAAAGGGGGGGGGGGTACGTTAAAGGTTTAAAGATCTAATTTTCATTGTTTCACAACGAAATTATTTTGCTATTTTTTTTTCATTTGGCGAATGCTTTTTACTTCTGATTAGCCAAAGTGCTAACGTTCCTAAAAAGTCAGCAAGAATCCTCGTTCAAGTCCACCCAATAATTTGTTCTCCTGAATTTTCAGTTTTCTAATTCGTAATTTTAATTTTAATTCTTTTTTTTTTTTTTTTTTTTTTTTTTTTTTTTAAATCACAGAAAGAAAATTTCGTTCTGTTGATTTTCACAAAATTATTTTGTTTGAAAACTGTAAGGACAGCATTAAAAATTAAATAAAAACGTAATTTGAAAAACAGATGAAAAAAAAAATATTGCCTACATTGTTTAAGCCCGAGAAGGGACAGATATTAAGATATTCAATTAGTTCTACATTTAAAGTTAAATTTTTGCAACAAATAAGTTAAACCAATTGAAGATTAAAAATTAAAAACAAAATTCATACAATATGATACTTAAAACACTCTAAAAAATTAGATACCGTTCAAATTAAATCGAAATAAATCTTAGACTTCTTCCTTTTTAATTGAAAATATTTGTATTGTAGATTTTGTATTATGTTTGTGACGATTGTATATAAAATGAAAAGATGCATGCACAATACAAAACTTTATAAAAAGTCTAAGATTTATTTCGATTTCATTTGAACGGAATCTAATTTTTTAGAGCGTTTTAAGTATATTGTATGATTTTTTTTTTTTTTTTTTTAATCTTCAATAGGCTTAACTTATTTGTTACAAAAATTTAACATTAAACGAGAACTAATTGAATGAAATATCTTAATACGAGGGTCACTCTGAAATTTTTGAGATACAACTAGGTTTTTAAAGTTATACTTACAAAATTTTAGGTGTGTTCAAAGTAGTCTCCCCCAGCATCAATGCACTTTTGTAGACAAATTTTCCACAGATTAAATCCCTCAAGCCATTCATTTCTTGGAATAGATGAAAAAAATGCATTTATAGCCACATCAATCTCTTCTTCTGAATGAAAACGACGTCCACGTAAGTTCTTTTTTAGATTAAAGAATAACCAAAAGTCACACATAGCTAGATCAGGCGAATACGGCGGATGTTCTATCACTTTAATTCGTTTTTGTTTAAGAAACTCAACTGTTAATCCGGCTGTATGTGAAGATGCATTGTCATGGTGAAGCACTAGTCCCCTAACATTCACTTCTTGTAGAATTTCTGGAAGACATTTAGTGATATACCAGTTTGCTGTTACTGCCTTCTATCCTTCCAACTTGATGGCTTTGACCAATCCCGTACTTCTGAAGAAAACGGCATACATCACTTTTTTCAGTGCGCGTTGTCTTTTCACCATTGTCGGCTTCGAATCATCTTCAAAGACCCATACTTTGCTTTCTTGACGTGTTGGAACGTCAAAAAACGGCGTGTACCTTCATAACCCGTTACAATTTTAAAAATGATGCGGTGGCCACCATCATTTAGCAATTTAAGAGTTTCTTTACTGATTCTGACACGCTGCTCCTTTTTGGTGCTCCGTTAGATTATGGGGAACCCAACGGCAAACTACTTTTTTCATATGCAATTCTTCATGAATAATTTTGTGTATGACTACGGATCCAATGTTCCTTCTGTATCATTTGATAGGTACAGCGATTATCATCCATTTACATTTTTCGTATGGCAGACACATTACTGCCGACGGCGGCCTTCCTGTGTGTTCTTCATCCTGAAGAAAATTGCGACCTCTGCTAAATTCTTTAAACCATCTGAATACAATAGCATGAGCTGGAGAATCATCACCAAATGCTAATTTCAACCGTTGAATGCATTCTTCTTGATTTAATCCTGCTTTAAAATCGTAGAAAATCATAGCGCGAAAATGTTCTCGTGTCAACTCCATTTTCTCTTCTGTTTAAAATTTATTCTACGCTAAACAAGTTGAAGTAAGCTAGTAAAAAATCGCCTGCTGTGTTAAAATACTTTGTATTTTAAAATTAATAACCCAGTAGTTAGGGGGTTGATTTCGGAATTAATTAGGGGAAAGTTGGAAATTGTTTTAATCCCTTCAATTTAGGTCTAGAATGAATATACTATGTTTTCCCCCTCGTACTAGGTGAGCGTTAGGAAATATGTATAGATTTATAGTAAAAAAAAACACGTTTGTTCCGACCCGACCCCTTGAGTGGGGGAGGTGACCGGAAGCTCGGCAGAGTTCGTTGTGTACGAATGCGAGGGGGCCGGATGGGGACGAATCGCCACCTCCTCGAGAGGCTCATCTCCAACAGGCGTTGAGTCCGGTGGCCACGGTTAACGGACGTCGTGCATGGGTGCAACGCCCTTCGGTCGTCCGCGGGAGGGCGCACCCCCGTCAGCCGGGTTCTCTGGCCAAGCCGGGTAGCGACGCTCCATAGTCTGATCCCAGAGCCGGTCATAGACCGGGTGGTGACTCTGGGCAAAGGCGATAGGACCCCATCCACCAATTGACTAGGAGGGAGCCTGAGGTAGGAGTGAGGGCTTTGTAGTGGAAAGTCCTCGGTGCTCGCTAGTGACGACGAGGCTCGCGGGAACGCCATGCAGGGACTCCCGGAGCAACCGAAGGGCGAGGGTTTCGGACAGCGCCCAGGTTACTTTATGACTTGGGTGGCTCATCCCTCCGAGGACCTCAGCTGAAGCAGTTGTGAGCCGACCCTTAGGGTGGTAGGGTTTGGCGGTGCCCCCGTTGACCAAGGAGCGGTCGCGTGGGGAGGCCAGTATGGCTCTGTTTGCTCCATGTCGTGCCGTGACCCATGGGAGGGGGTCGGCCGGCAGGTCCACCATCGAACGCTGTCCCCGCGGGGAACCGGGCCGGAGGCTCTCTGGTAACGCGGCGGCTCATCGTGCCTCAGGGGAACTCTTGGTCCGATCCAGGTACTCCGTGTCTATGCGGTACCGGAGTTTTCCTCGCCTGGTGATGAGGACCTAGAGGTGTCTCCACCTAACTTTCGAACGCACTAACAAAGGTAGCGGTCGGTCACTGCACGGGGTCAGGGGCCTTCGGGCCTGGGTACCCTCGACGGCCGTGAGGTAAGGTAGTGGCGGGCGGGCTTCTGTCGGCCTCCACTGGCTTCTCTGCCTTAGGATGGGGTCGAGTCGGTGGGGGCTGGCGGGACTCCGTTCCGTCCGACCCCCTAGCGAGGCGGAGTCTATTCCGTCTAGGTGGAGCTTTCCGTGCCCGCCTGGAGTCGCTAACGGCACCTAGTCTGGGCCAACTGGTTACCGGCGTGATCCACGAGGGGTTCCGTCGGTTGAGCCGGGTGGCTTGGGCGAAAAGCCAGGAGCTGGGTCGCTTTACGGCCGGAGGGATTTCCCCGTCCTCCCTGGTCTTCAAGTTAGGGGCTCTTCAATAACTTTCCTATCGGCTGGCCCACAGAAATGTCTCTGCCGGAAAATGGTATCTGATCTTGGGGGCCTTCCGTAAATTAAATTCGGGTCGGGAAGCCTCGGTTCAGCCCGTGGCCCAGCGTCTTTATAGGCGTCTGGTTCCTGCGATGGCTTGCGGGGTCTACCGGCTCGAGTAACCAAGTTTAGGGGCCACTTGATTTTTCTAGCTGGGTGGTGAGGACTATCGTAGCGATTGTTCACCAACTTGGGAATAGCCGGCGTGACGTGCGCTGGGCAGTGCGCCGGCCTGACCGGAGTTTGCGTGGGGTTCTGCTCTGTTGGGGCTTGTCTGGCGGCGACCTTCGGGACGCGCCGCGGGCTTGTCTCACGGGTGGTTCCTTGCGTTGACAGATGGGCCTTCTAAGGGCCTGGGACCGGGAGATGGTAACCCGTCATACCATAGCAGTATCTCCAATCAGCTAACTCTGTCAAAAACATTGTCAATACAAATGTTGTAGAGCTTAAAATTCTGAGTAAAATGAGTACCTATACTTAATATTTTCGTTGAACATTAAGGTCACAATTCTACTTCAAAATTCAAATCAAGAGCTTGAAGCCAGGAGAGACCAAGTTAACTTAACAATATTTCAAAACTGCAGCCTTAATATTAAACAAAAATATTAAGTGTAGGTACTCATTTTACTCAGAATTTTAGGCTCTACAACTTTTGTACTGACAATGTTTTTGATAGAGTTAGCTGTTTTGAGATATTGTTAAGTTAACTTGGTCTCTCCTGGCTTCAAGCTCTTGATTAGCGATTAAGGCAAAATTTGGAAATTGAATTGCGACCTTAATGTTGAACAAAAATATTAATGATGGTACTCATTTTATTCAGAATTTTAAGCTCTACAACATTTGTATTGACAATATTTTTTATATAGTAGCTGTTTTGAGATATTGTTAAGGTAATTAAAAAAAGACGTTTTTCGAAAATAAATATGTACATATTTTCTAACATTCAACCAAGTACGAGGAAAAAAACATAGTACGTTCATTTTAGACCTAAACTGAAGGGATTAAAACAATTTCCAGTTTTCTTCTAATTAATTCTGAGTTCAACCCCTACCCGGGTCTAAAATTTTAAGCTGGAATGGTGACCTTAATGTTCAACAAAAATATTAAGTGTAGGTACTCATTTTACTCAGAATTTTAAGCTCTACAACATTTGTATTGACAATGTTTTTGACAGAGTTAGCTGTTTGGAGATACTGTTTTGGTATGTAAAAAAACGTGTTTTTTGACTATAAATCTATACATATTTCCTAACGCTCACCTAGTACGAGGGGGAAAACATAGTATATTCATTCTAGGCCTAAACTGAAGGGATTAAAACAATTTCCAGCTTTCCCCTAATTAATTCCGAATTCGGCCTTTTTTTTTTTTTGCTTCCCTACCACTGGACTATAAACCGTTATTTATATTTTGTAAATTCTCGTCTGCGCGTGTCTCAATAATTTCAGAGTAACCCTCGTATCTGTCCCTTCTCGGGCTTAAACAATGTAGGAAATAAATTTTGTTCTTCAAATTATGTTTTTGTTTAATATGTCAAATTTTTTAATAACTACTGCATTCAGACGAACTCATTTCAAAATTAATGGAGAGTATCATCATCAGGCTTTGATGTATGCAGTAGAGATCTGTACGAGCCGGGCTGGGGCCGATTTTCATTCACAGCACTCGGGCCGGGCTTGGTTTCCACTCTTTTCGGGCCGGGCCATGCTTTTTTCTGAAGGCTCGGGCCGGGCCTAACTTATTTTTTCTGTACAGAGCCGGGTCTGTTTTCATTCCTAATTTTCAGTCCTAGTTTTGACCCAGCCCGTGTGAAAATCATTGTCTCAGCGTGGCCTTGTCCATTGAAAGTTCAGTAAAATTAGGCCTGGCCCACAAATTTTTGCAAAAAATGCATACATTTTTAAATCGCCATTATTCTACACTCAAACATTAAAATTTATTCTTTTTTAAGAATAGTTTTTCAAATTTTCGTAGAAATATAAATTAGCAAATACATATTGTTAATATATATTCCTACGCTTATTAAAATGTAGCTAAATTAAAATATAGTAAAACGTATGAAAAAAAAAACTGCCTATGGCAGAACCTATTTTATACTAGTAAACGTGTTGATCCATGCAAAATTAATATACTAATATGTAAAAAAAGAATATATATATATTACATTTACACTTGCTAAGAAGGGAACTTGTCTATAACGCATTTTTTTCTTCTTTTCTATGTAATCGAGTCTTAGAAGATTTTACTGTATAGCATTTTTCAGATTTTTAACGCGTCAATACATGGAATATGGATTAACAATATTAATCATAACTGAAACATTTACATACAAGAAATAGCGATCCATTAAAAAAATAAACATCGCAGCCTGAGGCACTTCTATAATCTATAATAATGAAGATTATAATCATTTAAAAAAAAGTTAAGATAAATATTTTTGGTCAGAACTCCTCGTACGAGACAAATTTTTAACCAAATTGACGTAAAAATCAATGTTTTGTAGAAATTCACTCGGGTCGGGCCGGGCCGAGCCGGGCCAATATTTTCTTTTCTACGGGCCGGGCTCGGGCTGAACTTTTAATTTTTGTATCGGGCCGGGCCGAATTTTTTCCTATGAGTCGGGTCGGGCCCATGCCTGGAAATTTCGGCGTGTGCAGACCTCTAGTATGCAGTATTGCATCACAATGTGTGATACAGTTTACAAATGTGTAATTAAAAATGTTTCACAAATGCAATAATGCAGGTTGCTGTAGTTTGGACAAAAACTTCCAATCTGAACGTAAAAAATCTATAATCAAAACATAAAAAATTAATTTCACTTGAATTTAGATACCCTATTTCCCACTCAGGAACGGTATGAATGCAAAAATAAATTGTGTTGAATATTACTGCTAATATTTATTGACTGCTAATATTTAACAATATTATAGCTGTGATACGGTTAAAAAAAAAAAAAAAAAAAAAAAAAGTTTCACTTAAATGTTGTTACCTTATTCCCTCCGAAGGAGTAATCGTAATGCAAACACAAGAGAAAATGATTACCTAAGTTTAATTTGGGATATAAATAGTTTCCATCTTGGAAAAAAAAATATTTTAAAATGTAAGTTATGTAATTCCTCACCAAGTTCGCTACTTGCGTAAAAATAGCTATCTTTTTTAAACTTTTTACTGAAACATAAACTTGACCAAAGTAGAAACTTATTCTGAAAATGTCCTTTTTATTTCCACTATGACGCCATATTTATCTTTTGAATTCTTAAAAAAACTATAGATAAATAATAATATAATACGGCTTTTGGATTATTTGCAACAATGAAGAAAAAACATTAAATTTTATAGGAAAAATGTCCTTTAATTCTCAATGAAAAAAGCGAAATTTGGAATTATTAAGAAAAATATTTGAATAATGTAAATAAAAATTAGCCCATGTTACTCTCTGGGTTATAATTCATCCATATGGAAAGGCATTTTATCATCCGTTTTGATCCTGACGTCAGGCAAAAAATTTTACACTTTAAATTTATAATGTCATTAGAATTAGTAAAGAATAAAAAAATTGTGGCATCAGGGACAAAAAGATGGGAATTAAAAAATGAAAAAGTTATGAGCTCCATAGGCTTTTCTATGTTAAATTAACATTGAGAAGTGACTCTGGAAATAAATAAGTAGCGCAATACTTAAATATTTTCAGGCTACATACAATTATATTTCACTGTAAAAATAAGCCATTTCCGCATATTTTATCACTAAATATAAATCAATGACCATCTGTTTTAATGCTTTGACATCCAAAAACTACTTAGGCGATGGAAATGCTTTACGCGATGTTTAGCTTTTTAACACTTTCCAACAAAGTTGAAAAGTGTTTAAGCATTCGGTTTGCCTGACCATATGGCCGTCTGTCCACGCTCAAACTCCCGTAAATAGACTCGGATTTTCATGCAATTGATAAAGGTTATTTAGGGTCACAAAAGCATGTTTGGTATTGTATAGGAAGTATGTGGTATTAATAGTTCATTTACAGGGGCACTCAAAAGAATTCCATTACATTACGGTATATGGGGAAAAATCGTTTGCAGTGTATTTTAATGACATTACGCTATTTTAAATGTATTGAAACAGATATAAATCACTGAATTTCACTACGATCACGTTAGAACAGGGCATTCATAGCATTCTTTATTCATTTACACGGACACACAAAAGAAATCTGTTACAGTACTGAGTAATAATTGCTGGAGTGTACGTTTTAAAATTCGGTATGCGCTTTAAATTTAACTAATTTTTTTTCATGTTACTAGTTATATATAAATTCTATACATAATATACAGGGCTGCACAAAAATATTCACGAACCATTCTATCCTTATTAGAAGAAAATGCTGAAGGGAAATTTTCAACTGAAGTACAGTAAACTCTCTGTAAGGCGGACTCTGTGTAAGACGGTAATCTAACTCGGAAAGATTCTCAAGTCCCTGTGAATCCACAGACATAGAGTAAAATTTGTCTAAGGTGGAATATTGTCTACTACGGAAAATTTTCTCGGTCCCGATCGTTTCCGCCTTAGATAGAGTTTACTGTATATGTATTTCTTAAGTGAACTATATTTTGGCATGCATGTAGTTAATAGATACAAATCTATATATCCTATACAGGGCTGCTGAAAAAATTCGGATAATTTTCCGATTGTAGATGGGAACAACTGGAATTGGGTTTTGAAATGTGTTATGCGTCTCCATATGGTTGAATTAGACATAACGTTTTAATTTGTTAAACGGTGCAGTTTTGTTACATTATTCTGAATGCGTTGAAAAGTTGGACAATATTAACCAAATAGACTTTATACGTGCCACTAACTCACTTTTACTTGAAGGAGGATTTTCTTGGAGTTTTTTCTTCATTATACAGCATAAGTTTTTGATGGTATTAAGGTATGGTGAGTTTGGTGGCCAAGGAAGTACCTTAATGTTGCGTTGGTGGAACCAATTCTTAGTTGACATCGAGGTATGCGGTGACGCTAAATCTTGTTGAAAGATGAAATCATCTTCATATAAATCTTCTGATGATGGAATCATGTAATATAATCAATAACTTTAAGTTATTTACCTTATTATCAGGTTTTACTTTATTTTCCATGTGCAGCAATACTTTATTTTGTATACATCCTTCATATATTTAAAAGCATTTTCATTTTGTTAATGTTTTCTTTATTTATTTTTAAAAAGGCCACATCATTTTAAATTGTTTTTAAAAAATATATATTATTTTACAGTTCTATATAAAAAAAAACATTACATTTAACTTCACTTAGTATTCCTTTTCACTATCCATTTATATACCCTGCATTTCCTCCGTTCACAAATATTTCTTAAATTTACAGTTCAATTCATTCAAATTGTGGATATAGTTTTAAGTCTATAAAATCTCTTCAATTTTCCATAATAAAAATTTTCAAGAGATTGAAGAGATTTTATTGAAGAGATATGGCGCTTCCTTCATAAGATTTGGAGGTTCATTGGTTAAGTATAAAAGGGGGGCAAGTCCCCTCTACTTAATTTAGATAAATGGATTTTCATGCAGAATTATCCAATTTACTTTATTTTTTCTATGTTCATTCTGATAAGGAGCTCTCCTGGTTAGATTTGGAGGTTCATATTTAAGTATAGAGGGGGGAAGGGGGATTAGACCTCCCACCTTAATTTAGCGAAATGGGTTTTTCATGCATAATTATCTGATTTGCTTCAAATTTGGTATACCGGTTTATTATGTTAAGGAGCTTCCCTGATTAGATTTGGAGATTCATTGGTTAAGTATTAGGGGGGAAACGGGGGCTAAACCCCCCTTCATTTATTTTTTGAGGGGGATTATTTTTTGAAATAAGAGTATAATATACAATTAGTATGAATAGCCTGTGAGCTCAATGCCACCAGTTTAATTGGGCACTTTTCTTTTTTCTTTTGTTTTTTTCCCTGTCCCGGTTTTTCTGACACTGGGGCTGGTAACACTACGTCAAAGTATAAATACCAAATTTGACGTCATTAATTCCGTCCCCCCGTACAGTTTGTGCCTGGGCTCAGAAATTAATTAACAAAATAGTATTTTCTTGTATGCTTACAACTTACCTATTTTGAAACCTTGACCTTGACAGAAAAAAGTTTCTGCGGATATACGTAAAACTCAAGTTGACAACAAAACCTTGAGAAGAACGCGCTCATGCATAAAACAGTAGTAACTAACGCGGTTTCATCGAAAGTAAGTGAATGTTTCCGCACAACTTGTTTGTCTATTACTTCCATAAATTTGGAAGTTGAAATGGATTTTTGATAAATTTCTGACTCAAAAGACTCGGCTGGATTCGAACTTCCTATTTTGAAACTGGAAATGTAACCTCCTTGAAATTAATGCTTGATTACATCGCTGCAATATTTAAAAATTTCTGATCTACACTCTGTCAAATTTTCTTGGTGAATATCCCTGTAAAATCGGTCTCAAAATACTTTAAAAATGACTAAAATTAAAAATCTGTTTACTAAAAAGGAGCATAAAAATTTATTAAAATATTCCGTTACGAAATGAACTGGTCTTTAAAAACTCATAAACCATTGACGTTAAAAATCCTATGAAACAGAAAAGATGATTCACGAGATCTTTCGATCGCAAACGTGATCATTTTCAAGGGATAGTTTCACTGAAATGTCGCATTCCCTGTGCTATTTATATACCACTCTAGGAAAAAGGATCAGGCTATTATTTGTTGGGGTCACTATGAAGTTGCTTCCAATGCTGAAGAGTTAGATATTTTTAAAATATTAAACCAAATGTAAGGTATGTCATAAGACAAAACATCGTTACATACACTATTTCCTTTACTTAAAATCTCCAATGATTTCCTAATTCTCAAAGTATAATAATCTGATGTAGGTATAATAACTTTTGCATTCTCGAAATCTATTTTTAAATTTTGGCGTTGATTTAATCTTAAAAGTGCCGTTTTATAACGGAATATTTCAATACATTTTTATGCACCTTTTTAGTAAACAGATTTTTAATTTTAGTTATTTTAACGCAAGGTAAATGTGTCATTCCACTCTGAGCTCGTTCTGAGTTTTATGTTCACTTAAAAAATGGTTTATAAACAGATTAAATGTCTAACCCGTCGGCCGATTTTTACAAAAATCTACCCATTTCTTACAATAGTGGTCTACATAGCATATTCGCCAAATGGTAACTCCATCCAAAGTACCGTTTAGCAGTTATTTTGTTCGCTCGAGCACACATATACAAATAATGATTTACAATACTTTTTTCACGCTATGTATTCGGAGCGTAAAAATCTTGTTTCATTATTTAAGGGGGCTGGTCACTCAACTTCGGAATTCTCCTCCGTAATGTTAAGTCTATGGACTTTTGATGCATTCCTATATTTAAAATATCTTCTCGGGAAATTCCTATTTTTACCATCTTTTTCTGTGTACTCTTCTTAAAGGATGTCTCTTTTTTTCTTAGTTTTCAAAATATTTCTAAAATCTATGCTTCATTTGATATTTTTATGTGTTAAAAGCTAGCGAACTGTGAGTAAGATTTTAACACTTCCTATAAAATGAAGTCTATACTTTAGAAATATTTCGAGAACTAAGAAAAAAAGAGACATCTTTTAGGAAGTGTACACAAAAAATAGAAGTTAAAAATATTAATTTCCCGAGGACACATTTTAAATATACGAATACATCAAATGCCCATAGACTTTACATTACCAAGTGGAATTTAGAAACTCAGTGACGAGCAGCCTTAAGAGACCGGCTAGCAGGTTTCGTCCACCGCGCACACTCTCAGAAATACTTTCTTCAATTCACGGAAATTTTCCTGGCAGCAGTACTACCAGGATTTTTCCTTTAATAGACGAATATCCGTTTCTTTTTTTCCTCCGTTACAGGACGCAAAGTAAATGTCAGTTGAAGAAAATGGGTATAAAATAAAAGTTGTTGACCTTGGAGTCGAACCAGCTACAGTAGTGTTACGAGACCAGTACTCTAACCACTAGGTTACAGTTGCATAGCAGTGAAACAGTTTGAAGGCAATATGTTTGCCTCAGACGGGTCTAGATTGATTAATTTCTTTAAAGCTTGGAATTTTGAAGTTAATTTCGGGAAGATTTCTTCTTTAATCGGATTGTGGCTGGCGTTTTAATACTTTAGTATTAAAATAGGATAAAAATATGAATTATAAATTCTTTTATGTAGATTGCTAGGTGTGAAATATGAATATTATATTTTTATGCGATAACTTTTTTTCTGTAAAATCAATTTTTTCTATTTAATATTTTAATTAAAATATGTATTTTAAATATGTGTTCCTTAAAATGTATTTTAAATACGAATAATTTTGTATAACTTAAAAAAAATAGATTCTGAATGCTTTTAAATTTAAGAAGAAAATTAGTAAATAAGAAAATTAATTGTTATTTATTAAAATTTTCCAAAAAAGTTGGAAAATGTTTACGCATTCGATTTGTCTGTCCGTCTGGCTACGCTCTAACTCCCGTAAATCGACTCGGATTTTCATGCAATTGATAAACTTTATTTAGGGTCACCTAGACATGTTTGGTATTGTATATGAAATGTGCAGCTTTAATAGTTCCTTTACAGGGGCACTCAAAAGAATTTCGTTACATTAGGGTCAATGGAGAAAAATCGTTTGCAGTGTATTTTAATGACATGACGCTATTTCAGATGTATTGAAACTGATATAAATCACTGAATTTCACTACAAGATGATGACGATAGAATAGGGCATTCATAGCATTTATCGTTCATTTACAGGGACACACAAAAGGAATTGGTTACAGTATTGTCTTTGAGTAATAACTGTTGCAAGTGCGTTTTCAATTTCGGCATGCGCTTTTAAATCTACCCTATATATATAAAATCCTAATGAAACGAATTTATGAAACGATTCTTTGAAACGACTGATTAAACAACTGATTATGTTTCACGGCGATTTCTCCTAAAATATGGAATACTTTGCGATGAAATTAACACCAAAAATCGGCATTGATCTGCGGATCTCAAAACTGGTATTAGAATTTTTAAATTCGAAATATTAATTTTTTTCTAATTTTAAATACATTTTTCTAATGATGGGAACTCAAATTTTAATCAGAACAGATATATATATATATTTTCATATTTCAGAAAAGGTTATTTTAAATTAATTTGGCGACCAGTTTGGCCTCCCTTAAATATATGCTAAGAAATGTATCGTGCTACTGTTATTCATAATTCAATTTACTTGAACAATCTTTCGCCAAATCGAAAGATTCTGATTGGCGCCAAAATGGCATTATTTTGATTGACATGGTAACCCGGCTATTGTTGTTTATTTAATAATAAATGTTTATTTACTTTTATTTTTTTTTTAAATTATATAAAATATTTTGTTTTATAGTTATTAATTTTTTTTTTTGTTATTTCCTTTTGAAAATAATAGAAAACAATTAAAAAATACGGTACTACTTTCGTAAATAAATGCGAGTAGTAAGTCAAAATTACGTCCATTACTAATCATGTCATAATCTTTTGCTTAAAAGACGTTATAAAAACACATTAAAAGTAAATTAAAAATCTATATCTCTCTATTCTAAAAAAAAGTAACTACCGCTGTCACCGCCGCCGCCGCCGCCGCCGCCGCCGCCGCCGGTTTTGAATTTTTTGTGACCGGAGGTCTTTCTTCGTTAATATTAAAAAAACTGTTGCATACAAAAATATGAAAATCGGTAGTATTATAGAGAAATGTTTGATAAACACGCTGATGCAGACAGTTTTCAAATCGAAGAATTATTTTAAGAGATATTTAATGCCAAAGTTGGACAAAATCGTTCCATTAAAAAAGTTTTATAGGAGCAAAAACTGTACATAGGAATTTAATCCTTTTTAGATCATTTTATGCGTCAGAATTTCCCGGTGTGCAGATTGCAGTTAGTTTTTTAATTTGAATAATTTTTCGAGGTTTTATTTCTATTTTAAATTCAAATTTTCAGCATTTCGAGGGATATTTTTTACAAATTTTAGAAAATTGTATTAATTTAAACTGTTGCCAGCTGTATAAAAAGCGCAACCAATAATGTTTGCTTCAAATTAAAAAATTTTTTTACACGTGACTATTATAAACAAAAAATATAAAAAGCAGGAACTCATTGAAAGTTACGTCATAAAAACTATAGTTACACGTGAATTTTAAATGAGAAAGAATATTGTAAAATAATAAATTCAGTAACATGCGTTAGAAGTCCTAAATAGGAGAATTTACGTCATATTACACTTATTACGTAAAATGAACAAAAAATAATATTGCAAAACAGTTTTAATTTAAAAATTGCGCGAGACATTTACTAGACATTTTAAGATGATCATAATATTTCATTTCTAACAAAAGTATTTTGACGTGAATATTAAAAAGAGAAAGAAAAGTTTGGTGAAAATTACGTCAAATTATAATTGTCAGATTCAAATTATAATTCAATCTTCCGAAATCTTTTTAAAGGCGGTCAAATTAGCGTGCTGTTAGAGTCTGCGGTGTCTGAACGGGGGTTGACGAGCGTAGCTCGTAGGGGGCAGAGCCCCCTAGTTTTGTAAATATAGATAACATATATTTGTAATACAGATTTTTAATTTACTTTTAATCTGTTTTTATAACGTCTTTTAAGCAAATAAATATTTTAATATTATGATACGGTACTACTTAGTTATTCCGTCGACCAATTTCGCCAAATTATATAAATCGACATAAATACAAATTGACATAATTTCTATTTTAAATAACGAAAGAACAAATAAATTAGTATAACTTTAATAAATATACAAATAAAACGTCAAAATAAAAATCACTTGATGACGTAAACATGTGCAACTTACTTAAAGTCAAGTGAATGTGACATTTACGATCAACCATTATTGACATTTAATCTTATAGTTTGGCGATAGATTTTTGATCGACGGGATAACTAAGTAATACCCAAAATGCATATGTAACTGGTATTCGAAAACAAGGTTTTCGCCAAATTTTCGTTAAAAAAAAAAAAAAAAAAAAAAAAAAAATCACGCCAAACCTGTATATGACATCTGGCCAAATGTTAAATAATGCGGGAAGAGTTCCATATTGTGTGCTGGTTTTTTTGGCGAGCTTTTTTTGGCATTAAATGAATCGATGTGGTTGCGATCTTTTAGCTTTTGGGGTTGCTTTTTTCTGGAATGGACTTTATTCATATGTTTTTTTGCATTTAGCCTATATTTTTCGGAAAAATATATAACTTTTGTTTTAATTTGACATGTATAATAAATATAATAAATACATAAAATTATATATAAGTACATAATATTTATTTATAGGTGTATATATATTATGTATGTATAAGGATCTCTATACGTAATATATATAAAACTATCTGTATAAACATCGTATTTTTTTTAACATGTGACATATATAACATTTATTAAATATGGTAGTTCTTAGTTATCCCGTCGACCAATTTCGCCAAATTATATAAATCGCCAAATTATACATATTGACATAATTTTTATTTTAAATAACGAAAGAACAAATACATTAGTAAAACATTAATAAAAATACAAATAAAACGTCGAATTAATGGTTTTATTGGCCATTATTGACATTTAATCTTACAATTAATTAATGGCAAGCCATTATTGGCATTTAATCTTACAATTTGGCGACAGTAATTTGGTCGACGGGATAACTAAGAAGTACCTTAAATATATATATATATATGTTTACAAATATTTAAAGACCATGTTTTTCCGCCATCCTGAAAAATTTTATAAGACGCTAAAATTCCTTTTTGGCGCCATTTTGGATTCCTTCGCCAAGCGCGCCAACCAGCACACAATATGGAACTCTTCCCAATAATGCAACAAACCATGACATTTAATTTCAACTTCAAATCAATGTTTTAATTTACCACTCGAAAAAAAAAAATGCTAACTGGCAATTTGAAAAAAAAAAAAAAAAAACTATTGGCGAGATTTTCACCCGGCTAGCGTAACAGTACCAAGAATTCTTTGCGACCATGACAACTTTTATATAGTTTTATTCATTTTTTTTTCTTTTTTGTAATCAAAATGGAAAATTTTCGGCACAGATGTTATATACGGCCCCATATTGGCGCAATTTTTTTTCTGACGCCAATGTCATATACGCAACGGGTACTTAACTGGCGCCAAAGTATCGTTATTTTGCTTGATATGGTAAGCCGGATGTTGTTGTTTATGCTGTTGATGCGTCCCCCAAATTGGCATCGGAAAAACATCGCGCCAATATCGTATATGACATCTGTGCCAAACTTTCATATGAAAGGCGAAGGGATTAGACCATATTTGTTTATGACAGTTGATGACTTGAACTATTATAATATAGATGAAATGATGGCGATAGAATAATATTTGGAGACTTATCACCTGTACTTGGCTAACATTAAAGTACCAAAATGGCGCCTACAGTATAGTGAAGAAGACAGAAGAGCGAAGTGGTCCGCCCGAAACTGTTGATGATAGACACATGACTTAGGCTATTGTTATAGAGATCGTTTTAAAATATCGGGAGACAAAGACTCAGTATAGTTAATTCATTTTATTTTAGCTTTTTTTTCAAATGTTTAACTGATCCTCTTTAATCAAAAACGAAAATAACCAATGGATGTCTTAACAGCAACTGATTTGCCCTTACATTTTTGCAATCAAAAGGAATTGAATGGAAACCCATTTACAGGGAGATCTGCACAGCTTTTTTCAGTATAATTCAATCTTCTCTTATATTTTTAAACCCCATCAGATTAGCGTGTTTTTAGATTCTGCGGTGCCTGAACGGGGGTTGGCGAGCGTAGCTTGCAGGGGCAGAGCCCCCTAGTTTAACTATATCTTTGCATTTTACTTGTTGTATATAAATTCTATACCTCATATATACAGAGCTACACAAAAGGTTTCACGTAACATTCTCCTTATTAGCGGAAATTAGCTGTTATTAGTTGTATGCCTTTAAAACACCAATTTCCATTATAATTTCAGTTCAAAAAACTAACCGTTGAAGAAGAGAAAGGGGTTAAACTTTATTATCCTGGCGGTAATCTCAAAACAAGTTGGAAATTGCACGTCAAACGTGGCAAATGAGGTGCGTTAGTACATAAGTAGTTTCATAAATATTTTTTGCACCGCATATTGTACTGAATGTATATTTTAGTGCCTTTCATAAGTGCATATCAATTTCATTCGGTTCGAAAGGCTGTAACATCATTAAAATGCGTTTGAAATAATTTTTCCCATTGGTCGTAATGTAACGGAAAACTTTTGACTGTCCCTGTAATTAAACTATACATTCTATTTTCATAAAATTTGAAATGACTCCACAAAATTTTGCAACAATTATGTATTTAAAATTTCAGACTATTCGGTTGGGTAGTTTTTGCTCTGTTATACGCGGACGGACGGACAGACAGACGGACCGAACGACGACTATAGGTGTTACGTATTTATATAATTAGGAACGCACCTAAAAACGAAGTTGAAAACTGATAATTTTTCTCAAAATGAATATATATTTTTTTTTTTGTAAAATTATTTTAAAAATCATCATAACTCTATAAATAATGATTCAAGTACTACAAAATTTTTAAATTATGATTTAAATTTCTAGTGATGGGCGATAACGAGATTTTTTTATCGATTTTATCGATTGTATGGACATCTCGATATGTTTCCATTGCATAAAATTTTTCTCGATGCCTCCAGCTTGCCAATTGCTTTTATACGTCATATATTATATTATGTCATATATTTATCAAGAATCGTCTGCGGGTGAAGTGGAATGAGTCGGTGTTAATAAGGACTACGTGGCTTCGCCCGCTAGCGGGCCCCTCCTTTAATCGGGGCCTCTAATTTATGCGTAATCTTGTAATATGAAATCTCGAACTGGATCCCCGCTATATACGGCACCGTATAGCAGGCGTGGTGTGCACGCACTGCAAAATCTTGTAAAAAAAATAATGTTGAACAGAACGAACATCGGACCTGATCACTGGGAGGAGGGAGTCAAAGTTAGAGGAGGGGCACAGCATTTGCATAATATGAATAAGTCGTCACAGGGCTTTCCAACTATATATCGCATGAGGACATCGGCAAAATTTAGAACAGTGACCCCGGGAGGGCAAAGTGGGGGAGAGTCACAGGCGGTGCATAACATCAATAAGTGGTCAAAGGCCTTTCCAACCATATGTCCCATCAGGGACCTCGATCTAAATTTAGAAAAATGCCCTGTCCGTGAGGGCAAAGTGGGAGGGGGGAACACAGGAGGTGTATAACAAGTACAAGTGGTCACAGGCCTTTCCAACGACATGTCACATGAAAGGTCTCGGCTAAATTTAGAAAAGTGTCCCTCGTTGGGGCAAAGAGGGGAAGGGACACCGGAGGTGCATAACAGCAATAAGTAGTCACCGACCTTTCCAATGATATGTCACTTGAGGGGTGTAGGCAAAATTTAGAAAAGTGATCCCCATTGGGGCAAAGGGGGAGAGGGGTGCAGAAGGTGCATCGTAAATAAGACGTCACAGGCCTTTCCAATCATATGTCACAGGAGGGGTGTCGGCAAAATTTAGAAAAGTGCCCCCCCCCGTTGTGGGGAAAAGTGGGGGGATGGACACCGGAGATGCATAACATGATTAAGCAGTCACAGGCCTTTCCAACGATGTATCACATGAGGGGTATCGGCAAAATTTAGAAAAGTGACCCCCTTGGGGGGTAAAGCGGGGGGATGAACAACGGAGATGCATAACATGATTAAGCGGTCACATGCCTTTCTAACGATATATCACACAAGGGGTATCGGCAAAATTTAGATAAGTGCCCATAAGTTGGCAAAGTGGGAGAGGGATACGGTAGGTGCTTAATATGTATAAGTGGTCACAGAAATTTTCAATATCACATGAGAAGTGTCGGCAAAAGTTAGGAAATTGCTCCCCCCAGGGGCCAATTATCGCACCCACCGGAATACAACCCCCCCTTTTTGAAATTTCATCTATACTCATACTCATACTCATACTCATCATCATCATCATCATCATATTATAAAGAGGAAAAAATTGTTTATTTGTCGGAGATAAGCTCAGGAACTACCGAACCGATTCCAAAAGTAATGGTATCAAAATGATGGTGTTCGCCCAACTTAGAACATAGGCTATATCTTATGTCGGTGCCACTACCCCAAAGGGGGTGCAGGGGCAAAAAACGTTCTAAAAATGCGATTTTTGCGTTACTGAAGGGCCTAGAAATATGAAATTTGGAATATTAGTTACTTATAAGATATAAATGGTGTCTAAGAACAGTTCTTAAACAATTCGAAATTTAAAAGGGGTGAAAATGCACAAAAAGCGTTCGTTCTAAAAAACGTTCTAAATGGTAGTTTCTACATAATCTCAGGAAATACCAAACCGATTTCAAAAGTAATGGTATCAAAATGATGGTGTTAGTCCAACTTAGAACATAGGCTATATTTTATGTCGGTGCCACTACCCAAAGGGGGTGCAGGAGCAAAAAACGTTCTAAAAATGCGATTTTTGCGTTACTGAAGGACCTAGAAATATGAAATTTGAAGTATCAGCTACTTATTAGATATAAAGGATTTCTATGAACAGTTCTTAAATAATTCGAAATTTAAAAGGGGTGAAAATGCGCGAAAAGCGTTTTAAAAAACGTTCTAAATGGTAGTTTCTACACAATCTCAGGAAATACCAAACCGATTTAAAAAATAATGGCGTCAAAATGATGGTTAAAATCCTTGCTCCAACATAGGGTATTTTTTATGTCGGTGCCACTACCCCAAAGGGGCTGCAGGAGAAAAACGTTCTAAATTGCGGTTTTTGCGTGACGGAAGGGCCTTGAATCGTGAAATTTAGAATGGTAGTTAGTTATAAGATATCAATGATCTCTAAGGACATTTCTTAAAAAAATCGAAATTTAAAAGGGGGGGTCAAAATGCGCAAAAAGCGTTGTAAAAAACGTTCTAAATTGCAATTTCTATGCAATCTTAGGAAATACTGAACCGATTTCAAATATAATGGTGTTAAAATGATGGTGACAGATCTTTCTCCAAGATAGGCTATATTTTATATATGTTTCCACTAACCCAGAGGAGATGCAGGAGCAAAATGAGCGAAAAACGCTTTTCGCTCATTTTGCTAAAAACGTTCTAAATGCCGATTTGTCACCAATATCTCAGGAAGAATTAAACTGATTTCAAAAGTAATGTTAAGAAATTGATGCTGACAGCCTCTGCTCTAACATAGACGCTATTTTAAGTCGGTATCACTATCACCTAGACGTTGCAGGAGCAAAAAAAGCGTTCCAAATTTCGATTTTTGTGATCGGTAGGGGCTAGCAACTTAAAATTAGGCAAGGTACATATGTATTACATATAAATGATCTTTAAAAACAGTTTCGAAAAAATTGGAAATTTAAAAAGGGGTGAAAATGCGCGAAAAGCGTTCTAAAAACGTTCTCAATTGCGATTTCTACTCAATCTCAGGAAATTCCAAAGCTATTTCAAAAGTAATGGTTGCAAATCAATGGTGACAGTCCCTGCTATAACATAGGTTATATTTTATGTTGCTGTCACTACCATCTGAGGGTTGAAAAAGCAAAACATGTTCTAATTTGCGTTTTTTGCGTAACTGAAGGGTCTAACACTTTGAAGTATGGCATGTTATTTACTTACAAGATGCAACTGCTTTCTATGAACTGTCGAAAGAAAATTTCAAATTTAAAAAGATGAAGTGAGCGAAAAGCGTTATAAATTACAATTTTTATGTAATCTTTTTAAATACCAAACCGATTAAAAAAATAATGATAACAAATTGTTGGTGATAGAACCTGCTCAAACATAAGCTATATTTTATGTCTGTGCCACTACCACCAGAGGGTTGCAGGAGCTAAAAACTTTCTAAATTGCGATTTCTGTGATACTGAAAAGGCTAGAAACTTTAAATATGGCATGGTAGTTACTTATAAAATATAAATGCCCTCGAAGGACTGTCGAAAATAAATTCCAATTAAAAAGGGGTGAAGTGACGGGGAGGTGCGAAAAGCATTCTAAAAAAGTCCTAAATTACGATTTCTACGCTATTTCAGGAAATATAAACCAGATATAAAAGTAATAGTTGTGAATCAATGGTAACAGTCTCTGATCCTACACAGGCTATATTTTATGCCGATGATTCTACCACCTGGGATTCACAGGAACAACAAACGCTCTAAAAAAGGCCTTTAAAGCTTTCTAAATTACGTTTCTGTGGAATATTAGGAAATAACAAACCAATTTCAAAATTAATGTTGGCAAATTAATGGTGACAGTTCCTATTTCAACATAGCCCTTTATGTTGAGAGAGGTGGTAGGACTTGGAATTTGACATGATGGTTAATTTTAAGATGTAAGAAGATGGTTTCTAAAAAATTCAAAACTTCAAATGAATACTGAAATGAGCGTATTAATTGAGCATAAAAGTTTCAAAATGTTTTCTAAATTATTATTTATTTAGTTTTATTTCGTTTTATTAATTTAAGTCTGATTTCTGCCTTATGCAGTGTAACAATGATATTTAATCAAACTGTGTTTTAAATAGTATTAGGTAGATTTCGTAAGAAATACTACCTATTGCAGTCGTTACCATGGTGCGACTTTTGAAAAATTCCTTCATAACTTTTCATTATAGGACCCCAGGAACCCAAAACCACCCCCACCTAAAAAGTTTATATATATATATATATATATATATATATGTATGTATGTACTAAATTTTGTCCGCACGATAAAAGTCGCAATTATGCACGAATCATCTTCAAACTCGCCAACAACTTTGAGATGGCTAATATCTCGGCGGGGATTGAAAATGGGCGAAATCGGCCCAAGAGGGTGGAAATGGGGAGGGTTCAAAATTTTGAATACTGTCTTAACATGATTCTGATAAAACCAGCTCTTACACAACAATGGCAGGAAAAAAAATAAAAGTTTTTCGTTATAGCAGTTGCCAACAATTAAAAAAAAAACAAATAATAAAATTCTCACCACAACAATTACTTTTCTTTCGCAAAATTTTCACGTGTAAAATTAAATAGTTTTACAAATTGAAAACAAATTGAATATTACGTCATAAGTTTCCTAGAGCAAGATTTCAGCATGAAAACTCAAAATAAATAGTTTGACGAATTAAGAAAATATGTATATTGCGTCATATTGGAAATATAATGGACCTCAGCAGGCGAATATGTAACGCCATGTAAGTTTGAAGAAACGTATTAAAACATGATAAAAACCCGACTATGGAAATATTAACATATTTTAACACTTTAAGGTTCTCTGAATTTTTTGTAGCCATTTTTTAAACCTATTCCATATATATGTGTGTGTGTATTCGTGTATATTACAATTTTCACAAAAAGTTTAGCTCCCTACAGCTCGCTCTTTGTGAAGAAACTGGGTTTTATCTCTAATCTTGATTTAAGTTTTTTTGGAGAATTTAGTATTTAACATCGAAATCTACCTCCGCCTGTAGGCCCGAGCCGGCAGGGATTTTTTTTTTTTAATTATTCCTAAAAGTAATAAGTACCTTTTAATGAAATAAAATATTACCTTTTAATAAAATAAAAATTTAGTTAGTACCTTTTAATAAAAATTAGACATATAAATATCACTTGGCATATTTCAAATATTACGCGAGCAAAGCCGCGGTGTTTGCTAGTATATTATAAATAATATTTATCAGAGGGCTCCGTAAAAAAATACGATGCAAAATGATGAAAACGCAAAAAATTTGAAAACTAACTTCGGCAGTGGGGGCCAAATTGGGGAGGTGGGGGAAGAAAGTCTCATAATATGAAAGAGTGATCCGAAAGATTTCCGATGGTATATCGCATGACGGGTTCAGAAAAAGTTTGAAAATTGCTCCCCCCCCAGTGGGTCCACTCTTTCGCCCCGGAATTCACGCAGCCCCCACTTTAAAATTTTGATGCTTAATAAATAATATTTAATGGAAGTCTCCATAAAAAAACACACACATCTAAAATGATAATTATTATAGAAATCGCTATTGTTTTAAAAATTTGTTCTCCCCCTCTCCACCCCCGAAATTCAACTTCGGGGGAAGAAAGGTTGATAATATGAAAGAGTGGTCAAAGGGCTTTTTGATTATATGGCACAGGAACGGTTCGGTAAAATTTTTAAAATTGCTCCCCGCATGGGTCCACTCTCACGCCTCCGGACTTCACCCGACCCACCTTCCTCTTTGAAATTTTTATATTTAATCTATACTTTAATATTATAAAGAGGTAAAAATTGTTTATTTGTAGAAGGTAAGCTCTGGAACTACCAAACCGATTCCAAAAGTTATGGTATCAAAATGATGGTGTTAGTCCAACTTGGAACGTAGGCTATATCTTATGTCCGTGCCACTGGCCAAAAGGGGGTGCAGGAGCAAAAAACGTTCTAAAAATGCGATTTTTGTGTTACTGAACCGCCTGGAAACATGAAATTTGGAATGGTAGTTACTTATAGGATACTAATGATCTCTAAGGACATTTCTTAAAAAAATAGAAATTAAAAAGGGGTGAAAATGCGCGAAAAGCGTTTTAAAAAACGTTCTAAATGGCGATTTTTACGCAATTTCAGGAAGTACCAAACCGATTTCAAAAATAACTGTGTCAAAGTGATAGTGACAACCCTTGCTCCAACAAAGGCTACATTTTATGTCGGTGCCACTGGCCAAAAGGGGGTGCAGGAGCACAAAAACGTTCGAAATTGCGATTTTTGTATTACTGAAGGGCCCAGATACACGGAATTTGGTATGGTAGTTACTTATTAGATATAAATGATCTCTAAGAATATTTCTTAAAAAATTCGAAATTAAAGAGGGGTGAAAATGCGCAAAAAGCGTTCTAAAAACGTTCTAAATGGCGATTTTTACGCAATCTCAAGAAGTACCAAACCGATTTCAAAAATAATGGTGTCAAAATGATGGTGATAATCCTTGCTCCAACATAGCGTACATTTTATGTTGGTGCCACTACTCCTAAAGGGGGTGCAGGAGCCAAAGGACGTTCGAAATTTCGATTTTTGTGTAACTGAAGGGCCTAGAAACATGAAATTTGGAATGGTAATTACTTATAAGATATAAATTATCTATAAGAACATTTCTTAAAAAATTCGAAATTTAAAAGGAGTGAAAATGCATGAAGAGAGTTCTAAAAAACGTTCTAAATGGCTATTTCTACGCAATCTCAGAAAGTACCCAACGTAATTCAAAAGTAATGGCTGGAAATTGATAATGACAGGCCTTGCTTCAACATAGGCTCTATTTCATGTCGGTATCACTACTTTGCAGAAGCCAAAAACGTTCTAAATTGCGATTTTTGTGTTATTGAAGGGCCTAAAATCCTGAAATTAGGCAGGACAGTTATTTATAAGATACAAATGATTTCTAAGAATATTTCCTAAAAAATTGAAATTAAAAAGGGGTGAAAATGAGCGAAAAGCGTTCTAGAAAACTTTCTAAATTGCGATTTCTGCGCAATCTCAGAAAGTACCGAACCGATTTAAAAAATAATGGTGTGAAAACGAAGGTGACAGCTCTCGCTCCAACATAGGCTGCATTTCATGTCGGTGCCACTACCCCAAAGGGGGTGAAGGAGCAAAAAACGATCTAAATTCGTATTTTGTAATGCTGCAGGGGTTAGCACTTTGAAACTAGGCTTGGTAGTTACTTATAAGATATAAAAAAATCTCTAAGAACATTTCCTAAATAATTCGAAATTTAAAAAGGGGTGAAAATGGACGAAAAACGTTCTAAATTGCGATTTCTATGCAATCTCAGAAAGTACTCAACCGATTTCAAAAGAAATGGTTAGAAATTGATGATGACAGCCCTTGCTCCGATATGGGTCATTCCACGTAAAATGAGCAAAAATTAAAAAAAAGTCGTGGCCACATACTAACCAATTTTAATAAAATTCGATGCACAGGTTCAATTCATATTCAAGTAATGCTCTGCAAAATATCGTGACAAAAAATAAATTTTTTTAGCAGTTTTGGACATTTAAAAAACTTGTGATATAGAATGGCATGTGCGCAATCGTCCAAAGTTGCAAGTTTGAAGTTCTGTATCTTGAAAACTGTTTAACAGAAAGGAATTTTTTTTTAAATTTTATAAACGCTGAAAAATTATCTTTTTATTTACTGAGTAATAATAATCTAGTAACACCATGATTATTTATAAATTGGTTGCAAAAATTGAAAATTTGTGAATTTTGAGAAAATTAGAAACGGTTTAAAAATCAAAGGAATTAAAAAAACCTCTGTGAAATTAATGCCTGATGTAGTACGTCATATGTAGATCGAATTCCCCAAGCTTTAAAGTGGCCATTTATTTCCTTCATCTTCAAAAAAACTTAGAAACTTAAAAAAAAATTACAAAATCATGATTTTTCCTCTTCTGTATAAGCAAAAAATAAATAAAAGGACAGGCCCGACATTAACAATATTGCACAGACATAAAGATTAATAAGTCCATGATACGTTAAAAAAAATTCAAGATTGCCTTTTGATTCCTAACATATGAAAAATGGGTTCAAAATAGTAATGTTTTCTACATTCCATTCGCAATACCTCTTTGAATTCGCCCGCGTATCTTAAAATATTGCACGATTTCATGGGAAAACAAATTTAGTGCTGCCATCTAGTTTGTTTTATTTGAATTTAGAATTGATATATAGTTTTTCGTTTACCTCAGTCAGTTTTTTCTCCTCTAATTTAAAATTCTCTTGAGGCAAAAATAAACTGAAAGCAAGAATAAAAGTTTCTATATTTAAAGTATACGCATTTATCTGTAATATCAAATAATTTAAAACTTTAATAAAGCTTTCTTTGACTTAAAAAAAAAGTGATAGAAATATTGCATTTTACACTCAACACTTTTTACTATTTATTTTTTTTCTCATTAAGGAATAAAAAAGGCAAGAATGAAACTTTCGATATTTCAAATATATACTTTTAGCTATAAGGTGTAGCAATTTGCAGCTTGTCAAGGCTGTCCTTCGTGTGTAAAGGATTAATAGAAATATTCCTTTTTTCCCTCAAAAATTTTCAAAATTAATTTTTTTCTCGATACGAAATAAAAATACAATTACTAACTTACGCCAGTCTGTTAATTATCATTCATTCCTAATTATAAATAATTTTTAATATATTCTTTCCATCCCTAAGGCTAATAATCGAAATTGAAATTTTAAGCACGTAGACAATACCTCGATTTTACATTCACTTTTAATGTAAATTTTAATACTTAAATTAATAATCCAGAAATCTATTATTTTACATTTACTCATAAATAGATATGATCTACTTATATACTGATTTTGATTAAAATCTGTGACATGTGTGCCACAGCTGATTTGCTCATTTTGCATGGAATGACCCATATAGGATCTATTTCATGTCGACGTCACTACCACCTTGCGGTTGCATTTTAAAAAACGTTCTAAATTGTGATTTTTGTGATACTAAAGAGGCTAGCAACTTGAAATTTGGCATGGTAATAACTTATGAGATGTAAATTCTCTCTGAGAAGAGTTCCTTAAAAATTTTTAATTTAAAAGGGGAGAAAATGAAAGAAAAGCGTTCTAAAAACGTTCTAAATAGTGATTTCTACGCAGTCTCAGGAAATATAAACCGATTTCAGAAGATTGTTTCAAATTGATTGTGACAGTCCCCACTCCAACATAGCCTATATTTTACGTTGCTATCACTACCACCTGCGGGTTACAGGAGCAAAAAATGTTCTAAATTGCGTTTTTTGTGTTACTGAGGGGTCTGACATTTTAACTTTGGAATGGTAATTACTTCAAAGATGCAAACGTTTCTTGAATTGTCGAAAGATAATTCCAAATTAAACAGGATGAAAGAGCGAAAAGCGTTCTATAAGTGTTCTAAAGTACGATTTTTATGCAATCGTATGAAATACGAAACCGATTTTAAACATAATGGTTGCAAATTGATGGTGATAGAATCTGCTCAAACATAAGCTCTATTTTATGCAGGGGTTGTGGGAGCAAAAAACTTTCTAAATTGCGATTTCTGGGTTACTGAAGAGGCTAGAAACGTTAACAATAGCACGGTAGTTACTTATAAAATATAAATGTCCTCTAAGAACAGTCGAAGATAAATTCGAAATAAAAAAGGGGTGAAGTGAAGGGAAGGAGCGAAAAGCATTCTAAAAGAGTCCTAAATTACGATTTCTATGGAATCTCAGGAAATAATAAACCGATTACAGAAGTTATTGGTTGCGAATCAACAGTGATAGTCCCTGATCCTATACGGGCTATATTTTGTGCCGGTGTCACTACCACCTGGTTGACAGGAACGACAAGAAAGCCTTTAAAAACATATAAATTTCAATTTCTATAGAATATTAGGCGATACCAACCGATTTCAAGGTTAATGTTGACAAATTAATGGTGACAGTCTCTGTTTCAACATTTTTTGAGACATTCTATTTCAACTCTGTTTAGGCATTTTATGTTGGTGCCACTAACACCAGAGAGGTGGTAGTCTGTTAGACAAGAAGCTTGGAATTTGACATGATGGTTAATTTTAAGATGTAAATGTGTTAAGATGATTTCTAAAAAAAAAAAAAAAATAAAAAAAACTTCAAATGAATACTGAAATGAGCATAAAAGACTCAAAATACTTTCTAAATTATCATTTATTTGGAATTAGTTTTAGTTCTTCTTATTAATTAAAATCTCATTTCTGTCTATTGCACTTTTATAATGAAGTTTAGTCAAACTGCGACTTAATTTGTAATTTTTGAATTATTACAAAAAGTGTTCTTCAGATCAGTGGCGTAGCTACATATTCAGCGCCCTGGAGCAAGCAAAGTTTGTACGCCCTCTTGTCTCTCAAAACAGTTCTGAGTAATTTTGTTTGGAAGTTACATACACACAAACACACACACACACACATATATATATATATATATGTGTATGTGTGTGTGTGTGTGTGTGTGTGTGTGTGTGTGTGTGTGTGTGTGTGTGTGTAACTAGCTGACCCGCCCGGCGTTGCCCGGGCTCGTTATAACAACGTAAACAAAAATCAAGTTTGTATGATTTTATATATTCATAAGTAATTCAAATGAACATGGTTTTAGGGGTGGCCCACTGCATTCGGCAGCGTCTAGTGTGTTCCCGACAAACCTCTTTCAGAACGAAACTGTAGCCTGGGTCCCCGCTACCAAAGACAGTGTATGCCAGGAGTATTCCGTACGCGACGGAGACAATCGAAAATTGAATGAGTAAACCCTGTAGTAATCGAACCTATAGAACCCGAGATAAGAATGCGAATCCTGGCGGTGGAACTGTAATCTTTAAAACAATCGTAAGCTAAGTTGAATGGACCAATTTCCGTTGAAATAGAGCCCATAACAGACGAGAAAAGAATGCGCCGTTAATGTTCGAAAATGGTGGTAACAGAAGTCTAAGATAAACTTTCACAATGCAGAAAGTAGCTGAATAGTAAGCTAAGCTTAATTATCCATTTACCGTTGAAATCGGACATATTGAACCCGAGAAAAGAATGCACCATCAATGTTAGTAAATGAAGTCTAAGACAAATTTTCATAATACAGAGCTGAATCGTAAGTAGCTGAATCGTAATCTAGGTTGAATTAACCAATTCCCGTTGAAATCGGCTCCTAGAATTCGAGGAAAGAACGCACCACGAAGCAGTGGAAGGTGCTTGTTGCCCCCAACCCCTATAAATTTAACGAATTACCTTTAACATTAACGTGATATTTAATTTACGGAGGAAATCCCATCCCTCTAAAGTTTACAACTTACCTTTAACAGCAGCGCGAATTTTAATTCACGGCTGTAGTGAGTAAACGTAAGTTGATGCCGTAAAAGAAGATTAATATTCGAAAAAAGTGGTAGCTGGAGTAAAAGAAATTTTTTAGTGGTTTCCAAAGTAACCAGAGGACCCTAGAACTATGCTAAAGAAAATTGCAATACTATCAGATAATTTTTAATGAAACTGCACCAAGGACCCTAAAAAGGCGATTAATATTCAAAATTGGTGGTAGCTGAAGTGTGAGTAATTTTTTTGTTGTTCATGTAGTAGCTGGGGCAACTGGGGCACCTAAGAAATTGTTAGGGAAAAAATCCTAGTGAATCGGACCATTTTTATAGGGGACCAACAGGAGCTTATTGATAATTGAGAGCAAGGCCTAAGATGAAAACACGAAAAAAGGTCCTAGTACTTAGTGCTTTAGATTTTCAATTAGTCGAAATTAAGTATAGGGTATAAGTATTAATCATTAGAAAAAACTTTCAAAGAAATGCTTTGAAAAAGAGCTCCAGAATCCCAATAGAAATATGAAGGTGTTGGCTCGGGGAGAGAAGGCCAAGACTCCATTTTGAAGTTATGCAATGAGAATGTAACAGAATTAGTAGGTGAAAAATGCATGGCGCACAAAAAGTTACCCTAGGGGGCTAGTGTCTGAACTGAAATGTAGAAACGAAAAAAAGCCAAATGGAAAAAGAGCCCCCAAAACGAAGGACGGATTAAAAGGGGTGATTTATTAACAACTTAGGGCACAAAAACTTAAAGTGGCCTTGTACCAAGCCCCAGGGGTCCAGGGTCTCAACTGGAATGTAGCTGGGCAAGGGCCCCAAGAAGGCGATTAATTTTAAAATTTGGTGGTAGCTGAAGTCTGAAAATTTTTTATGTTGTTCGCGTAGTAGCTGGATTTCCTATCATGTTGTTACATAAAAAAAGTTAGTGAATCAGACCATTTTTAAGGGAGATATAATAGGAGGTCCAAAAGGGGTCAACTGATAGTTGAGAGCAGGGCCCTAAGATGGAAACATGTTAAAAGGTTCTAGTACTTAGCGCTTTAGATCTCAATAAGTCGAAATTAAGCATAGGGTATTTATTATTCATTCGAATAAAATCTTAAAGAAGCGCGAAAAAAAATGGGGAAATTCTTAAAAAAGCGCACTAAGTGTCCAATAAAAATATGAGGGTGCTGGCCCAGATAGAGGAGTCCAAGTCTCAATTTTAAAGTTATGCATTGATTGGTTGACAATATTAGGGTGTGGAAAATGCATGGCGCAGAAAAATTTCAAGGAGTCCAGTGTCTTAACTGGAATGTAGAAACGGAGAATAATTAAATGGGAAAAAGACCTCCAAAACGAAGAAGATCGGATAAAAAGGGGCAAGTTCTGAGCAATTCAGGGCATGCAAACTGAAAGGTGCTAAGGGGGCGCCGGTCATAAAAAATTAAAAATCCGAGCTCCAGGTGTATCAGGACCTGTCTTTGGACTACCCTCATCCAAATTTTCAGACTTCTACGTGTAATATATTTCACTAGCCACCACACACGGAGCGAAACTTCCTCGTATTAGTATAGACTAGCTGACCTACCCGGTGTTGCCCGGGCCCGTGATAATATTCTTAAATGAACATGAAATTTTTATAATTTTATTTTTTAAGGCTGTTCTTAAATCCAAAAAGGCAATTCTATGACATGCATTTTAATTAATTTTTGCTCGAGAACTGGCATGTGTTGTTATTCAGTAACTTTGTAATCGAAAGACGTTTTCCGGATTTTTTGTAAACACAATAGATCTTACTGAAAACATTGTCAAAGATGGCGTTTTCAACGGAATTTCCCGACGAAAGTAGAAAAAACAGTCAACGAAGGGGAAAAAAAAGTCATGTCATATATCTTTAACACGATTTTGTCTGAAATACGAGCTCGATAACTGCGTGAAAAATCGTTAAAAAACAGTCCTGTTCTAACGTATATACAAAATAGCTGACCGCCGTTCTGATTATCACTTTTATAGACAATATTGAAATAGTACCGTTTTCATATTAAAATGTAATTTTTAACAAAAGAGAATGTTTGAATTACATTTTCTTCGCCCAAAATATTCTTTATAAATACTTTTGCACATCAAGCGCAAAAATCAGTATAATACACATATATACAAGGGAAATTACAATCACAGTATTGTACGAATACACGAAGCCTACACATTTCAAAGAAATACTTGATAAATGACTTTACAAAAAACTAAATAAAATAAAATACGTATATATATATTTAAAGAGAGGCCGCGCTGTTTGGTACCAGACAGGCTGAGAATTCTTGGGGCAGACCATGTCGCTATTGGTCACAAAGAAAATTACAGAACATACACATTAGGTTTTAAAAGATTTAAATGGTCCTCTGAAGCAAAGAAACTTTCAAGAAAAAAAATCAATTCTTCTGCCTTGTAAAGAGAAATAAAAATCATTAATAAAAAATGATTCAAAAAAGTGATTAAAAAAATTATTAAATGATTTAAGACTTTTCATATGTAATGCGTATAGCAAATTTTAAAACTATTAGCTTCACCTAAGGGAGGGAGCAGCTTTACCTGGTTTAGGGCGCACAGACCTGCAGGTCGGTTGCCCGGCGGGCCAGTCTGCCTTATTTAATCCTAAAATTATGCGATTAAATAAGGTTTAATGCGGAAAAATACTGTTACCAAAAAGTGGTGTAATTTTGCATAGAAAAGGCCCTAAGGAACACTGAATTGGGTACTTAACTTTTTCTCTCTTTTGAAGCTTATCGATTCTGCAACATTTGCAATAATCTCAAAAACAATACTCACAAAATTTAAGTTGCTGCTTCCCCTTACCCGCAACCCCCCCTCTCCCGTCTAAATTTTGTTGCTGTGAGCTGATGTGGAATATGTTTAAATCCAGCTCTTATTATTGTTTTGTAATCTGTATTAATGCATGTTTAGTTTCCACAAAACAAACAAAAAAAAAAACCTTCAAAATTTTCGTTTTCTTGGATTTCGTCTGTAAAATGGTCAATAATTTTCTTCAACTTGTCAGGCTATTTTTTTCCCAAATCGTAAAATAATTATCGTAAATTACTACTGTTACATCGTACATATAGGTTTTTCAGCGGTGAATTCTTTGGCTACCATTATTTCCGCACAGTAATCATCATGATAAATTTCTAAAACATTTTTAATAGAAATGTACCAGAAAGATTATTTTTTGGAAATAGTGGTAACCAGTAAAGTGACCGATGAGAGCCCTGTTAAATAAGTTTTGATTACTTTAAGATCCGAAAATCTTCAATGCAATATGGTGGTATGAATTAAAATTAAAACTTCCTGAATAGAAGTCATTTCTTTCAACTGTGTATGAAAACATATTTTAAATCGAAATAGTTGAGATTAAACACAAGGTAAAATATCATAGGAATGCGCTGATTGTAACAAGATTCATCTATAATGTCTGATTAATAATGAAAAAAAAAATACAAATATTTTAAGACATCTTTATTTCGCTTTTTCTAATTTTGCGCCCTTAGGATTCGTGCGCCTGGAGCAGTCTGCTCCAACTGCTCCACGGTAGCTACGCCCCTGCTTCAGATAAAAAATAGTCATGCAAATATCACTTGGCATATTTCACCTACTACGCGAGCAAAGCCGCGGGGTTTGCTAGTAAATAATATTTATTGGACGGCTCCAGGTATGTGACAGCTTGGTAGGGCTAAAGTAAGAGAAACTTTGAAAATTAGGGCTTCATTTCACACCTCATTGTCGTGCTTCTTTCTCTATCTCGTTCCTTAGTATATCTCTTCTCGATAAATCTTCTCGCATCTCTTCTCTGCCAAGGTCAAGAAATTGATTTCTCGTTCTCGGCCAACGTGTGAAAAGACAATTATCGAGAACAACATATCGAGAAGCGAAGAAAATTGATTTCTCATTCTCGGCCAACATATGAAATGTTGACTAGCGCGAGAAAAGTCATCGAGAAGCTTCTCATTGAGAAACGTCGAGATGCAAGAAAAATCATCGCAATGAGATTAGCTGAAATGCGAGAGAGAGATAGCGAAATGAAGCTTTCAGAATCAAACTTACCGCATTTCTGCTTTAAGTCATAATTTCTCAAAGGAATGCAACTGCTTATCCATTCTCTTTTTGTTATTAACCGATATGGGTTAGGAGACATTGTGGTTTATGTATTCAGTTCTGTATAGTCCTAGTTTCAATGTTTACTATTAAATTTAGTGTCATTTTGCCCCGAATTTTCAATGTTTCTCTTAAAAAGCAGAAAATACAACGTTTAAAAATGTTTATCTTATTTTAGTTCTGCCAAGCTGTCCCATACCCGGAGTCCTCAGATAAATATTATTTATTAAATGTAAAAATTTCAAAGAGTAAGGTGAGTGAATTCCGGGGGGGGGGGGGTGGGGGGTGGGGGGGGATTAATTTTCAAACTTTTACCGAACCTCTCCTGTGACATATCATCGGAAAGTCCTTTGACCACTCTTTCATATTATGAACATTTCTCCTTCCGGAGTTGAATTTCGGAAAGATGGTGGGAGAGGGAGCGGTGAGGGGGTAAATTTTTTAAATTGTAGCGATTTCTATGATAAATATCATTTTAGATGTGGTTTTTTGATGGAGCCCTCCGGTAAATATTATTTATTAAGTATAAAAACTGAAAAGTGGGGCTGCGTGATTTCCGTGTGTATTCTGGGAAGAAAGAGTGAACCCACGTGGGAGGGGTAAATTTCAAACTTTTTTTGGACCCGTCATGTGATTGGAAAGTTTTCAAACCACTCTTTCATATTATGAACCTTTCTTCTCCCCTCCCCAGTTTGCCCCCCCCCCCCGGGGAAGGCACTTTCCGAACTTTTTTGAAATCGTAGCTATTTTATCATTTTAGATCGGATTTTTTTACGGAGCCCTCAGAGGGTGAATTCCAGGGGGGCACGATAGTTGGAATCCTGGGAGGGGGTACTTTTCTTTCCTTTGCCGACACCCTTCATGTGATATATCATTGGAAAGCTCTGTGACTGCTCTTTCATGTCATATACCTCCCGCGCCTCTCCCCTCATTTTACCCCTGCGTAGGGGCACTTTTCTAAATTTTGCCGACGCCCCTCATGTGATATATCGTTGGAAACTCCTGTGACTACTTATTCATATTATGCTTTATCCACTTTCCTTGCCCTTCCCCCTACTTTGCTACTTCGTTTAACGTATTCCAGTAGAGGGTTTTCTAATAATGGGGAAATTATAGATCTGATCTCAAATGATGTAGAAAAATCAATAAAAAATATTGATCCCATTTACCATCCTTTTAGTTCATGTTTTTGCCACTAGGAGTACTTCGGATTCTTATTTTTTGGCCATTTTGCTGCTAATTGCCGAAAAATTCTAATTTTTGATACTTAAACTCCCCTTACCGCTTCAAACCTACTCTCGCTTTTTCAACTTTTTGCAACCAAGGGGCGCCGTCACATGACTTTTCCACTCTTGTGGCTCCATTATAGCCTCCCTTCGGTTTGTTGTTTTTTAATTCCGTCTGTTTTCAGTTACCACATATTTAATAAAATCTGCTTTATAAATATGTAAAAACAATGATTTTAGTAATCGATTGTAGAACATCTCAATTGTAGATTTTCGAAAGTAATCGATGACTGTATCGATTGTGCTTTTTACGATGACGATTTTTTTCGATAGGTAAATTTTCAAGAATCGTCTATCACTAATATATTCAAACGAAATAGGCGATTCTTATGCTGATTTATTGAAAAATTTATGAGTTATACAGTTTTTATTTATTTATTATTAAAGATTTTTCAGGAATTTTTAGCGTTGTTGTCTTTTTATCCCTATAACTTTTAAAATATTCATGTTATTGTCATAAAAATATTCAAGCTCCTGTATAACATGATTATATTTATTATGGAATTCATAAAATTTATTTATTTTTAATCATTATAAGAAAATAACAATTTTAGATTTTATGTTATTTGAAAATAATAATAATAATAATAATAAAATAAATTACTTATGTGTAAGTTTATGTCACATATTTATAACATTTTTAATAATAATTATCATTTTTAAACTTAAAATTTAGAAAAATTAAAAAAAATAGTTCCGAATAAGGCACACAGGCTTAAGACTTCTTCGGCCATTCTACGGAGTAGTCTTTGGTCTAGAGTTCTGTGCGAGTCTAGCTGTATCCGATCCGACCCCGAAAATTCTGCTTGAAGTCACCACGAAATCCGACAAAAAAAAAGTTTGTGAACCAGAAACGACACACTTCAAGCCGAAACTAAAGCGAACCGGAAATATGATCCCCGAACCCGAGCGCGAAGTGAAAGAAAATGAATCCATATTTTAATACAGTTATGGAAAAGTAGTCTAGAATTATAACACTAATATTAATTTTATTTTTTTATATAAAAAGGAACACACATACAAACATACACTCATTAATAGTCAAATACTATAGATTTATTTTTAATTTGAAAAAAATATTCAGGACATTCTTTTGAAAAATCGAGTCAAACCGAATCCGACTCTAAGGTATCAAAATCCGACCCAGGTACGGATAAAATCGATTCGGGTTTGATTGAAGGTTGCCAACTAATGGAGATGATTTATTGCTTTTTCCGCTAAATTGTAACTGCTTGGAAGTGGAAATTTCCTAATTATATAATGCCACAGTTGACAGATTAGTATTTAAATGATGTATGGGTTGGAACACATCATGTGACTTTTTTTTCGTTTCTGTGTTTCCCTACGTCATAAGTTTTTAATTTACATTTGTGCTAATTCTCGTCGGAGGCGTTCATTTCTATCTATGTAAGGAAAATTTTAGTACTCAGTTTATTCCAAGACATTGTGCAAGGGTTAGATGTAAAGGTCCTTTTTAAGGTAAACTTTCTTTTTATTGCCATAAAAATATAATTTGTTGTTATAGACTCGAAATGTTACTGTTAATTTGGGATAAAGAAAGTCTGCAATCTAACTTAAGTATTTAGAAAATTTCTAGACAAATTAGCCAATCGATATGCATTTAGTTCGGCCAGGACAAGCATAAGACTGTAGCATACTCGCAGCGACGTAAGATGAGTTTTGAGTCTTAAATGAAAATATTGTGTTCCTCTTTAGTGTGTACTATAGTTTTTTTTATACTAAGAGCTTTTAATGCATGATTATTTTGGTGCCACAAAAACTTTTGCGCTCCGGAGCAACTGCCCTATATTGAATAGAGATCCTATATTAGAGAGAGATTGGACATTGAAGAAATGTCCGCCATTTCCGTTACAAAGTAGATGGAACGCCGTACAACGCAAAGCATTTTTATCAGCGTCTAACACTTTTTATTCTATTAAAATTATGAAAAATTAATTTTACATGCGTTCAAAGAGTCTTTCGGAACATAAATATAAGCACATTTACATTTTAATGGGTAACAATTCTCAGAAAATGCATTTTTTTTACTCGGCTGTTTTACCGTACGCAGCAGTGCGATTTTACTTAGTTATTGGATTTTGATTTATTTATAGAATTTGTTTTTCATATTTTTTATTTTCATATTTTTTTTAAACAGCAGTGTCTGTATTTAATTTTTGTTCTAAACTTTCATTTAATGTTTTGATAACAATCCTCATTCTAATACTATATATTTACCAGACTTCCGTATTTAAAAAGAATATCGAAGAGAAGCAGCAGTACGTAGAAACTTATCATAAAGTATTTTCAGCGCATATATTAAATGAACTTTGAATCACATACATAGTTACGAGGGCAGTATGATAAGTACCTGGCCTCGGCCAGAGATGGTGCTACTAGAATTTAAAAAAGGATTATTTCGCAAAAGTGATCTTTCACATCAAATCTGGTCATTTGCCAAATCACTAAGTTGTTTAGTTTGTGAGTAGAAGCCATTTGAATAAAACAACTTTGGTAACATTTCAAAAATGGAAAAAAAAAAAAAATGAATATTGAGCAGTGATAAAAAGCCTGTTTTTGAAAAAGAAAACAATTGATGAGATTAAAGCGGAACTCAGAAAAGTTTATGGGGACTCTGCACCTTCGTTACCAACCATAAAATATTGGGCAGCTGAATTCAAACGCGCCGTGCAAGCATTTTTGATGAAGAACGTCCAGGTCACCCAACTGAGGTTACGACATCAGAAACGATTGAAAATATCCATGATATTGTGATAAACGATCAGAGAGTGAAAGTGCACGAGATTGCTGAGACTGTGGGCATCTCAACTGAACGGGTGTAAAAAGAATTAACAATAAATTTGGATATGAAAAAGCTTTCCGCAAAATGGGTGCCGCAATTGCTCACTATTGACATTAAACACACTCGTATGCCAAATTCAAAATAATGTTTGGCGAAGTTAAAGTGAAATCCAAATGATTTTTGGCATCGATTCATAACTGTTAACGAAACATGGACTTATCACTGTACACCAGAAACTAAAGAACAGTCCAAACAGGGGGTTTTTTATGGCCAACTTGCGCCAAAGAAGGCTAAAGCGACTTTATCTGCAATCAAAGTCATGGCTACAGTAATTTCGGATTCATGCAGCATATTTCTCGTCGATTACCTTGAAAAAGGTAAAACGATTAATGGAGAATAAATTTCCAACTTATTGGATAGTTTCAACCATGTTGTGAAAGAAAAACATTCGCATTTGGAAAGAGAAAAAAATTCTCTTTCATCAAGACAATGCATGCGTGTACACCTGTGTCATCGCCATGGCAAAATTCTATGAATTAGGATACGAACTGCTTCTGCATCCACCAGATTTGCCAGATTTAGCCCCTGCGAATATTTTCTATATCGAAATATGAAAAAACGGCTCGGTGGAAAAAAATTTGGCTCTAACAATGAGGTTATTGCTGAAAAAAAAGCCTATTTTGAAGGGTTGGAGAAATCGTATTTTTTAGAGTGAATAGAAAAAATAGAAAAACGTTGGGCTAAGTGAATCTAACTAAAAGGAGAGTATGTTGAAAAATAAAGTACATTTTTGACATAAAAATGTGTTTTTCTTGTCAAGGCCAGGTACTTATCATACAGCCCTCGTAAATAGGAGTGGTATTTGATATGTTCAAATTTTATTGTTTCTGAAATTATCAATGCGAAGATGGGGAAAATTATAATAATTACTGTTGTTTTAAAATGCGCAATAAATTATAGATAGTTTAAAAAAATTAATTCTATAGTTCATTTTCTATCTGATAATCGTTAAAAATTATTTTTTCAAATATTGCGAAATTAAAATAAAGTTCTTACATACCCAATCTTCCTCTGCCCACTATTTTAATTAGTAAAAAAAATAGAGTAAAAAATGCATTTTCTGAGAATTCTTATTCATTAAAATGTAAATGTGCTCATATTTATGTTCTCAAAGACTCTTTGAAGGCATATAAAATAAAATGTTCCTAATTTTAATAGAATAAAAAGTGTTAGACGCTGATGAAAATGCATTGCGCTGTACGGCGTTCCATCTACTTTGTAACTAAATGGCGAACATTTCGTCAATGTCCAATCTCTCTCTAATGTAGGATCTCTAATATTGAATTCCCTCTCCCCTCCCTACATTATGCTATTGGCAAAAACATCACATGTGTCATTTGATACAAGTGTTCCTCACTTAAGGGGACAGTTTACCTTTTCAACAATTTTTTTTTTTTTTAAAAAGTATGGTTTAAATGAGGGAACTCACTGCATTTCAATGTTCAACTAAAAGTACATTGGGGGGGGGGGGGGGGAAGCATATTTAATTCAAATTTAAAAAAAATAAAAAAAATTGAATTTTTAAAAGTCCTTACTATTTTTTTAAATATTGATATTTTTACCCAATTTTTTTAAAAAAGATTTTCAAATGTGTTTTACACAAGGCTGCGCAAGGATTTTTAGGTACATCTAATATTACATTTACTACATTTTTTTTTTTTTTTTTTTACTGATATATATAGTGTAAAATGATGAAATCTAACAAACCTTCATATACTTTTATTAAAAAAAAAAAAAAAGAAAGAAAGAAAAAAAAGCAATTTAACAAACTACAAGGACCATTTGGAAAATGATTTTTTCAAAGACTAAAATTTAAGACATGAAAAATCGCACGGAGTTGATCATACATTACGCGCCATGAATTAAACATTAATAGTGTTATGACACGTACAAATTGCAAGCGACAAAAATCGGCTGCGACTCGTCAGATTTCCTGAAACCTACGTATTATCCACCTGAAACTTACGTATTAACCAAGCATTTCATTGGCTGTTCGGGAAAAGGCTTTTCCATCGTCAGATTTCCAAGAAATCTGCCGACCCATTTTAAATGAAATTTCATTCTTAAACTCCTAAACATCCCACAATATTACTTTTTAGACCGTCGTATAGAGAAAAAAATGTACTTTTAAATGCAATTTGTTTGAAAGCTGTATCTCAATTTCTTTCTGAGTTAATTTTTTTTGTAGTTTTTGTTACTTTTTAGTCATGGTGGCAACAGAAGTATCCATTTCTGTTGAAAGTAAAGGTTAGTGTATAGACCAATCAGAAAACGAATAAAATGCGGAATAAACCAATAAAAAGCTTCAGATATGCTTTTGATTTCCTTCCCTGACAGAGAACAATAATCATTTTTCCAAATAGTTAAAAAAAAAAATCTGAAGGTTAATTCCATGCGCAAATTTATCACATATACAGGGTGTCCACTCTCAACTGTGTCCAATGGCTAATTCCTAAACCATTAGTCATAGAGATATAGTTCCAACTGCAAAAATATTTTACATGTGGTAAAGAAATATTTTAAAAGCGATTTGGGTCAATAAAAACATTTCTTAAAAAATTACGAAATTTAAATTTTTATAGGTCCCCCGGTCCTATAAGTTATATTTAGTAAAATTTTCCTATTACACTGACAAGTAAGACAGAAAGGACCCGTTCATATAACACTAAAATCGACCGAGTTATGAAACTTGAAAAATGCATGAATTATACCACTTTTCTGCATCTGAACACAAATGAGTTCGGCCATGCTTTGAGAGGTCTTATACCGAGTGTTTAAAGTATTCGAAGAACTTATTTCATGTGTATCTGCGCTTTGAAAAAGATCGTACAAGTATTACGATTGAATTAACTTTTATTAAGTTTCAGATTGGTTAAAGTAATTGCATTTTAACATATGTTTCTTTTTGTAAGGATTTGAGACTCTTTCTTTTCATGATTTCTTTTAACAAAAGTTATGTTATTTTTATAAGTTTTTATTTAACTTCAACGATCGTATATATGTTTTTCCAGTTCAAAATTTGTACTCGAACTTTAACTCACTTTCAAATATTTGATCGAGATAAAATCTTACATACTCACGTTAAAACGATGACAATCTAATATTATTATGATTTTCGGTGGTTACGATTTATACTTATATTACAGGATAACACAAAAAAAATTCGGATAAATTACCGCCAAGAAGTTTAAGAAAAAGTTTTAGATAAGATAACACAAGACTGCTGATGGCTGTGTTTTTTAACTTTTAGCACTTATTAGCACTTATTTAACTTATTTTTTAGCACTGAATCCGAAAATTACCTTAATTTTTAACCATCATGTCAGGATTTTTCGCAGATCATAAATTGTCAAAGTTAAAAAATAACAAAAATCGGACACTATAAAATAGAAGAGATGGCTGTGTTTTTTTAACCTTTGGTAACTGATTTTTATGTACTTTTTAGCACTGAATCTGAAAATGACCTTCATTTTTAACCATCACGTTAGAATTTTTTTGCAAATCGTAAACGTCAAAGTTAAAATATATCGAAAATTTGATACTATAAAACAGACGTAAAACTTTTTTTAATTTAATTTAATTTAATTCAATAATTTTTTTCAATTTTTTGGCTTATACTAGGATTCTTACAGGTAAACAACTGAGGGGTCCGATGAGGTGGGGGAGGAGGTTCATTTTAACTTTGTAATTTACAGTTTGCTAAAAATCGTGACGTGATGTTTAAAAATGAAGGTCCTTTTCGAATTCAGCGGTAAAAAATACATAAAAATCAATTATAAAAAGTAGAAACACAACAATCACATCTATTTTATATTATCGAACTTTTGCTATTTTTTCTTTTCTTTTTAATTTTAAAATTTGCGATTTGCAAACAATCTTTATGTGATGGTAAAAAATGAAGGTCAATTTCGGATTCCACGGTGCAGAATACATAAGAATCAATTATCAATAGCTAAAAAACGTGACATAACCCAACTTTTACAGGATATTATAATCTAATAACATTTTAAAATATGTATCATTTTGTAAAGAATTGAGGTTGTTAATTTTTATCAAATTTTCATGTTAGCTTTATTTAACAAAAATTATGTTTTTTCCCCCTTCTTATATGTTTATTACAAATTGTATATTTGGCATTAATATGTCAGAATGATTAAAGGTTTCAAATTTATATTGCAATGTTAATTTTGCTCTCAACCATTTTTTTATTATATTTGACAAAATTATATTTCTACTAAATTTGTTAATGACCCCTAATTTGCAGCAAAAAATATGCTCCAACTTTAAACAGCTATTACTAGGTCAATTTTAATCGTAGAATAACGGGACTTTTTTTTTTTTTGTCTTACTTGTCAGTGTAACAGGGAACATTTTACTAAATACAACTTATAGGACCGGGAGACCGTATTTTTTTTAAGAAATGTTTTTATTGACCCAAATTGCTTTTAATATACTTCTTATCTCATGAAAACATTTTTGTAATTGGAACTATACGTCTAAGACTAACAGTTTAGAAATTAGCCATTGAACACCCTGTATAATAAAGAACATGTACAAAAAAGTTTAAAGATCTATCTCAAAAAAAAAAAAAAAAAAAAAAAAAAAACCTTAGCATTTTTAAAACATGAAAGTGAAGAAAATATGAACATGGAGAAAAAGCCATTTAAAGTTTTAATTTGTGTGTCTAATTGCGCTGGGTGTATTAACAAAATTTACAATATCTCGCGATATAATTGCCGTATGTATAAAAGTAAAGTGTCAAAATATTCACAATTAAACAGGCTTTAATTTAATATTTAAAAACAAAAATCGATTTTCTGATCAATTTTGAGGTAAATTGTCCCATTAAAGTAAAATATGATTAGTTTTTAAAGTCATTCTTTTTTATTTTGTGGTCTTTTTAAAACAAAAAAAGCTAGGTGCATTCTGCATTTCTGTTTCTTTTTTCTGAGTTTATTTAATGGTATTGATAAAGTGATGCATAGTGTGAAAGTGATAGTAATTAAAAAAAATAAATAAACTAGTACATTTTCAAATTTTCCTTAAAGTAATAAATAAATGGTAAACAATTATATTGCAACTCACACATCATTTAATTTTTTTTTTCAAGCCACAAACATGGAATAAGCGGAACCGTTAATTTAACATCTCCCATCTTGTTTGGTTACTTTTGCACGACGTTTTCTTATTCACTATTTCAAGATTGTAAATAAAATAATGCAAGTTGAAGCAGGATGCTGAAATTCTATCAGAATTTTTTAACTGAATATTTCGCCTTATTAATTAAATCACTGAAAAAATTTACAATTTCTGCTTTTAAATAAGGTTGATTACGAATTCAGATATTTAAACAATAAACAGAAAATTTCTAATTTGAATTTGCCAGACTCCTTGGAAATTCTAAGGAGTGTGAGCACCTTGAGTAAAATATAGTTTTGAGCGTCGCATATATGTGACGTGACGTATAAGGTGCGTATAATCCTTCCCTATTTTCCTATCAGTAACTTTTAAGTGTTAATTTTCACTTTTCAATCACAGAACTTCAGCGATTAAATTTAACAGAGAATTTTAGCTACAAATGATTAAAAATTGTGTATTGGACGTTCGTCGCGAAGGGGTTAATTTCACGGTGTTAATCTAGGAAAGTAAAACTTCCCTTATAAGAGGGATTAATTAAAAATTCGCCTTATCTGCGGTTTTGTTGATATATCTGCCTGGAGAGTGTTGTAAAAGATAAAAATAAAGTATTTGTTAATCTTAATTATTAATTAGGTGCGTACTTGCAGTTATCTTAGATATGTTTCATAATGTTTTTTATTGTTATAACATTTCCATCTAATACTGAAGAAAGAAAATGGCATTCTGACTTGTCTGCCAATTTTTTTGCACATCTTTACTGGGAAGTGAAAGGGACGGGATACAAATTAAATTAAAAGCGTTTATTAATACTATTAATTATCAACCATGCGCAGAAATCAAAGTTGTCAGTAAAGCAGATTTCTTATTTATTGTTATCCTTTTTATTCAGAAATCCATCTTTTCTACGTAATGCTGGGAAAACAAAATTTGCCTCATCTGCAGATTTTATTAATCCTGAGTTAGTCGCATGTGATGGAAGTTCAACAGAAAAAAAAAAATCTCAGGTAATGGAGCTCCAGTAAACGCTGGATACGTAATTAAATTCTGTTGAGATGCTTCGCATATCAGATGCTATGACCAACAAGGTTAGCTGGTTGAATTAGGTCCTCTAGATTCGTCCGTTATAGCTCAATTTGCAGAGCATTGGCAGCTTCAGTCAAGAAATACCTGGTTCGAATCCTGGCCCGTTAACTTCGAAAAGTAGCTGGATGATAAGGGTGACCACAAATTGTCATTTTTAATTTTTCTTTTCTTAATGATGCCTTAGTTCTTCTTCGAAAGCCACCAGAACGAGCTTATTCCAAGAAAAAAAAAGAATTATCAAATCGTTCTAAATCGACTCGTTGACACTGATTAAATACCAACTCTTTTCTTCGAAGTCAGTTAATAAAAAATGACAATTTGTGGAGAATGTCTTATCATCCAGCTACTTTTCGAAGATAACCGAAATGAAGCCCAGTATACCGCCGATATCTTTATGAATTTTGAAGATATTTGACAGTTTTTAGGTGCGTTCGTAATTATATAAATACGTAGCACCTATAGTCGTCGTTCAGTCCGTCCGTCCGTCTGTCCGTCCGTCTGTCCGTCTGTCCGCATGTAACAGAGCAAAAACTACCCAACCGAATGGTCTGAAATTTCAAATATATGATTGTTGCAAAATTTTGTCGAGCCATTTCAAATTTTATGAAAATCGGATGTATAGTTTAATTACAGGGACAGTCAAAAGTTTTTCTTTACATTACGGCCAATGGGAAAAATTATTGAAAGTGCATTTTAATGATATTAGAGCCTTCCGAATGATCTGAAATTTTAAAGATATAACTGTTGCAAAATTTTGTCGAGCCATTTTAAATTTTAGGAAAATCGGATGTATAGTTTAATTACAGGGACAGTCAAAAGTTTTTCTTTACATTACGGCCAATGGGAAAAATTATTGCAAGTGCATTTTAATGATATTACAGCCTTCCGAATGATCTGAAATTTTAAAGATATAACTGTTGCAAAATTTTGTCGAGCTATTTCAAATTTTAGGAAAATCGGATGTATAGTTTAATTACAGGGACAGTCAAAAGTTTTTCTTTACATTACGGCCAATGGGAAAAATTATTGCAAGTGCATTTTAATGATATTAGAGCCTTCCGAATGATCTGAAATTTTAAAGATATAACTGTTGCAAAATTTTGTCGAGCCATTTCAAATTTTAGGAAAATCGGATGCATAGTTTAATTACAGGGACAGTCAAAAGTTTTTCTTTACATTACGGCCAATGGGAAAAATTATTGCAAGTGCATTTTAATGATATTACAGCCTTCCGAATGGTCTGAAATTTTAAAGATATAATTGTTACAAAGTTTTGTTGAGCTATTTCAAATTTTAGGAAAATCGGATGTATAGTTTAATTACAGGGACAGTCGAAAGTGTTCCGTTACATTACGGGGAATGGGAAAAATTATTGCAAGTGCATTTTAATGATATTACAGCCTTCCGAATGGTCTGAAATTTTAAAGATATAATTGTTGCAAAGTTTTGTTGAGCTATTTCAAATTTTAGGAAAATCGGATGTATAGTTTAATTACAGGGACAGTCAAAAGTGTCCCGTTACATTACGGGGAATGGGAAAAATTATTGGAAGTGCATTTTAATGATGTATCAGACTATGCGCTTTATGAAGTGCAAAAAAGTATACATTCAGTACAATATGGGGTGCAAAAAATAATTATAAAACTAGTTATAGTACGAACGCACCTCATTTGCCACGTTTGACGAGCAATTTCCAACTTGTTTTATATATATATTAGTGGTTGAATAGGTATAGAGTTGGCTTCCAAATCATGAAAAAAATCTTTGTCATAATTCGCACATATACATTTAACAAATGCTTCATACAACTATGTTTTAAATATTTAATGTAATTATTTTCTAAATGTACTATGTTGTTTCTACTTTATTTTGTCAATTTTTCTGAAACTGGTGTTAAATTTGGTTGAAAATTTACATTCTATAAATAAAAAAACATGCAAAACTTTCTTCAATTTTTAAAGGAAATTGTTATATCGCTACGAATACACGTGCTATACTTACACAAATCAACACAAATATTGCACAACATCGATCTAGTCATGTGCTGCGGTGACATATTTTTTCTTGCATTTTTTTATAAGGTGATCCCAAATATTATTTTTTTTCTTTAATTTGTTGTTGATCCCCTGAATTCTTTTGTGATGAAAATTTTCGTGGAAAAATATGAGATCAAATAAGGTCTTCATATTCCCAAAGTTCTAAAGGAATTCGTCAAGTATTTCTTTAGATATTCGATAAAATGTCTAAAAGTGTCCCATGATTTTTGGTGATATAGTGTATATAGAACAGTTTGTTGAAAGAAAACTCATAGAGTTTTGGTATTTTTTTTTAAATTTTACACTTTTGCTTGTTGTCTCGTTACTCTGTAATAGAGAGTTTTTCTTAAAAAAGAAATTAATAGAAAGTTTATCTTTAAAAAATATATTTTTTTTTACATGTGATGTGGTAAAGTATGAATTAAAATTGTGTTAAAATTTGCAAATTTAAAACATTAACAGTTGTAAAAAAAAATGAACATTTGAGGAAACGAAAAAAATATAGTTTGATATGTAATTACATTCGACAGCAGCTTCTACAATGAAGTACGGCGAACCTTATGGCACGTTTACTATAAGTGGCACGCGACAGAATGCTTTTGCACGGTGTACATCGAGACTGTAAATGAAGATTACAGTTGCAAAATATACGAATTAAAGTAAGCTGAGCTTGACAAAATTAGATGCATAGAAATAATTTTAAATTATCCTTATGGAATTCCTATCTAGTTCAAAATGCGCTCAAAAATTTATTCAAAATAAAACATTAACAATTTATTAAAATAATACATTAACACTATTGCACGCGACAGAATATTTTTGCACGGTGTACACTGTACAGTCGTGGAAAAAAAAGTAAACACCCCCTACTAACTATGCAAAAAATTATCGTAGAAGAAAGTTGCTGGTACCACACGATTGGTAATGAAGTCTACTTTTAAATGATGTATATGAAATTTGTTTAGGGGCGCATCTATATAATATTAAAACGAACCATAACTTTGTTTTTTTTTCAATAGCAGTACACAATTCTGACAACATAAATGAACTCTACACCCTTCCCTTAGCCTAAAAACAAATTTTTATGCAATTAGTATGATAAGTTTCCGAGAAATTAATTATTTTAAAACGAGTGTATTTTAGGGGCTGTATCCAAATTGAAGTTTGGTACTCCATTGCTGACTGAGAGTGCCCGCTTCTTGATCAAGGCATCTTAAGCACCACTCAAGCAGTCATCGAAGACTGCCAGATTGCAGGATAGCATAAGAAATTTCAAAATATCTAGTCTCTTTAAAACATCATTTTGCCATTTTTTATGCATAATTTGAAAACTACTTGGAAGAAAAAGGTGAAATTTTGGATTTCCATAAAGCAGGACTTAATAAATCTAAATCGATCAAAAAAAAAAAAAAATTGTAGGTTGCAATTCATAATTTTTTCGAATATTAATTTCATAAATCATAATTCATATAATAAAATTATAAAACTTGCAAATTCAACGTATTTATGTTTGGGTATTTTAGTATTATTGCTAAACAAAAAATTAGCACATTAGGAGTATAATTTCAGGAGATATTAATGAAAATGTAAAAATGTAATTTAACATTAGAAGCACTAAATTTTGAATGTTTATAATCCAAAAAATTATCATTCAACTGACTTGAAATTTGGTGTCTAGGCATTGTTTGAACCGAAGATTTGAAATGATTTGTTAAAATTGGGTATTGCGAAATGAAAAAAAAAAGTTTGGGTTCGTTTTAATACGTAGATGGCCTTCTAAGAAAATTTTATATACATCATTTAAAAGTAGACTTTATTTCTAATCGTTTGGTACCTTTCTTCTACCATAATTTGTTGAGGAGTTGGTAGGGGATGTTACATCGAGCCTGTAAATGAAGGTATAGTTTCAAAATACACGAATTAAAGCTGAGTTTGACAAAATTATATGCATGAAAATTGTATAACTTTAAATGCAGCTTATGAAATTCCAACCTAGTTCAAAATGTGCTTAAAAAATGTATCCAAAATAAGACAAGAAATTTGGAAACAACCTAAAAGGAAATGCGTTATAACTAAAAATATCGATGATAAAATGATGGAAACAAATTTAATAACAAAGCGAAAGAAGGTGGCATTTGCCATTTCAGCAATTATTTCCCTTATGCCTGTGATTCGTAATTTTCGCAAATAAATAATATAACAAGAACGAAAAATCATGCATGAAGAATAGTTTATGAAACCCTTTCCAATACATTCCGAATACTGTAACAAAAATTCACAGTTTAATAAGGCAAAAGATGATACCGAAGTAAGCAGTTTGGAAAACGTGTAAGACATTCGAAAATCCAATTTCAGTCATTAGCATCAATAGTCGGAAAAATATTCGAATTCTTTTGTGCAGTCTTGTATATGATCCATAGATTTGTATATACACTGGTTATCAAAAATTAAGGAAAAGTCACAAAATGCTAATTTTTAAATACGCGAATTCCCAAAAGGAAGTTATACAATTTGAATAATTACTATCTCTGCAGAATAGCTAGTCTATATAACATCTCATTCAGGTCACACATGGTCACAAGAGTCACAGTCACTACGGCGAAACAAAAAATAGGAAATTCCATACGTCTCTTTTATGAGTCTCAAATGACTACTATATGTGACTCCACTGACAGGTCACTGTGACTGCTGCTTTGTGACGAGTCACCAGGTGACTTTGCAATGTCGTTTCATTGAGACTCTCGTGTGACTCTCATCTGGAGATTCAATTTCAAAGTCATTGTGCACGTTGCATTATGATAAATCACCAAATAATGTCACATTAAAGTCACATGGTGACTTTCTGTCACATGACTTTGTCAAATGGTGACAGAGACCCTACTGTAAAGTCACCACTGTGAAAAGTGGTGAAAAGTCACCATGTGACTTTGATTTGACATTATTTGGTGATTTATCATAATGCAACGTTTTACAATGACTTTGAAATTGAGTCTCCAGATGAGAGTCACACGAGAGTCTCAATGAAATGACATTGTAAAGTCACCTGGTGACTTGCCACAAAGCAGCAGTCACAGTGACCTGTCAGTAGAGTCACATATAGTAGTCATTTGAGACTCATAAAAGAGACGTATGGAATTTCCTATTTTTTGTTTCGCCGTAGTGACTGTGACTCTTGTGACCATGTGTGACCTGAATGAGATGTTATATGGACTAGCTGTTCTGAAGGAATAGTAATTATTCGAATTATATTACTTCCTTTTGAGTATTTCCGTATTTAAAAATTGGCATTTTGTGACTTTTCCTTAATTTTTGATAACCAGTGTATAATACATAGTATGCTAAAAGTTAGTTCAGATAGAAAACGCAATAACATAGTTGAATATTCCCCTTCATCAATTTCCTTCAATAAACGGAAATGTGTTCGTGATCTTCTGATTAGCTCTGTATAGGATCTATAGAATTTATGCATACGGAGTGATATGGAAAAAACAGTTAAATTTGAAAGCGCGTACCACAACTGAAAACAACACTTCCAGCAATTATTATTCATAGACAGTAACTGTGATCGAATTCTTTTGTGTGTCCCTGTAAATGAACGATGAATAATAAGTATAAAAGTAAAAATAGTTTTAAAAAGTCCTTCCGGCCAGTACCGGGAGGAAGAGGTAGCTTTCATATTCCTTATTTTAAAAAAGCCAACTTATATTATTCAAACACGCGAAGCTCAATTAAGTGGAAACCGAATGTAGGAGATTCAATACTAATTTTTATCAATATAATGAATGAGAATTTCGCGAAATTAGTCAGCTTTATCCAAGCTGCTTTTATTTAATGTAACTTATATTTGGCTGCCAAATTCGGCGATTTCTTAAAGTGCCTGCCATTTTAAGACAACATCGTGGATGAGGCTAACCAGTGAACTTGGTCGAGACCTTAGTAATTGCTGTGCACATGCTCACTCACATCGGAATCGGTTGATATATACGAGTGCTGTCGCAGGCAAAAAATCAGATTTTTCAAAATGTCACCCACGTTAGAAATTGAAACTGCTATATCTGAGCCATTTTTTAAGATAAAGACAAACAAAAAATGCTCCTGAATCCTTATATCAAGGGCAAATACTTAAGAAAGAAACCTTTTTCAATTTCTAATTTTTTTGCACCTCACTTTAAATATATATATTTCTTAATTTAATGGCCGCCATTTTGAAACAAGATGGCTGATGAAGCTGGCCAGCGAACTTGGTCGAGATATTGATGTATACTATCCACATGCCTTCTTCCATTGAAATAGGTGAATACGTGTGGTATCGCGAGACAAATACAAGATCGTTTCAAAGTGTTAGCCATGATAGAAATTCAAAGTGCTATAATTCAACCACTTTTTAAGATATAAACAAAAGAACAAATTTTCAGAAACAAAAACTGCTCCAGAATCTTTGTATCAAGGCCAAACACATAAAAAAAATCTTTTTCATTTTCCAATTTTTTAATATTCATTTTAAATTTTAAATTACATTTTTTTTTTTTAAAAATGGCAAACCTTTTGAAACAAGATGGCGAATGAAGCTGGCCAACGAACTCTGTCGAAACATTGGTATGTACTATGTACAGACCAAGTTACATTCACATCGGTTCATAAATACGCATGTTATCGCGTGACAAAAATCAGGTCGTTTTAAAATGTCAGCCACAATAGAAATTCAAAATGTTATAACTCAGCCATTTTTTTAGATATAGACGAAACAAAACCTGTTCCGGAATCTTTGTATTAAGGTCAAACACATACGAAAAACTCTTTTTCATTTTCCAATTTTTTGGTAACTCATTTTAAACTTAATTTTTAAAAAATTTTTTTAAATGGCCGCCATTTTGAAACAAGATGGCGGATGAAGCTGGCCAACGAACTCGGTTGAGTTATTTGTGTGTACTATGTACACACCAAGGTCCATCCAAATCGGTTCATAAATACGTCTGTTATCACGTGGCAAAAATCAGGGCGTTTCAAAATGTCAGCCACACTAGAAATTCAAAATGCTATAACTCAGCCATTTTTTAAGGTATAGACGAAACAAAAACTGCTCCCGAATCTTTTTATCGAGGTCAAACACATAAGAAAAAAATATTTTTTCAATTTTCAATTTTTCGATACCACATTTCAAATTTAAATTTTTCTTAAAATTTTAAATGGCCGCCATTTTTAAACAAAATGGGGGATGAAGCTGGCCAACGAACTCGGTCGAGACATTGGTCTGTATGATGTATAAACGAAGTTATATCCAAATCGGTTCATAAATACGCCTTTTATCGCGTGACAAAATTCAGGACGTTTCAAAATGTCAGCTTCGCTAGAAATTCAAAATGCTATAACTCAGCCATTTTTTAAGATATAGACGAAACAAAAACTGCTACGAAGTCTTGGTATAAAGGTCAAATACATAAGAAAAAAATATGTTTCCATTTTCAATTTTTTGGTACCACATTTCAAATTTAAATTTTTCTTAAAATTTTGAATGGACGCCATTTTTAAACAAAATGGCGGATGAAGCTGGCCAACGAACTCGGTCGAGACATTGGTCTGTACTATGTATAAACGAAGTTACATCCAAATCGGTTCATAAATATGCGTTTTATCGCGTGACAAAATTCAGGACGTTTCAAAATGTCAGCTTCGCTAGAAATTCAAAATGCTATAACTCAGCCATTTTTTAAGATATAGACGAAAAAAAAACTGCTACGGTGTCTTTGTATAAAGGTCAAATACATAAGAAAAAAAATATTTTTCCATTTTCAATTTTTTGGTACCACATTTCAAATTTTAAATTTTTTTAAAATTTTTAAATGGCCGACATTTTGAAACAAAATGGCGGATGAAGCTGGCCAACGAACTCGGTCTAGACATTGGTATGTACTATGTACACACCGAATTACATCCAAATCGGTTCATAAATACGAGAGTTACAGTGTGACATAGTTCATATATATATATATATATATATTGATATATATATATATATATATATATATAAATTTTGAACGGAGGATGGTTTCGGGGTCTGGGGGTCATGATCGATGAAAATATACCAAAATTTTTTGAAATCGCTTTCCTCCGAACGGCTGCAATAGGTAGCTTTTTGTAAAGAAAGCTACCTAATATCGATGATAAAATGATGGAAACAAATTTAATAACAAAGCGAAAGAAGGTGGCATTTGCCATTTCAGCAATTATTTCCCTTCTGCCTGTGATTCGTAATTTTCGCAAATAAATAATATAACAAGAACGAAAAATCATGCATGAAGAATAGTTTATGAAACCCTTTCCAATACATTCCGAATACTGTAACAAAAATTCACAGTTTAATAAGGCAAAAGATGATATCGAAGTAAGCAGTTTGGAAAACGTGTAAGACATTCGAAAATCCAATTTCAGTCATTAGTATCAATAGTCGGAAAAATATTCGAATTCTTTTGTGCAGTCTTGTATATGATCCATAGTTTTGTATATACACTGGTTATCAAAAATTAAGGAAAAGTCACAAAATGCTAATTTTTAAATACGCGAATTCCCAAAAGGAAGTAATATAATTTGAATAATTACTATCTCTGCAGAACAGCTAGTCCATATAACATCTCATTCAGGTCACACATGGTCACAAGAGTCACAGTCACTACGGCGAAACAAAAAAAGGAAATTCCATACGTCTCTTTTATGAGTCTCAAATGACTACTATATGTGACTCCACTAACAGGTCACTGTGACTGCTGCTTTGTGACGAGTCACCAGGTGACTTTGCAATGTCGTTTCATTGAGACTCTCGTGTGACTCTCATCTGGAGATTCAGTTTCAAAGTCATTGTGCACGTTGCATTATGATAAATCACCAAATAATGTCACATTAAAGTCACATGGTGACTTTCTGTCACATGACTTTGTCAAATGGTGACAGAGACCCTACTGTAAAGTCACCACTGTGAAAAGTGGTGAAAAGTCACCATGTGACTTTAATTTGACATTATTTGGTGATTTATCATAATGCAACGTTTCACAATGACTTTGAAATTGAGTCTCCAGATGAGAGTCACACGAGAGTCTCAATGAAATGACATTGTAAAGTCACCTGGTGACTCGCCACAAAGCAGCAGTCACAGTGACCTGTCAGGGGAGTCACATATAGTAGTCATTTGAGACTCATAAAAGAGACGTATGAAATTTCCTATTTTTTGTTTCGCCGTAGTGACTGTGACTCTTGTGACCATGTGTGACCTGAATGAGATATTATATGGACTAGCTGTTCTGAAGGAATAGTAATTATTCGAATTATATTACTTCCTTTTGAGCATTCCCGTATTTAAAAATTGGCATTTTGTGACTTTTCCTTGATTTTTGATAACCAGTGTATAATACATAGTATGCTAAAAGTTAGTTCAGATAGAAAACGCAATAGCATAGTTGAATATTCCCCTTCACCAATTTCCTTCAATAAACGGAAATGTGCTGGTGATCTTCTGATTAGCCCTGTATAGGATCTATAGAATTTATGCACACGGAGTAATATGGAAAAAACAGTTAAATTTGAAAGCGCGTACCACAACTGAAAACAACACTTCCAGCAATTATTATTCATAGACAGTAACTGTGATCGAATTCTTTTGTGTGTCCCTGTAAATGAACGATGAATGCTATGCCCATTATACAGTAGACTCCCTCAAATCCGCACAACTTGGGACCAGAGTTTGTGCGGATTTTAGAATTTTGTGGATTTCTGGTCATTGCTTTGTTTACATTTTTTAAACAGTCATTTGCATGTAATAATGCAATCAAAATTATAATGAGTGTTTGCAATATAGCGAAATATTAAAATAATTAAGTAAAGTAATAAACAAAAATGATAAAAAGTAAGAATTTTAAAAAGGATTAAATTATTAAACGTAAAGGTCAAGTAAATAATTAATAATACATAATTAAATATGCATAATAAAGATGAGATACATGTTCCCTGAATTATTCACTGGAACTTTCCTCATAAAGTTACCCTATTAATGCACATCAAAATCACATAAAGGAAGGAAGTTTTATTTTAAGTTTAGCCAGTCTTATAACCAAAAAAATTTATTAATACATAAATATATTTGGTAAAAAGATTGTGATTACCAGTGATATCAGCAATATCTTGTTTTTTTTTTTTCAGAAATAAATTTATACTTCCTTCTTGAAAAGCCACAAATTCAGTCATATTATCGAGAATTACATATTAAAATACATACGGAATGATATAAAACTAAAAAATCTGTAATTTTGTTCCTACATCTGAATTGAAAGTTTCATTGTTTACATCTGTGTTGGTGTGCGGATTTTAGGCGTTTGCGGATTTTAGGGTTGCGGATTCGAGGGTGTCTACTGTATTCTATTGGAAGGATATTTTAGTGCACTTTAGTGATATGTATCAATTTCAATATGTTTGATATAGCGTAACACCTTTAAAATACTCCGAAAACGATTTTTTCCTATAGACCGTTATGTAACGCAATTTTTTTGAGGATCCCTGTAAATAAACTATAAATTCTATACACTTCATTTTCCATAGCGAACATGCTATTGAAAACAGCAATAGATATACCAGTGATGGAACAGTATAGCACCAGAGAATCAATTGACACCGCTAAATATTTGTAGTATACTTCGTCTTATATCAGGATAGAATTTCTGAGACTTTTCAAGCCGAAGAATACTGATCAAATTTAGAGGTGACAATCGACAAACTTCTGCGTCACTGTTCCATTACTGGATATACCAATTGCATAGCAATCCAAGTATATTTACGCGAGTTCGAGCACGGACAGACAGGAGACAGACAAACCGAATTTACTATAAGCAATTTTCAACTATTTTGGAAAGTGTTATAAACTCAAATAAAAAAAAAATCACTTGTCACACGTCTCCAGTTCACCTCACATAAGTTGAAAGTATGAACCTATCAGTTATTTTTCATCCAAGATGCAATAAAAAAATCGTATTTAATAGCTTTATTTTTTTATTTCTCTTTGAAATATATTTTTTAATATGTATCTTAGTCATATTTTTTAAACCCCGATAAAAAATATTCAAGCAATTTTGATTCATTATATTTTTTAACCACTAAATTTGTTTTTTAGTTGGCATGGTGATGTGAAATATTTTTTGAAAAAAATTGGCACGCGAATGTGCCAAGGTTCGCAATACCTGTGTGTACATGTAAAAATTTTAAGAAGATTAAAAAAAAATACAACATGTTCTCAGAAGGTTCTGAAACACGGAGACCTACTTTCTGGTTTTCTTTAATTTGAAGTGTTGTAAATTAAGTGTTAATAACCAAAAAGTTGTTTGTAAACACATATATAGACATAAATTTATGAAAAAGTAGGTCGAGAGATAAATTAATAGGGTAGTATGTCACTATATTAGGTTTTGCTGTATTTTCGTCTTTGTTTCAGTGATCTTAACAAAAAGAAATGAAGGAAATGCTATAAAAAGATAAGACTTAAGGTCTAGAAAACTGGTACAAGGTGTATGATGCTAAACGTGAGATTTCTTGATTTATCTCAAATGAATTTGAAACACGATTTTTTTTAAACAGACCAACTTAATATAATTATGTTTTAAAAAACCGTGTTTCACAATTTCATCTATGAAAAGTACTCAAATTGTATGCATTTTTGTAGTGGATTATAACTAATAATAAGTATAAAAGTAAAAATAGTTTAAAAAAGTCCTTCCGGCCAGTGCCGGGAGGAAGAGGTAGCTTTCATAATCCTTATTTAAAAAAGGCCAACTTATATCATGCAAACACACGAAGCTCAATTTAGTGGAAACCGAATATAGGAGATTCAATACTAATTTTTATCAATATAATGAATGAGAATTTCGCGAAATTAGTCAGCTTTATCCAAGCTGCATTTCTTTAAAGTAACTTATATTTGGCTGTCAAATTCGGCAATTTCTTAAAGTGCCTGTGATTTTAAGACAACATGGTGGATGAGGCTAAGCAGTGAACTTCATCGAGACCTTAGTAATTGCTGTGCACATGCTCACTCACACCGGAATCGGTTAATATATAGGAGTGCTGTCGCATGCAAAAAATCAGATTTTCCAAAATGTCACCCACAATAGAAATTGAAACTGCTATATCTGAGCCATTTTTTAAGGTAAAGACAAACAAAAAATGCTCCTGAATCCTTATATCAAGATCAAATACTTAAGAAAGAAACCTTTTCAATTTCTAATTTTTTTGCACCTCACTTTAAATATATATATATATTTTAATTTAATGGCCGCCATTTTGAAACAAGATGGCTGATGAATCTGGCCAGCGAACTTGGTCGAGGTGTTCATGTATACTATCCACATGCCTTCTTACATCGAAATAGGCGAATACGTGTGTTATCGCGTGACAAATACAAGATCGTTTCAAAATGTTAGCCATGCTAGAAATTCAAAGTGCTATAAATCAACCATTTTTTAAGATATCAACAAAAGAACAAATTTTCAGAAACAAAAACTGCTTCGGAATCTTTGTATCAAGGCCAAACATATAAAAAAATCTTTTTCATTTTCCAATTTTTTAATACCTCATTTTGAATTTTAAATTTAATTTTTTTTAATGGCAACCCTTTTCAAACAAGATGGCGAATGAAGCCGGCCAACGAACTCGGTCGAGACATTGGTATGTACTATGTACAGACCAAGTTACATCCAAATAGGTTCATAAATACGCCTGTTATCGCGTGACAAAAATCAGGTCGTTTTAAAATGTCAGCCACAAGAGAAGTTCAAAATGCTATTACTCAGCCATTTCTTTTAGATATAGACGAAAGAAAAACTGTTCCGGAATCTTTGTATTAATGTCAAACACATACAAAAAAAAAATCTTTTTCATTTTCCAATTTTTTGGTATCTCATTTAAATTTTTTTATTTTTTAATTTTTTTAAATGGCCGCCATTTTGAAACTAGATGGCGGATGAAGCTGGCCAACGAACTCGGTCGAGATATTTGTATGTACTATGTACACACCAAGGTACATCCAAGTCGGTTCATAAATACGCCTGTTATTACGTGAGAAAAATCAGGACGTTTCAAAATGTCAGCCACGCTAGAAATTCAAAATGCTATAACTCAGCCATTTCTTAAGATATAGACGAAACAAAAACTGCTCCCGAATCTTTTTATCAAGGTCAAACACATAAGAAGAAAATATTTTTTCAATTTTCAATTTTTGGTGCTACATTTCAAATTTAAATTTTTCTTAAAAAATTAAATGGCCGCCATTTTTAAACAAGATGGCGGTTGAAGCTGGCCAACGAACCCGGTCGAGACATTGGTATGTACTATGTATAAACGAAGTTACATCCAAGTCGGTTCATAAATACGCCTGTTATTACGTGAGAAAAATCAGGACGTTTCAAAATGTCAGCCACGCTAGAAATTCAAAATGCTATAACTCAGACATTTTTTAAGATATAGACGAAAGAAAAACTGCTCCGAAATCTTTGTATAAAGGTCAAATACATAAGGAAAAAATATTTTTCCATTTTCAATTTTTTGCTACCACATTTCAAATTTTAAATTTTTAAAAACATTTTAAATGGCCGCCATTTTGAAACAAAATGGCGGATGAAGCTGGCCAACGAACTCGGTCGAGAGATTGGTATGTACTATGTACACACCGAATTACATCCAAATCTGTTCATAAATACGCCTTTTATCGCGTGACAAATTTCAGGACGTTTCAAAATGTCAGCCACGCTAGAAATTCAAAATGCTATAACTCAGCCATTTTTTAAGATATAGACGAAACAAAAACTGCTCCGGAATCTTTGTATAAAGGTCAAATACATAAGAAAAAAATATTTTTCCATTTTTAATTTTTTGGTACCACATTTCAAGTTTTAAATTTTTTTAAAAATTTTAAATGGCCGCCATTTTGAAACAAAACGGCGGATGAAGCTGGCCAACGAACTCGGTCGAGACATTGGTATGTACTATGTACACACCGAATTACATCGAAATCGGTTCATAAATACGGGAGTTACAGTGTGACATAGGTCAGATATATATATACATATATATATATATATATCAATTTTGAACGGAGGGTGGTTTCGGGGTCTGGGGGTCATGATCGATGAAAATATACCAAAATTTTTTGAAATCGCTTTCCTCCGAACGGCTGCAATAGGTAGCTTTTTTGTAAAGAAAGCTACCTAAAAAACGCTGTTTTATAAGCATTTAGTGATCATCTTGAATATCCCACCAAATTGATTTACAATTCATGTAAAACAAAAAAATCCGCTACAATGCATTAAGAGGCTACTTCAGTCAAGTGAAAAGACCCGTTCACTAATTCTAATCCTATGGAAGAAATTTATAAAGATATCTCGGTTGCATTTCAATATTTTTGAATAATTTTTTTCCAATGGATAGCTGAGATCGATCTGTACGAAGGCCTTTTTTTAATTTTTCAATTTTGTTTACAGATATTTTTAATGAGGACACTTTGAATTTCGGAACCGGTTTCGAAACTGCAAGCATCTTCATAAAAAAAATCTGCAATCGAAATCGAAAAAGTGAAAAACGGCCTTTGTACAGATCGATCCCAGCTATCCAATGCAAAAAAAATCATTTAAAAATATTGAAATGCAACCGAGATATCTTTATAAATTTCTTCCATAGGATTAGCCTTAGCGAACGGGTCTTTTCACTTGACTGAAGTAGCCTCTTAATTTGCCGCGGGCACCGAACTCTATGATTTCGAAAGATTCACTGCTTTTTCTTTACGTTTGGTAGGAAGCTCAAACAAATTAATTTATTTCAAAACACATAATTCTGCTCTGTTTATTGTTTAAGAAAGGGATCAGGAAAGAAAAAATGAAATATTATTTAAACTATATTTTTAAGATTTCTAAATTGATTTCTCAGCGTTTACTCATTACTTAATTAATTAATATTTAATTATTGATAAAGTTTTTTTCAAATATTACATTTTACATTTTTTATTCATAATTTATTTTCTACTATTTAGTCTTTAAAATGTTTCACTGTCGCAGTTTCACAGCGTGCGCTTTGGGATATTTTGTCAAGCGTTTTTTCGTACAAGTTGAACAGACTATTAGGCGATTTATCCCCTGTGGCGGGAAATTGAAAATGCCTTAAAATTTATGTATTAATTTGTAATTAAGTTATAAAGTATTGATTTCCCAGCGTTTAATCATAAATTAATTAATGTTTAACGATTAATTGATAAAAGTTTTTTTTTTTAAATATCACATTCTACATTTTTTATTTATAATTTACTTTCTACTACTTAGTCTTTAAAATGTTTCACTGTCCCAGTTTCACAGCGAGCGCTTTGGCATATTTTGTCAAGCGTTTTTTGGCGCATCATTAAATCCACTATATTACGTTGAGTAAAAAGTTTTCCGCCAAAAATTTTTTCATTGTAAAATGATAAATACATGCGAAATCATCAAAACTAATGAGGATAGTAATCTCCATTTAAACTATAATCGTCTGCCAACGTTTTGGCAATTTTTTAATCTCTTCTGCGAAACATTGGGGCGTGCGCGAGTCCAGAAAAAGATCGACCTCATTTAAGACCTCCTCATTTGAATCGAAGATTGCGCATCAAGATGCAGCTTCAGATGAGAAAACAGATAGAAATCTGAAGGGGACATGTTGGAGCTGTATGGTGGATGTTGCATTAAATCCCACTCTAGCTTGTAGAACGTCCAGCGGGTCATCGTACTAACCTGTGGCCGGGCGTTATCTTGATGAAAGAGAACCACCTTTTTTCTGAACTCGTTTCTCCGTTTTTCGCGAATGGCTTCGCGAACTTTTATTAGCATGTTGCTGTATTTTGCACTGTTTATAGTCTGTCCACTTTTCAGGCACTCTTTGTACGAATTCCGCGATAATCCCACCGGATGCACAGAATCACCTTCTTGTTTGTTAGGGCATGTCTTGCAACCGAGCCTGCTGATTCCCCAGGTGCAGAATCACCCTCCTATACGGCTTGTATTGTTGTAGTACAGCCATTTTTCATCACAGGTCACAATTCCGTCCAGAATGTTTTATTTTCTTTGATATCTGAGCAGAGTCAAACAACAGTTTTTTTTTCTTACACTTGTCTTCAGCAGTCAATTCATGAGACACCCAGCGGTTGAACTTAAACGTTAGATTTATGTGTTTCAGAGCGTTAACTATTGTTTTTTGGGAAACGTTAATCTCTAACGCAATAGTTCGCGTTGAAACATTTCTTTCTTCATAAATGATTTGCTCTAACTGCTCGCAATCAACTTCAATAGGGCGGCCAAAACGTGGTTCATCTTCAATGTCGAAATTTCCAGCTTGAAACATCCGAAACCAAACTTTGACTGTATCATAAGAAACAGTATTGATCCATAAATTTTCATACCTTTTTCTGTGGCATTCAATCGTACTGCGTTTGTTACGGAAGCCATAGTACATAATAATTCTGAGCTGCTGACGAGGTAGCTCCATTTTAAACACTTTTTTGAAGCACAAAATAATAAATTTTTAACAAACCAATTACACAGTCATGTAGTTCCTACGCCCTGCTTTCGACTGCAAAAATTGGTTTGTTGAAAAACTAACAACCGCACAAATGACAGCTGTTGGCGCGAAAATATTTCCCCTTGGCGAAAAACTTTTTACTCAACGTAATATTTCAACTCCCGTACATTTGTACGAGTTGAAGAGACTATTGGGCGATTTATCCCCTGTGGCGGGAAATTAAAAATGCCTTAAAATTTATGTATTAATTTGTAATTAAGTTGTAAAGTATTGATTCCCCAGCGTTTAATCATAAATTAATTAATGTTTAACGATTAATTGATAATACATTCAGCAGAAAGTTTGGTGGCAGAAGTGATGATTTGGGCAGCCATCGCTTATGATGGCAAAAGTGAAATTGTATTTTTAAACGGTTGCCAGAATCCTTTTGATTACAGTTTAGTTTTAAAAAATTCACTTCTTCCATTTGCATGGGAATATTATGGTTTAGATTACATCTTCATGCAAGACAATGCAAGTATTCACATTTCAAATGCAATGAAAGACTGGGTTTACGAACAGAATATTGTTCTTTTAGATCATCCACTTATTAGTCCTGATCTGAATCCCATCGAAAACGTTTGGGGACAGCTTGTTCGAGTAGTTAATGCAAATGGGATACAATACACATCACTTGTAGAATTGAAAGCTTCAATCTGTCAAAACTGGAAATTAAGTGATCAGAAATACATTCAAAATCTTGTTTTATCAATGCCATCTAGAATAAAAGAAACTCGGACGAATAAAGGCGGCTTTACTAACTATTAATTTCAATTAAATGCGTTATTTCATAAATCAATTTCCATGTTTTTAAGTTACTAAAATCTAATTCTTGACCTTATGTTTTAGTTTATTAATATATATGAAATTTTATTTTTCTAAATTATTTGTTGTACATAGCATGTATAATGTAAGAAACTTCATTGATTTTTAATGAATCTTATAGAAGTTTTTGTTAAAAAACCGTGTTTTCATAAATCAATTTCCTCCAGTGTAGTAGGCATCAAGAGAAACAAAAATTGCAATGTAATATGGTGTTGCAAATTACCTATTTAATAAAAAATACAGAGTGTTCTACTCTTCTATAACTCAACTTGGGTTGCGGGTATAATTTTCAGAAAACTGAAGCATATTATAATCATACCCCTGACTGAATCGGGTCAGTCGATCCGGATGCAAGTAAGATTCATAAGGACGGTATTCCATAGGAGAACATATACAGGGTGTATCTGAACTGGTGGTGAAAAATTAAAGTGGTGATAATACCCGTCAAGGCAAAGCAATTTTTGTATACCAAATCAGGTCGAAATCTACGTAAATTATTAAGAATACAGGGTGCCTGGCTACAATGGAAACCCGGAACTTTTTTCACAATTTTAAGATAAATGAAAATATTTCAGGAGGATTTTCACCAGATTAACATTGTTTGTTTGAAATGTGTCGAGATTATGGAAAGTGCTGAAAGTGCACTATCATTTTGTCGTGCGCACTATGTTGTGTCAAATGCTGAATAATTCAGCATCCAGCTGATCCAGCCCAGCATATTTAAACGTCAGCGATTGACCAAAACGAAACGTCAGCGATTTGTACGCTTCTCGTTATGCAGGGCTGTAACCAGACAATGGCAAGGTGGGCTGAGCCCCCTCCAGTATCTTCTTAAGCCCCCTCTACCTGCCATAATATTGTAATAAAATAGTATATCTATTACGTTAAAGATTTTAAAACTTTTTATTGCAAACACCTTAAAATTGTTAAAGTATATAAATACATGAAATATGTTTAAAACTGATAAAGAAATATTTTAGTTAAATGTTTTATTATTATTCATTATAAAGTATTTTAAATACCAAGAAGCCATTACTAGTGATATTTTCCACCCTCAAGAGGTATTTAGTACTCAGGTAAAAACTAACCAGATCTTGTAATAAGAGATGAAAAACTTTCTGAATTATATTATTTTAGGTACTTGTTATTTGCCAGGATCTCCAAATTTTGAAGGCATTTATTTTTAACATGTAAATAGCATTGTTCTTGTAATAGCTTTTCAAATTTAGAAAATAAAAATAATTATTTTCAATTTATAATTTTTTCATCAAATCCCACGATAGGCAGGAATATCTAATATATCCCTCTACCTAAATTTATTCTTTATTAAAGTGGAAGAAAAAGGCACGTGGATTAGCTTCACAAAAAACTTTTAAAGGGTCAGGTACCTTTTAAAGCATCCATTTTTTTTTTTTTTTAAATAGCTTATAATTAAATATGATTCTTTAAGAAAATTTAAACGCAAACCCCATACAAAAATTCGCATTAGAAGAGAAGTTATGTGTAAAACACTTTGACCTTTTGCTATATCATCAAGGGGTAAGGGGTGATACAATCTTTAAAGCAAATTTTCTCAAAACAGCGATTCTGATAATTGCGCGCACGATTTCTGAAAAACGGTTACATAGAGTTTCACGAAATTTTCGGTGGTTATATTAAACGTACAAAAGCACAAAATGACCTATTATTATGTTTCTCAAGTAAAAAGTTTAGAATTCACGACTACTTTTGCATTAAAAAATCTTGATATTTCGAATTTCTTAAAAAAAAAAAAAATCTCGGTATCTACAAGTTTTATTTTTTTCATTGTAGGTCATTTTGAAAACACTTTATATCTGTACTCATTAAAAAAATCTTGGCTTGTTTCAGCCATTTAAATGGGAAAAATCATGCGCGCAATGCATGCAAGAATATTTCTTATTAAAAATTGTATTATCTTTAAAAATAAATTTAAAAAAAACTATATATGTGTATACCTTTTTAACAACTTTAATTGATAAAATAAATCATTCATAACATGTGTTTTCAATTTTATTATTAAAAGTTAATTAGTTAGAGAGTGATTGCAATTCTTACAGAGGTCCCTTTTCCATGAACTTTCTTGGTTCAAAGGGTACCTGACCCCTTAAAGCCCCCTCTGGCTTCTCAGTCTTGTTACGGATCTGTCGTTATGTCATCATATTTCAACGGAAGCAAGCTAAATCTGTTGAAAACATCGTTGCAGTATCGTTATTACTTTTAAAATTATGTACGAAAACCCGAGTACTGTTTAAAGTGACATACCCCAAATTTTTGAATGAAAAAGTGGATTTCTACTATGATTTCCTATTTAAAAACTGTTTGCCTTGACTTGACGTATAGTTTTATCTTTTACATCCGTAACTATCAGTTCAGACACATTCTGTAAATTCTAAAACAAAGAATGACAGAATAATTTTATTTTTAAGAAATGAGTAAATTTCCGGCTGGTCTAAATAAAATGAAAGAAAAGTGTATGACATTGTTTATTGTCTTTCTTCTGTTTTTAAACATGAGCTTTTATGTTGGTTTATTTTCTACTGAATAGAAATCTAAGAAGAGAATTTTTTTATCTGGTGAACTACAAAAAAAAAAAAAAAAAAAAAAGAAATCTGCGTTTTTTCACTCTACGGGAAAAGATTACCTGATACTGATTTTTATCTCAAAAACGAACAAGAAAAAATAGTTTCCTCTGCTCACGGCTGTAAATCTTATGACACACTCTGTACCGCTTTATAAGTTTTACAGAGAAAAAATTAAGAATAACATCCGTTAAAATTCCTTTCGTACCCCCTGAACTTTTTATCCGTTTTGTGAATAGGGTGTTTTGAAATATTTTCTCAAGTTACGTATCTGTCTCTTCTTAGAGCGGAGTTTAAGTGTACTGTAACTGTAACTGTACACATTGCAGTGCTTATATTTAAATTTGGGCTGTATGAAATCTCAGAGGTTGTAAATGTATTTTTTATTTAACTTAACTCTGTTTTAATATGTAAAGTTGAAATTTTGTACCTTCTGTAAATCCACTCACGTATTTCTCTCTTCGTAAGAACGGAGTTGTAAGGGTGCTGTAATTGCACACATTGCAATGCTTATGTTTAAATTTGCACTAATCACAGAGATTGTAAATGTATTTTTACACTCTTTTATTCAACATAATTTGGTTTTAATATGTAAAGATGAAATTTTGTATATTCTGTAAATCCACTTAGACGCTTCCCTCTTCTTAGAGTTCAGTTGTAAGGGTACTGAATCTGCACACATTGCGATGCTTATGTTTAAATTTGCACTAATCACACAGATTGTAAATGTATTTTTATGCTCTTTTATTTAACATAATTTGGTTTTAATATGTTAAGATAAAATTTTGTATCTTCTGTAAATCAACTTAGATGCTTCTTTCTTCTTAGAATGCAGTTGTAAGGGCATTGAATTTGCACACATTTCAATGGTTATGTTTAAATTTGTGCTAACACAGTGATTGCAAATGTATTTTTACACTCTTTTACTTAACTTAATTCGGTTTTTATATGTAAAGGTGAGACTTTGTATCTTCTGTAAATACACTTACTCTCTCTTCTTAGAATGCAGCTGTAAGGGTATTGAAAATGCACACTTTGCAAGCTTATGTTTAAATTTGTGCTAATCACAAAGATTGGGAAATGTATTTTTACACTCTTTTATTTAACTTAAATCGCTTTTTATACATGAAGGTGAAATTTTGTATCTTCCGTAAATCTACTTAGGTACTTCTCTCTTCTTACAATCCAGTTGTGTGGGTACTGAAACTGCACGGATTGCAATGCTTATATTTAAGTTTGTGCTGATCACAGGGATTATAAATATATTTCTACACTCTTTAGTTAACTTACTCGATTTTTATATGTAAAGGTGAAATTTTGTATCTTCTGTAAATCCATTTAGGTACTTCTCTCTTCTTACAATCCAGTTGTCAGGGTACTGAAACTGTACAGATTGCAATGCTTATGTTTAAATTTGTGCTAATCACAGGGATTGTAAATACAGTAAACTCTCTGTAAGGCGGACTCTGTGTAAGACGGAAATCTGTCTAACTTGGAAAGGTTTTCAAGTCCCTGCGAATCCATAGACATAGAGTAAAATTTGTCTAAGGCGGAATATTGTCTACTACGGAAAATTTCCTTGGTCCCGATCGATTCCGCCTTAGACAGAGTTTACTGTATATTTTTGCACTCTTTAGTTAACTTACTCGGTTTTTATACGTAAAGGTGAAATTTTGTATCTTCTGTAAATACACTTAGGTACTTATCTCTTCTTGGAATGCAGTTGTAAGGGTGCTGAAACTGTACGCGTTGCAATGCTTATGTTTAAATTTGTGCTAATCACAGAGATTGTAAATGTATTTTTACACTCTTTTATTTAACTTGAATCGTTTTTTATACGTAAAAATGGAATTTTGTAATCAATTTTTCACGCACTTCCTGATAGGATAGAATAATAATAAAAAAAATGTACACAGGTATGTTTCCGACGACAATACAGCATTTTAATATTAGAACTTAATTATAAATTAATAAATTAATTTAAGGCATTTTTTCTCTAGCCGAGTGCAGAGGCAAATCGCCAAATATGCTTTATTGTTTGTTATAAATGTATACGAGTTACAAAAACAATAAAGTTAATTTTGCGTCAAACCAAGCTCGCCAGAATAGGCGAACTGGTTGTGGAAGTGCAACAACGAACTATTTTAAACACTAAGAAGTAGAAAATATAAATAAGTAATATAAAAAGTGTAATATATATTTAAAACAAAACACGCTTTAACTGATTAATAGTTTAATATTAATTAAATTATGGTTTTACGTTGACAAAACAATTTAGAAATACTGAATAGATAAGTTTAAATAACGCTCTTTTTTTCTTTCCTGTTGCCACATCTTAAAAAATAGAGAGAGCAAAAATTATTATTTAAAAAATATATTCACTAGTTTGCGCTTTCCACCAAGTGTTAATCAAAGCAACGAATCTTCCATAATCGGAACCAATGCCAAATTAACGTATTATAAACATATTTTTTTTTTGCAACAACAAGATTGGTTGTCAATAAATTAGATATGATTTTTAAGATAAGAATTGAATGCTTATAAGAGAATGTTTTCTGTGAAATTTTTTCTTTACTGTTATACTTATTATTAACCATTAGGAAAAATGGTTATTGTCCTCGGTAAGGGTAGGAAATCAAAAACATATCTGAAGTGTTTTATTAGTTGAATCCCGCATTTTATTCGTTTTCTGATTGGTCTATACAGTAATCTGTATTTTCCCTTTACTTTCAACAGAGATGGATACTTCTGTTGCCACTATGACAAAAAGTAATAAAAACTACAAAAAAAAAAAATAATAAATCAGAAACAAATTGAGATACAGCTTTCAAACAAATTGCAATTAAAAATGCATTTTTTTTCTCTATACGACGATATAAAAAGTAATGTTGTGGGATGTTTAGAAGTTTAAAAATGAAATTCCATTTAAAATTGGTCCAGGAATATTAATGTTTAATCCATGGCGTACGTAATGTATGACCAGCTCCGTAGAAGTTTAAAAATCAGTACCGAAAATTGTAAAACTGAAATTTCTTTTAAAATTTGTTCATGATGGGTCCAGGAATGTTAATGTTTAATCCATGGCGTACGTAATGTATGATCAACTCCGTGCGATTTTTTATGTCTTAAATTTTAGTCTTTGAAAAAATCATTTTCCAAATGGTCGTTGTAATTTGTTAAATTGCTTTTTTCTTCTTTTTCTTCTGTTATCATTAAGATTTGACTAATTTTGGAAAATGCCTGTCGTCTTTCCTCTGTCTGTATGTTGCAAAAATCTGTAAATGTGCAAGAAATAATGCATGCAATTCCACGAAAGTTCATAGTATTTAGATTAGGGAACTCATGCCTCTTGAAGTAAATTGGTGAATGTTAGATTTTAGAGTATGTCGAACAGGTGATGTTGTTATGCCGTGTTGTTCACGATTTTCGTGTAGTGTCGCCGGCAGGGATCGAGTTGTACCCGAACCGAACAGAAAATTTCTGATTAAAGTCAGCCCGACACCCGACAAAAAAAGTTTTTAACCCGAAATCCGACCGACCCAACTTGATACACATCAACCCGAACCCGGCTGAAACTCGAAGTGAAGGAAAACGAATCCATATTTTCATGCATGGTTCCATAGTTCCATAATTGCATGCAATTATGGAAAAATAGTCTACAATTATATCTTTCAATTTTGTAGTTTCTGTATGAAAATGAACACATATATACTCGTTAATATACAAATATATACATTTTTCATTTGAAATGTGTTCAGAATTTTCTTTTGAGAAATCGAGTCAAATTGACCACGACTGAAAGAGTCAAAATCTAACCCCTAAACGTTTAGAGTAAACTCGAACCGAAACCGACCCTCAACGACCAAATTTAATTTGTGAGATGCTTATTATATATATAAAAAAAGCTATTTCGATTGAACTTTGGCTTTGTTCATTCAAGAGGGGCACTGCAATGTTATGCTTTATGCGATGGACATTATAGCTATGTATCTCAATTTCTATTGCGATATATATGCACCAATTATTTTTGAGGTTATTAATTATAATATTTATGTCGCTCCAATATTGCATTTGTAATATCCAACAAGGAGTTATGTTCTGCTGTTTATTATTATTATTATTATTATTATTATTAGTTGATCCCTGTAACTTTGTGTTAGATTCAAAGTCAATCACGATACTTTATGATTATCGGCGTGTAACTACGGTATTTAAATTATTATTTTAAAATAATGTAGAAGGAGGTTTCTTGGTGGACAGAACTTACTAATTTTATTTCGTTATTTAAGTGTCTGATAAGAAGTTCGAGATCTAAAAATAATCTCTCAATAAAATTAATGAAATAACATTCACGTGAATTCGATTTACAGGTTGATTAAAAACAATAGGCTCAATTTCACACACATCACAATATTAAAACATTTAATTGCTTAAAAGACGTTATAAAAACACATTAAAAGTAAATTAAAAATCTCTATTGACATGTTTCAACTCTTTCACTGAGTCGTCATCAGAATGTATAACAGAAAATTACAAATACAATGCATATGAAAAATGGAAAAAATCATCGAATACAAACAAGTAATCATATAACGCGCCCTACATTTTCGCGATCGCACGTCTTCCCTCTATGTCGCGACTCTGTAAGTTGTCCAACCATTCAACCCATAAATTCGGAATACGAAAAGATAATGTATCGTTACAAACTCCTGAACCTCTTAAATAAATTTCAATGGACTCTCTTATAAATAATTGTAAATAAAAATTAGACCTGTAGATTATTCTACTCTCATTAAAAAGTATGTTAATGTTCTCTATTTGATTCAGCCGCGATAAAGCAGTATTACCTCTATTATATTTTATGACCGCTATATGTTCTTTACATCTGATATTGAATTTTCGTTGGGTTATACCTATATAATGATTTTTGATTCCCCCTCCCTAATAAATGGAATCGTATAAACTCCTGAGAGGTCATCCCTATTAATAGGATCAATTTTGGTTATTTAGTTATTATGCTTTATCGCGGCTGAATCAAATAGAGAACATTAACATACTTTTTAACGAGAGTAGAATAATCTACAGGTCTAATTTTTATTTACAATTATTTATAAGAGAGTCCATTGAAATTTATTTAAGAGGTTCAGGAGTTTGTAACGATACATTATCTTTTCGTATCGCGAATTTATGGGTTGAATGGTTGGACAACTTATGGAGTCGCGACATAGAGGGAACACGTACGATCGCGAAAATGTAGGCGCGCGTTTTATGATTACTTGTTTATATTCGATGATTTTTTTCCATTTTTCATATGAATTGTATTTGTAATTTTCTGTTATGCATTCTGATGACGACTCAGTGAAAGAGTTGAAGCATGTCAATAGAGATTTTTAATTTACTTTTAATGTGTTTTTATAACATCTTTTACGCAATTAAACATTTTAATATTGTGATATGGTTATTAGTGGACGTAATTTTGGCTTATTACTCGTACTTATTTACATTTGTATCAATTTCACATAGTTGTTTTTTTTCCCTGAGCTATGCATTGTATGTGAATCATGTAAATTACATTTGATTATACTCCCATTAAAGTTTACAAATGATCAGTGTGTCTTACTTTAACTGCACGGAAAACGTCCTAGACTACCTCAATTCATTCTGCACCCACTGAAGAATGACTTACATCACTGAGCTCACCGCAGCTGCTATATTGTTTGTAGGACATCCAAAGTGGTTGCACATTAACTATTTCTAGAGGTTGCACATTAACTGCGTTTTTTACAAATTACACCAGGCGAAAAAAAATCACATTCTAAACTGAATTCACGATTGTAAAAAAAAAAAATCTTATGGCGGATAGTAGACCACTTGTCCACGATTGAAGCTGCTAAAATGTGAGATTTAAAAGCGCTCAAGCGGTTGCATTAGGTAGCTTTCATTACAAAAAAAAAAAAAAAAAAAAAAAAACCCTGCCAATTGCAGCTGTTTGGAGTAAAGCAATTCCGGAAAATTATGGTATATTTTCATTGATCATGACCGCCCCCCCCCCCCACTCCAAAAGCACACTCCGTTCAAATGTTGATTTATTTGTCTAATTTTTGTAACTCTCGTATTTATGAACCGATTTGAATGTGACTTAGTATGTACATAGTACAAACAGAAGTCTCGGCCGAGATCGTTGACCAGCTTCAGCCGTCATCTTGTTTCCCATTAAAAAAATTTTAATTTAAAAAGAGGTATAAAAAATTTAGAAATTGAAAAAGATTTTTTTCTTAAACGTTTGGCCTTCATACGTGGATCCCGGAGCATTTTTTGTTTCGTCTTTATCTTAAAATATGGCTGAGATATAGCAATTTGAATTTCTAGAGTGGTTGACATTTTGAAAAAATCTGATTTCTGTCATGCGATAGCACGCGTATTTATTAACCGATTTGGATGTGACTAGACTAAGCAAGTGCACAGGATATAAGGGTCAATATCTGAAAACTGGACAATTTCACTCCAGAATTTTTATTTTTTTGAATTAATGTACAAACTTCCAAATACAATTATATACTATGATACATGTTTTGTCATTTGAATGCTGTAGTGTTTTGAGATCAAAGATGTATATTTTATGTGTAGGATAAACTTTTATGGAAGAAAGTGTCTGTTAACACCATGATCAGCGTCTAATAATTGGGACTGAGATGATGGGGACTGAGATGATGTTTTTGTCTTAACAGCTGCACAGCCATTTTATTGAATCATTTTGAACACATGTAAATGATTAAATATTCCATGTGACATTTGTATGTTACATAAATAAAGTTGCAATAAGTTTTTTTTATAGATAAAAAGTTAAATATGGGGACATGAATGATGCTATAAAAAAATACTCATCCCTTTTCAGAACAAAAACTAAATATTTCTAAAAATGAAACAATGAGAAGAACAACTTACCTTCATCCATGGTGGATAGTTGAACTGTAGTTGCTGTTGCAATGGAAATAATTCTACCAGCGCCACCTAGTATCTGTTAACCTAAATGTGTGGTTAGAGGGACTGAGATGATGGTCAACCTCAGGGACAAATATATTTACTACAGTATTTTATTATGCAATCTATACGAGTAAAGGAGCATTATTTTTCCCATACTGTATATATATAGGTATAAATACATAATAGCAAAAGTTAAAAATATTTATAAAAATTTTTACAGCATACATTTAATATTGGATATTTGTACCTGGGGACTGGGACTGGAATGGTGATTTCGTTTGTTTAAAACTTAAAATTAATTATTTATACATCATAATATGTCCATTTATCATTGGTAATTGTTATAACAAATATTATAATATATTACATTTTTCAGTTTTTGGTTTGAGTATAATTAATGGAATATTATTGGTAGCGGACGTAAGTTGTCCAATTTTCAGATATTGACCCATAACAAGGTCTCACCAGAGTTCGTTAACCAGCTTTATCCGCTCCATCTTGTTTCAAAATGGCGACCATTTAATTTTTTTAATTAAAAACCTTAAAAAGAGGTACAGAAAATTTAGGAATTGAAAAAGATTTTTTCTTAAATGTTTGACCTTGATACAGGGATTCCGGAGCACTTTTCTTCGTCTTTATCTTAAAAAATGGCTGAGATATAGCAGCTTGAATTTCTAGGATGGCTGACATTTTAAAACAATCGGATTTTTGTCATGCGACAGCACTCGTATATATTAACCAATTTCGATGTGCTGAACATGCGTACAGGACATACCAAGGTCTTGACCAAGTTCATTGGTTGGTTTCATTCACCATGTTGTTTTAAAATGGCGGGCATTCCAAGATAGTCAAATTTGGCGACTAAACGTAAATCGCTCTAAATGAAGCCAACTTGGATATAACTGCCTAATTTGGCGAAATTCTCAGTCATACTCAGTTGGCGATATTACTGAATCTTCTATAACCGGGGTCCACAATTTTAGCTTAACACAATCTTTTAACGGGGTCCACAAAAATAGTTTTTATAACTGAAATTGGTTTTGAATATGGTATGTATTATTTTGCTTACTTGGATATTTTTGACTCATAAAAAAGTAATCAAGTATTTATCAAAGAAAATAAATTGAAACTGGTGTGAATCAATAAGAACTAAAAGATCTTCTTAAAACACCATCAAAAACTTTTAAATGCGCTAGGTCTTTCGAAATATCTTAGTCTTTCTTCGTCAGGCGCAAAGAAGACGTGCTTCTACTATGAAAGCCCCAGTAAGAGAAGATCTGAGTCTTTCGTCGTCAGGCGCAAAGAAGACGTGTTTCTACTATGAAAGCAGCAGCAAGAGTGTATTGCTGCTGCTTTAATAGTGGAAACACGTCTTCGTCAGGCGCAAAGAAGACGTGTTTCCACTATGAAAGCAGCAGCAATACACTCTTGCTGCTGCTTTCATAGTAGAAACCAGGGTCGGACTGGGCCAGGGAAAAGGGCGCAGACCTTGGATTTTCAGAGGGCGCAAAAACTTTAATAAACTCACCTGACTTCGTTATATCTCCTTTGCATGTTTAAAAGTTCCATGAAATCTACAAAATGCTACACAATTTTCTAAAACGAATCATGTATTTGGGATATACTGCGCCAAAAAAGGAACAAATGGATTGGGAATAATATCTACAATTAAATGGTATTTATAAACTTTGTTTTGGGGATTGTCCACATTTTAAAAAATGCCCGAAAATTGATTTTTCAAATGGAATCATCCGATTTTGGGACACTATTTCAATTTCTTGTTAGCCAGGAAAGAGATCTAGTATATTAAATTTTCTTAAATCTTAATGCAGTTTTTAAACAAAAAGTGTTAGGGGTCCATAAATTTCGGAAAATAAAAATGAAAATCTGAGAAGAAAACGTATAGAAAACAGTCAGTTAGTTATCAGTAAAATTATACAGGAATTTTAATTTTAAATAAACTTACTTTATATCAAAATAAAATCATACAAAGTGTTTCTGGTTAGTTTCTGCATTTGTTTTTTCTTTGATAAAAGACGACGGTCCCCTTAAGTTATGGAAAGTCAAAATTTCTTTGTATCTCAAAAACTAATTATTCAAATGAGCTGTAAACTTAGACATCGATGTTTTTAACGATTGTGCTTTGTTGTATACAAAAATTAATGTAGGTCATATTTCATAATTTTTAATATGAATTTATTAACAGTTTTCATAATAAAAAAAATGTTTTTGAATAAAGAAAAAAAGTCTCCAAAATGTTTGTGTTTATTGAGTGTATCTCTTTAATAAACTAAAAAAAATCTAACAGATGACTTTTATGAAGACATAAATTAACTTTTCTTAAATGGTTTTAACTTTAGCATCCTCAAATTGAAACTATTCTATCAAGATTATATCAAGATTTAAGATAATGCATATAAACAATGCCTGTTTCTGGGCTGTCTCGATCCAAAAAGTCAAATAAGGTGTCAAAAGTAGGTGTTATTGTTTCAAAATTCAAAATTGGTACAATTTTTTATATTTAGACAATTTCGGAAACATAATTTACGAATAATAATAACAATTAGAAAACATTATTTCCAGTCAATTGTTTCCTATAGATTTTTTTAAATTATGGAATTAATAAGGGGTAACTACTTTTATTCCACTTATCACCCTTAAGACACTGAAAATCGGTAGAAAAACTAACAAGGTGTTTTGCACCAACCGCCCAATAGAGTTGCTGCGGTGCTGCTAAGTGCAACCTTTTTTTGTTTTTGAAAAGTACACTTACTTTAACGTAATATGAATTAGTTATCAGTCAGTTAAAAATGAGATAAATTCAAATTTTCGTTACAATTTGACAGCAATTACTTTTGCGAGTCAGGTATTTTGTAGGAAGAGGCATTTTGTATCCTTAAAAAATGACTTTACGTATCCATAAAGTGCTGAATTGATATTTCACTGTTAAAAGTTTTCTACAGAAAAAGTCTCTTTGTTAGTCTAAAATCGCTAAAATAATTGAGTAAATGGACACTTCTCAGCACACTCTTCGCATGATTTGCAAAATTCTTGCCACAATTAGAGATCAAGAGAAATATAATTAAGTTCCAATAATTGAGAGAAATGCTCCAAGCATTGTATTCATGTGAATTAAAGGATGCCATTACCAGAGTTTTTTTTATTTAAAAAACCTACCATAATTTCTGAATAGCAATTATCGTTTTATTTAATGATAGAATTTTCCGTGATTAAAGTAAACAATTATTTATTTAAAAAACATACGAGAATTTTCTAATAGTTATTTAACCACTAAAAGTCAATCATTAAATATAGAGATTACTAACCGAAAATTATGGTGTAGATTTTGTGAATGAAAACACGCTGGCCGCAGGTTTCCACAGCTTGCAGGATTGTAATCAAGAAGTGTTATTGAGTTTGTATTCCTCGAAAAAGAAGGTAATGTTTTCCAATCAGCAAAATGCCTACAATAAGTTTTTATATATTCTAATATTTATCTCTTTCTTTTAATTTTTTTACAAAAAGCACGGCTTCAATTATAAGTGAATTGGATACGGCTTTCAGAAGAATGGGGCGGGAGACAAGGTACTAAAAGCTAAAGGACTGAAAATATGCAAAATATTTGGTTAAAATCTAAAAGATATTGAAAGAAGCTATGAAAAAAATCTAACCCAGGGCGCCGTGGTTACTACAGTTTTCCTGCAGTGTTTTCTCTCTCAATCGGATGTAAAACTTCCCACTTTGGTTTCCGATCCTGAAATTGTTCCGATGTATCTTTAATTTCTTTGAGATAATAAAAAATACCTCTCTTGTGATGTCTGTCTATTAATATTGATGATTATTCCCAAAACGAATTTTCGAAATTTAGTACACTAGTCAGAATGTATGTGTACAACGAGGGAAAAAAATATTGGAGCGGCTTAGGAACTTTTGGGGCGCGAAGTTTTCCCTGGATGAGGGCGCACCGGCCCCCGGGCCGATGGGCCGGCGGGCCAGTCCGAGCCTGGTAGAAACTCGTCTTCTTTGCGCCTGACGACGAAAGACTCAGATCTTGTCTTACTGGTGCTTTCATAGTAGAAGTACGTCTTCTTTGCGCCTGACGAAGACTCAGATCTTTCGAAAGGCCTAGCGCATTTAAAAGTTTTTGATGATGTTTTAAGAAGATCTTTCTAGTTCAAATATTTATCATAATAAAATTCACAGGAATTACAACAAACGTGAATGCAAGTCAAAAAGTCAGGTCACGAAAAAATCGCACCCGTCACAATATTTAAAATTTTAATTAAAAAAAAATTGAATAGTCCAATTACTTTGCAACTGCTTTAGAATATAAGAATGGACCCAAAATAGTATGCTAATTTTTTTGAGGAAATTATTTAATAAATTATGCTTTTAAAAATGCATTTTAACCCCTTAAAATGAGTCAAAATGTCACACCCGTCACCACGAATGGCCCTCTTTTCTCTCGGCACACATTGGATGGACTTTTTAAAACTTTGAGACACCTCTTTCAAATGATCTCTAATTATCTACCTTTTAATTCAAAGTTCCGAAGGTGTGGAATTGAGTGCAACTTTTTAAGGTTTCGACCTTTTCAAGGTTTTGGACACAATTAATGACAATTATAATTTTGCAATTTAGACGGGCAGCTTCACCAGTCGCTTTGTGATATAGTGGGGTTAGAGGTCTGCACGGGCGGAAATTTCAAGGCCCGGCCCGGCCCGAGTGCATTTCTACAAAATATTGATTTTTTACGTCGATCTGGTTAAAAATTTGTCTTGTACGAGGAGTTCTGACCAAAAATATTTATCTTAACTTTTTTTTTTTTCAAGTTTATAATCTTCATATTTATAGTAGTGCCGTAGGCTGCGATATTTATTTTTTTAATGAATCTCTATTCCTTGTATGTAAATGTTTCAGTTATCATTAAAATTGTTAATTCATATTCCATGTATTGAAGTGTTAAAAAATCTGGAAAATACTATACAGTAAAATCTTCTAAGATGGAATTGCATATAAAAGGAAAACAAATGCGTTATTAGAGAAGTTCCCTTCTTAGCAAGTATAAATGTATTATATATTCTTTTCTTACGTAGTATATTAATTTTGCATGGATCAACACGTTTTTCAGTTTAAAACAGGGTTCCGTCATAGGCAGGTTCTTTTTTACACGTTTTACTAGATTTTAATTTAGCTATGTTTTAATAAGCGTAGAAATCTACTATTCTTTAAAAAGAATAAATTTTAATGTTTAAGTGTAGAATAATGGCGATTTAAAAATGTGTGCATTTTTTGCAAAAATTTTTGGGCCAGGGCTAATTTTACTGACCTTTGAATGGACCAGGCCATGCTGAGACAGTGATTTTCGTACTGGCTGGGTCAAAACTAAGACTGAAAGTTTTGGGCCGTGAAGACTAGGAATGAAACCAGTTTCGGCTCTGTACGGAAAAAATAAGTTAGGCCCAGCCCGAGCCTTCAGAAAAAAGTATGGCCAGACCCCGGCCCGGCCCAAGTGCCGTGAATGAAAATCGGCCTGTGCTCGGCCTGCGGGACGGGTCGGGCTCGGGCTTCGCGGGCCACGGACCGGTCCGTGCAAATCTCTAAGTGGGGTATTGTTTGAGGTAGATTTCACGTTTTTGACACGTGATTGCGATGTCGATTTGTCCTTTTATTAAATTGATCAGTGACATTATTCAAAAATTCATACTACTTGCAAACTAATATCTCTTTATGGACTAATTTTTTAAAGAAAAATTTTTCTATAAATTATACTCCTAATAACAATATTTCTATAAATTATACTCCTAATAACACCATGGCCATAATATGTCCGAAATGCAACTCTCATTGTTTATTTCTTAACATAGACGAGGAAGATAAGTCGTATCTAAGTCACTGCGACGCCAATATGTCCCATTTTATGACCAATTTCAAATGGCTAAATAATCGGTCGCGGTGACTTCAGTAATGTAGTCACGAAATGACGGTCACTGCTGGAATGCTACAGATCCGCCAAAATAATCTGAATAAAAAAATGCTTTAGCGCACGGGATATGGTCAGTTATCTTGTATTTTAAAGTTAAGGAGATAGGAGCAGATAATAGGAGCATTAGGTTAAGGAGATTAGATGTTAGGAGTTCTGGGTAACCAGATTTTAACTGAATCCGGCTCGGGACGAGTTGGGTTGGAGCTAATTTTTTCGTTGCAGTTTAGGTTCGGGTCGGGTTGACACTAATTGTTTCGGTTTCGGCTTGAGTGATTCTTGTGGTTCTTGTTTGAATTAACCGATTTTTCAAAAGAAAGTGCAAATTATTGTTTTAGATGAAAAACTATATTTTCAAATTTAAATTATCTTTTTTTTTTAATAATTTTTTCTGCATAAAAGTTAAAATTTATGTTTGTAAAATATTTTTTCACAATTGTATTAAATTATGGATAAATTTCCTGTGATTTCCGGTCGGGTTTCGGGCTGACGCTAAGTAGAATTTTTGAGTTCACATTGAATTATTTCGGGTTTGAATCGGTTTTCGGGTTGACATTAAGTCAACTTTTACAGTTCTGGTCCAGCTTAACCCTACCCACGCAGGACTCAAGTACGAACCGCAAAAAATAAAAATAAAAATAAAAATAAAGTAAAAATAAAAATAAATAAAATAAAATAAAGCGTATCCGAACCGATTTTAGAAACTACTTCAAAACCACACGAAAAAAAGTTCGAATTTAGAAAGTGAAACTCTTATACACTTTTCACTTCGAAACATTTCCATACTTTCCTATGTACATACTATATATTTCCTATATATTAATATTAAAAATTTTGGCTTCTGATTGAATTATTTCGGGTTTGGGTCGGGTTTCGGGTTAACATTAAGTAAAATTTTCGAGTTCAAGTCCGACTTAATCTGACCCACGCAGAACTCGACTTCGAACCGCAGCAAAAATAAAAAAATAGAGAGCTTATCCCAACCGATTCAAGAACGTACTTCAAACCACGCGAAAAAAAAGTTCGAATTTAGAAAGTGAAAACTCTTCTCAGAGAAAGCGAAACCCTTTTTCATTTCTCCGAAAATTTTCCATACTTTCCTATATCCCCTCTTCCTCCTTCCAAATCTGTTTCTTAAAATTCCATTTAATTTAGTCATATCTTTAACTATAAACAGCATTTCTAAGAGCCGGTGAATTTATTTTGAAAAATATGGCTTTTCCGTTTTGGATATAGCCGTCAAATTGGGCTCATTTTTCATCATGACGTCAAGTCTTATCAGCTGTTCGCAAAAATGGTTGGCTTCAGTCTTATCTCTCGTTTGAGAAGTATTTAAATGTAGATACCCAAAGATATAACGTGTTCACGAAAAATGTGTAAACGCATCTGTAAATGACTGTTCCAAGCTTTAAGACAGAAATTTAAAGAAAAGGTATTTATTTTTGGTTTATATGTATTCTTTCAATATTACTCCTTTTTCTTTTTTATAGTCAATGATTTCGGTACGTTTTAAATTATGTTTTGAATATTTTACTTTCTAATACTTTATTTTTAAAGACTAGGCACTCTGCCCTGTTACGAGCTACGCTCGCCAACCCCCGTTCAAACACAGCAGACTCGTAAAACACGCTTACTTGATCGGCTTTAAAAATATTACGGAAGATTGAATTACCTCTCTATTCTAAGAAAAAGTAACTACGCTGTCACCGCCGCCGGTTTTGAATTTTTTGTGACCGGAGGTTTTTCTCCGTTAATATTAAGAAAAATACTGCATACAAAAATTTGAAAATCGGCGGTATTATAGAGAAATGTTTGATAAACACGCTGATGCAGACAGTTTTCAAATCGAATAATTATTTAAAGAGGTATTTAATGCTAAAGTTGGACAAAATCGTTCCATTAAAAAAGTTTTATAGGAGCAAAAACTATACATGGGAATTAATTCATTTTTAGATCATTTTATACGTTAGAATTTCCCGGTGTGCAGACTGCATTCACTTTTTTAATTTGACTCATTTTTTGAGGTTTTATTTCTATTTTAAATTCAAATGTTCAGCATTGTGAGAGATATTTTTTACTTATTTTAGGAAATGGTATTAATTTAAACTGTTGCCAACTGTATAAACAGCGCAAATAACAATGTTTGCTTCAAATTAAAAATTTATTTACACGTGGCTATTATTAACCCCTTGGGGACGAGCGACACGTATACGTGCCGCATGAAGCGTTCAGAATCCTTTTTTTTCCTCACCAGTAAAATTTTACTGTAAAATTTGCTTTGTTAAATCAGCGCATTTTCTCGATTCAAGAAGACACAAATTTCTGTTTTTAAAAAACGGTGACAAAAGATTAAAAATTTCGTAAAAGGCTCCCGTCCCGAAGGGGTTAACAGGAAAAAAACTTTCAAATTAGAATTAGATAATTACGTGTGAAAAGCGGGAACTTATTGAAAATTAGTTCATAAAAACTATATTTACACGTGAATTTTATAAGGATATTGTAAAATAATAAATTCATTAACATGCATTAGAAGTCTTAAATAGGAGAAATTACGACACATTTACGTTACATTACACTTATTACGTAAAATGAAGAAAAAGTAATATTGCAAAACAGTTTAAATTTAAAAATTGCGCGAGACATTAATTTGATACTTTGAGATTATATTAATAAGATTAATATTAATTTTATTGAACGCGTTTGGACTGCTTTCCAGCGATTATTTAGTAATGTAATAAAAATAAAAAAGATTACAAGCTGAAAATGAAGTGTCATCAGCAAAAAATATGATTTGAAAGAGAAAAATCTATGAAGCAGAAAATAAAGAAATTGCTTAAATGGTTAAAATTCGTTAACCTTCTGTGTCGTTTTCGTCAAAAGAAGGCATTGGTATTTGTAAAATATATTTGCATTTTGATGCAGATTTGCTTATTATATTAGCTTATTTTGAAATCTTTAACTGATTTTATTTAATCAAAGACGAAAACAGCCATTGTACCTTTTAACAGCAGCTGATTTTTCCTTAAAATTCTCCAATCGAAGAAAAATGAATAGAAACCCATTTATAGGGAGATCGCCACTGTTTTTTAATTATAATTCAATCTTTCAAAATCTTTTTAAAGCCAATCAAATTAGCGTGCTTTTAGAGACTGCGGTGTCTGAACGGGGGTTGGCGAGTGTAGCTCGTAGGGGCCAAGCCCCCTAGTAATAATAATAATAATAATAATAAAAACAGAAGCGATCTCCCTGGAAACGGGTTTCCATTCGTTTCTCTTTGATCGAGGAATTTTACGGCCGAATCAGCTGTTCTTAAGACAGCTAATAGTTGTTTTCGTGTTTGATTAAAAAGATCAGTTAAACATTTGAATAAAAAGCTTATATAAAATGAACTAAGTAAACAGGGTGTTCTCGGCGGTATTTTTTAACAATGCTATAAAAAATTGTTTTAAATAAGTCATTTTAAATGTGACCTAATTTTCACGAAAGTTTTTTTTTTTTTATCTTTTTAATATTCACGTGAAAATATTTTTGTTGTTAGAAAGGAAACATTATTATTTGCATGCGCTGTCTTAGAATCGGCAACAATAGTTAAAAAGATCGTCTCAAAATACGAAATAAATGTCTCGTGTAAACATATTTTTTAATTTAAATAATTGTTTCCAATATTACTATTTGGTCATTTTAAATACGACCTGATTTCTATTTACTGATTTTAACGAATATTAATGAACTTATTATTTAAATTTTTTCTTTCTTTTGTAATTTTCATGTGTAAATACAATTTTTATGACGTAATTTTAAATATTTTCCTGCTTTAACACGTAATCATTTAATTCTAATTAGTAATTTTTTTTTGCTTTTAATAGTCACGTGTAAGTAAATGTTTAATTTAAAAGAAATATTATTCTTTGTGCCGTTTTTAGAAATGGCAACAATTTAAAATAATAACCTTTTTTGAAATATGAAAAAAAAAAATAGCCCTAGAAATGATGAAAATTTTAATAGAAAATTAAAAAAAAAAACCCTCTAAAAATTAGTCCAATTAAAAAATAAATGCAGCCTGCACATCGCAAGTTTGCAATGATGTATCTCTCTGTTCTATAAAAAAGTAACTAATGCTGTCACCGCCGCGCCGCCGGTTTTGAATTTTTTGTGACCTGAGGTCTTTCTTCGTTAAGTGGTCTCAGGACTCTTAAAGCTTTAAAATTTTCGAAATTTTCATTTTTTTAGATGTTAGACTCCTATCTTTTCTGAACATTTTGACATAATTGTTTCCTTTAAATTCCTATTAGAAGTGAAGTTATGGCTTTTACATTTATACACGTTCAATAGCTGAAGCGTCGTTTCGGAAATTTTGAAGCCGTTTTTCTCCGAATGACGTTTTTGGGTATAACGCGCACGATATCTTAAAAACTTATGAATATTTTTTCATAAAATTTTCAAAACATATGTTTCATGTTAGTCTGTATAAACCGAACCTAAAATTTCCTTTTTATTGTTCAAAACAATATTTTGTTAGGTGATTATACTGTTGAAATTTTCTTAATTTTGCATTAGCTAAATACAACTTTGTATTAAAAATATAAAAAAGCTTTAAATACAAATTTATTTAGGTTCAAGGTAATTATTGCAATCTGAAGTGTAAGTAGGCACAAAAATTTTCATTCTAGTTGCAATACATATTTTGTAATCGTGCGCGTAAGGTGTTATGCCGATTTTTTGCTCGTCAAATGTCTAACAGTTTGGAGCCCCCTGTAAATGCTAATTCTGTATCTTATAATTTTTTAAATACATGAAATGGAAGAACATACTTATATATTTTATTCCAATTAAAATTGTGTCTTAAAATCAAATACATTATAAGATATTAAATGTTGAAAATGGTCTTTTTTTTTTCATTTTTTCCAATTTTAAGAGTCCTGAGACCCCTTAATATTAAGAAAAATAAGGGGTAAAGGACAATGCAATAACTTTGAAACGAAAAATGTACGTACTTCCATTGGGAAAAAAATTCCCAATATGTAAATATACATTTTTTATTTATTTATTTTTTTTTTTTACAAAAAATAAGAAAAAAAGAGGTTTGTAGTATAAATTTGGCGCCCCCTCAATTTCCGCGCCCGGGGCGACTGCCCCCTTCGCCCCCCATTTCGCACGGCCCTGATTCCATGCAGTACCTGTGATAACGTGTATATAGGTGAAACTAGCAGATCATTGGGTATAAGACTTAAAGAACATGTCGGCGCCTTTAAAAATGGAAGATTGAACTCTAAATTAGTACAACATGCGTATGAAACAGACCACACCCTAGCCTTCGAAAATTCTTTAATTTTGAAGAGAAATTGCAAAACATCATTACAGATTGTTCTTGGAGAGCTGGTTTACAAAATTATACCCTTATACACGCAACGAATCCGGTGCGATCCCGATGGAATATTTTTTGTTTTTAAATGATTAACTTTAACTTTGATTTTGACTGTGTCCAGGACATGTTTCGATATTCTGCTGTAGCTGATTGTGTACTGATGAGGCTGTGCGTTTGCACAGCGAAACGTCTTTTGTATTTTTAGTTTTTAATTAAATGTTTTTATATATTTTTTAATTTAAGTGTAGTCAAGTCTGCCTAATGTATGAAAATTAACTTATACATAACGTTTAATAAATGTATCATATCAGGAAGTGAGATACGAATCGATTATGAAATTCCATTTTTACATACAAACACCAAGTTCAGCTAAATAAAAGAATGTAAAAACTGTCGTATTTATGAGCAAAGAAATAGAAACCAGTTCACTTATTTGGTATTTCCATTAAGTAATTTTAAATTTTACGCATAAGTGAGTGAAACTTATTTTGTAATTGTAGCGCAAGGTTTATGCAAAAACACTCATTCAAGAACAAACTTATCAAATAGAACTTGCTTTCCTCCGTATTTTCCTGAAAAAAATTTATCTGCTCTAATGCACTTAAGGTATCGAAAAACGTGTTTTCACTTTGTATCTTTTTCATCTAATGTGTGCAGTTTCACAGAAGTGTAAGAAAGTTTTATTTTTCCTTATACATATTTTCGTACCATTACAAGACGTGTGATTGGCGTAAATCTTTTCATTCATTCAGCTTTGGAGATAGAATCCTGCACTGGTCGGGTTACATGTCAGAATTGACTTTTTTACTCATTGGCCACTGGCCAGTAACAAATTTACAAATGCTTGATTTAAAAAAAATGTGCTTGTTAAATTATATTTAAAGATGTTGATTTATTGTATGAAACAGACAAAAAAATGGATTTTTGATATTAAAATACATTTTAATTTTAAAAATAATTTTACATCTTGGATATTTTATATTTACTTACAACCAGCGGTGTAGTGGAGGGTATACGGAGGTATACGCCGTATACTTTTTGGTGTTTTTAAGAAGCTCCGTATACGCCCTGTTTTTCAAACAAAGCGACAGTGTATACCTTAGCCATGAACGTTCATGACTTTAGCGTATACTACTCTCTGTTTTTTTTTCTTCTTTTTACGACTACAACACTGCTTATAACTTAGTAGGATCTATTATGGTGACTATTAAGTTTAGCCAGTGGTGGCTATAAAGTCAATCCCCAAATCTTTAGCATTACTCGCCGATTGGCGAGTGGCGAGTGCTAATTTTGTCCTATAGTTATACCTAAAATTCTATTTCAAGTCAACCCGAACTAGGCAAAAATATTTTCATTAACCCATAACTCGATCATAACACGGCATACTTGAACCCGAAACGGACATGAAGATGAAAAAAAAATTATCACGAACCCGAAATGAAAGAAAATTAATCCACCTTTTAATACAATTATGGGAAAGTAGTTTACAATTATATCGCTAGTATCAACTTTAGTTTTTTAGTTGAAAAACAATCATATATTTATACTCATTAATATTCAAATATATAGTTTTTCATCTGAAGAAATATTCTAGACTTCCTTTTGGAAAATCGGGTCAACCCGAATCCGATACTAAGTATCGACACGAATCCAAAACTGTTAAAGTCAACCTGTCAAGATCCCGATTCGCATTGAAAAATATTTGTGAACCCGACCCGGAACGAGAAAATTAGCTTTAGGATAAAATCGGGTTGCCCGATTGAATACAGAACTCTAATTGGAGCCTGATCAACAGTCATATCTATTCCAGTTTAATCAGCTATTTATTTACTATAAGTAGTGTTTCAGGTAGTTGAAACAAAAACCTAATTTAAATCCAACTGTTTAGAGAGGAATTTTTTTTATTCTAAACACGGGAATTTAGAAATAGATCTATTGCTTATATTTTGAAATATATTTAAACAAATAAAACAAAAATTAAAGATTTTTTTTTTCAAAAATATTTTGAATTGCTGTTTGGTACGTTTAGTCCAGATGATACATTACTGCCCCCTCCCCCCCGCTTTACGTACTCTTAAAGTGATTAATTCTATCAAATAGCAAGCTTTGTTTTCCTTTTTTTCAATTTACGAATAAATAAAATTTTTACTTTGACCCTGATCCCGAAGACTGGTATTAAAATAGAGTCCGTCCGAGTTGTTTTGATCCCTGGCTCTGTCTTAGCCCATCTCATCTTTAGTGCCTGATACTCCGTAGAAGTCTCCGAGGCCCGTACCCAGCCCGGCCCGAAAAAATATAGGAAATTTTTCCAACGCGCCAAGTCGGCGGATGAAAGACAATTTTTTTAACGGGCCGGGCTCATGAAAATAATAAACGGGCCGGACCGAGCGGATAAAATTTCGACCCGATATAAAAATTTAAACAGATCAAACTTAGCCAATAAAATTTGAACAGTTTTCAATAGACGTGATTGAAGCGAGGATAAGTACAGTAAAACCTCCCTAAAGCGACCACGTTCCGTTCCAATAAAAATGGTCGTTCCGAGAGGTGGTCTCTTAGTGAAGGTCATGTTTAAATCTAGATTTTAATTGCTGAAAAAAGGTAACAATTACTAAAATTTATTTTTCACATTAGGAAAAAATGTAAAATTTATTACATAAGTTAATTACCACAGAATTTAAAAGATGAATACATTGACGTTTGCTTTGATTTTACGGTTTTATCTTTTATAACTTTTATTTCCCAGTCCTTTCGAAGTCCAATAAATAAATGCAATTTTTTTAGGACTGGAACAAATAATGACGATTTCATTAATTTTTCTATTTCTTTGAGAGTTCCCCGACAGAATAAGGCAGGGGAGTTTATTGACCGTCATTCTTAATTTGTCATCAAGGTTAAATGCATTGCCTAAAAAGGCACAAAGGGGTTTAAACACTTAAAAGTTACAGGGATAAAAAAAAAAATCTAAACTTAGTTTAGAAGTTTGATGAATAATGCGCTCTCCGGAATTATTTTTCTAATAAAACCTTCTGCAAGCGACCAAGAAAAAACGGAATTGTGTTCAAAGAAATGGGTCTCTCATGGAGGGAGTTCATCTGGGATGGTCTCCGAATGGAGATAAAATTAGTATTGAGCCTATGGGAATAAATTTCGTTCCATGAAAAAATGGTCGTTCAGGGAGGAGGTAGCTTAATGGAGGTGGTCACACAAGGAGGTTTCATTGTATAAAGATGCTGCACGGACTGATGCTACATTGACAACATCGGTAGAAAAACATAATATGTCCAGCGTAGAGGTCGGCATTGGCATTGCATCATATTTGAAGCAGGGCTTAATTATTTCAGCAGACTTGGTCCGGGCCAAGGTCAGTCTTACGTTTTCTGTCTATGTCTACATACTGGACCTACATGCCGAGCCGGTACTTATGCTATTCTGCATTCTATGGCTTGTGAAAATAAGGTAATCTATAATGTTAAATTTTCTCATAAATATGCGGTATCCTAGAAAAATATCTTAATTATGCATGTTTAAAAAAAAAAAAAAAAAAAAAATGTCTTTTCCTGTAGAAATTGAGTCGGGTCTGATTCCATTGATTTTTGAACGGGCCGGGCCGGGTCCAGGCCTCGAAATTCCGGCCCGTGTAGATCTCTTCCGATGCAGGCGCTAACGAGGAGAAACTGAGTACAGTCAAACCCCGTTATAGCGAACCCGGTATATAACGAACTCCCGGATATAACGAACGAAAATTTTGGTCCCGTCATTTTCCTATTGTATTTAATGCTAATTTATCCTTTTATAGCGAACCTCCGAAATCTTAAGAATCGGCTATAACGAACATTTTTTTCCAGTCGACCATGTTTTTTTTTCCCCCGCAGTTGTGAAAACAGGACTTCGACTTCAATTTCATAAGAAAATGTATGCCGGCTAGTGAAACATGGTGCAAATCAGCGATGTCTTTTTTTTAAGGCTGTTCTCAACTGCTCTGCTCAACAAGTGGAAAACGTTTAGACACATTTACAAATTCATTTTTTAACGCAAGGATATAAAATTGGAAAGCCTGACCATGGAAGTGATTTGGAATCTGTTTTTTCCATTTTTTGATCAATCAATTACCTATTGAGTTATATTAACTCACTGTATCAAAACATCGAGCAACAATTGAAGGTAAAGTTAATTTATTCACGCTTGTCTTCCTTGTTAGTTAATTTGTGTCAGTTTAATGTAATCGATTTTAGTCAATTTAATTCTTTAATGGTTATATTTAATAGATTTTACCCTTTCTTAATGCATCATTATTGAATATACATATAGCAACTAATGAATTATACAAATTTTGAACTCTAACATTTTTCTTAACGGTTCAGATATTGCGAACCACCGGATATAGCGAACAAAAACCTTCGGTCCCTTGAAGTTCGCTATAATGGGGTTTGACTGTATTTGCAATGGGCATGGCATAAAAATTTAGAGTAACATAATAAAAAATAACTCTTACTATGACATTACAAATCTTTCTTCTCTAACATTCTAATTCTAATATATTGATTTAAATAGCCCATTTATATTATTATGAAAAGATATTATTATTATTAATAGTAGTATCTTCATTTGGCGTTCAAAAACAAAATTAGAAAAATATATGTATTTTTCATTAATAACCTGAAAAATAAACTTTCTGCATTTCTATCCCATAGTAATTGAGATAAGCTACATACAATGTTCATCACGAAAAGCATAGATTTAAATATATTTATTGTTAAAAAACAAGCGATCCCGGAAGCATTAAACATAAACTTAAAAAAGCAAACAAACAAATATAGCAATAAAAAAAAATAGCAATAATATCTTTGTTATCTTTTGTTGTCATCCGTCAGGAGATTTATATCATATCTTTCACAGAAATACATCGTATTTCGATAAAAGGTCAGATTAGAACAATGAGACATTTTTTTTTTTCAGTTTTGGTATTGACACTTGATACACCGAGAAAAACACGCATTTTATCTTGTTCTGTTCATCAGTAGTTGATTAATTAAATCACAATCAATAGAAAAACATTCGCCTTTATAATTCAGTTGATGTGTTAGCTCAAAATAGCAACTTTTCGCAACCTGATAAATGACATTTGTTCAGCGGATAGATTACTTCTGTAGAATTAACTTAGAAGTAAAGGGAAGGGGTATCTTCGAAAATTTAATAAACTAGTATGTATGGCCGCTCAAAATCGTAGATCTAGTTATTAAATCTGAATCGCTAAATTTAAATACAATTTTTTGTTTCAGTCGTATAATTACAAAAGGTTTTCAAGGAACTTTAAAAAACTGTTTATCAAACTTCCGAGATTAATCCGTATCACAGGCACAGGGTTACCAAATTTTTATTTTACCAAATCAGGAACTTTGTGAATTTTGTGCCTGTGAACTTTAAAATTCGTGATTTAGGTGCAAAAAAGTAAGATATATTTAAGTAAAATAAAGTATATATGCACCTACAGTGGGCCATTAATTTTTTAATTTTAAAAACAATCCCAAAATGAACTTCTTGAAAACGATTTAAAGCAATCTGATTGACTAATATCCTTAAATGTTAACTTTCCAGAAACTGTTTGGCATAATTTGCTTTCTGCTGGTAGATTTGTTTAATTTCAAGAGTGTCTTCAAAAACAGATTTTTTGGCAAATTCTTAGAAATGTCACTTTTTTGTGTAGAAAATGTCTTTTTTTATGTTGATTTGACATGGAATGATCCTTCTGGTACTTTTATGTTAACTGGGACCAAATCTTGCCAACAACAGTTTTTTTTTCGCGTGTGTAAGTGGAAAACAATGCATTAATGTTGAAATAAAATGTTTTGTTCTTATTCTTTCTAATTCTTTCTTTCTTTCTTATTCTAATAAAATGTTTTGTTCTTTGTATTAATATTTCTTCTTATTATTATTATTATATTTTAAATAAAATGAGTGAAAGTTTTATATATTTGAATGATACGAATGCAATACATTGATGGAGATGGGAGGACGATTTATTACCTGGGCCCTCCTAACATAAAAGCACCATTCTTCTCCATAATCACTGCCGATCTTTAAGGCGTTCGTTAAAATTTGTAGAATGTACAAAACTAGTTTGCTATTTTAAATGTTGAGAAAGAAGTGATACATTCATACCGGTATCAAATGAAATAAAACATAGATAGAGTAATCCTTGCTTTTTTTCCTCCCAGCAATTTCTCATATTACATTTTAATCTGCTCTAAATATTCAATTTCCCTTTTTTAATTAAATGAATCTAATTAAAAATATTTATGAAAAGAAATACTGTAAACTAAATAATTTTGTTTGTCCTTCTGTTTGTTTTTGAATCATTTTTTAAAACATTTTTGCAAATGTGATAGTAAAACACACCGGTACATAAACTTTTTTATGTCACCTTGAAATTTCGTGTCGACAACATTCAAGTTTTCGCAGCAATCACAAGGCTTTTGTCTCGAAACAAAAAAATACAAATACAGATATAAACGGCAATGAATAATTCCAGATGCGAGATTGTGGAATAAAATCGACTGACAGTTGCCGTGAAAGAATGATTCTCGTAAGTTTCACACTCGGAATTTAATGACATCATATGACTTCAGCTATGTTACGGGGAGAAATATTTTACGTTATCCGCATTTCAAAATATACCTTATTGATATAATCTTTCAGCAAAACGTTATTTGAGAAAATCAATGTCTACTCAGGATAGATATTTTGATAGAATCTGGTAAGAATTTAATTATTTCTTAATTTCTTTAATTTAATTTTCATCCGATTTCAGAGTAGAAAAGGCCACACAACTCTGCGGTATGTGTATTTGTAATTTTTAAATTCATATCGGAATTCATGGACACCATATGACTTCATCTATGTTACGGGGAGAAATATTTTCTGTTACCCGCATTTCAAAAAATACCTTATTGATACAATCTCTCAGCGAAGCTTGCTACGTTGTTTGAGTAACTCAGTGTCTACTCCGTATGGATATTTTGATAGAATCTGGTAAGAATATAACCATTTCTTAATTCCTTTAATTTACTTTTCATCCGACTTCAGAGAAGAGGTTATAAAATTCTGCGGTATATGTATTTCTATCTTTTTTAAATTCATGTCGGAATTCATGTACACCGTATAATTTCAGCTATGTTACGGGGAGAAATATTTTCTGTTACCTGCATTTCAAAAAATACCTTATTGATACAATCTCTCAGCTAAGCTTGCTACGTTGTTTGAGTAACTCAATGTCTACTCCGTATGGATATTTTGATAGAATCTGGTAAGAATTTAACCATTTCTTAATTCCTTTAATTCACTTTTCATCCGACTTCAGAGAAGAGGTTATAAAATTCTGCGGTAGTATATGTATTTCTATCTTTTTTAAATTCATGTCGGAATTCATGGACACCATATGACTTCATCTATGTTACGGGGAGAAATATTTTCTGTTACCCGCATTTCAAAAAATACCTTATTGATACAATCGCTCAGCGAAGCTTGCTACGTTGTTTGAGTAACTCAATGTCTACTCCGCATGGATATTTTGATAGAATCTGGTAAGAATTTAACCATTTCTTAATTCCTTTAATTTAATTTTCATCCGACTCCAAAGAAGAAAAGGTTATAAAATTCTGCGATATATGTATTTCTATCTTTTTTAAATTCATGTCGGAATTCATGGACACCGTATAATTTCAGCTATGTTACGGGGAGAAATATTTTCTGTTACCCGCATTTCAAAAAATACCTTATTGATACAATGTCTGAGCAAAGCGTTATTTGAGTAAATCAATGTCTACTCCAGATAGATATTTTGATAGAATCTGGTAAGAGTTTAATTATTTCTTAATTTCTTTAATTTCTTAATTTTCATCCGACTTGAATGTAGAAAAGGCTACACAACTCTGCGGTGTGTGTATTTGTATTTTTTTTATTCATGTCGGAATTCATGGACACCATACCATATGACTTCATCTATGTTACGGGGAGAAATATTTTCTATTACCCGCATTTCAAAAAATACCTTATTGATACAATCTCTCAGCGAAATATTTTTATTGCAATTATTTCAGAGAAATTACGTTATTTATATAATCGTTCAGAAAATATTACCATGTTGTAAGGTAAATTAACATAATATCCGAATAGATATTTTGATAAAAACTGATAAGCTTTTAAGCTTTTCTTAATTTCTTTAATGTAGTTCTTGTCCAACTTTAGAGAAGAGATTATGCAAATCTGCAGTGTTTTTATTTTTATTTAATTCATGTCTGAATTTAATAACATCTTACGACTTCAGCTATGTTACGCAGAGAAATATTTCTGCTGTATTTATATATATATTGATCTTTTCTTAACTCTTTTATTTTAATTTTTAACACTACACTGTAAAAATTAATCTAGTAAAATAACAGAAAATTTCTGGCAGCAAAAGTTGCAAGAAAAGTTCAATATGTACCAGAAATATCTGTACATATAATTTTTTTCTGTATATACATAAATGTCTGGTACATACAGAAACTTTCTGGCAACTTTTGCTGCCAGAATTTTTCTAGATACAGAAAACTTGAGTACACACAGAAGTTTTTTGTTTGCACAGGAAACATCTGTACACACAAAAATTTTTTTGTTTGTACAAGAAACATCTGTAGATACAGATATTTTCTGGCAACTTCTGCTGCCAGAATTTTTCCGTAAGTACAAGAAAAGTGTGTGGACAGACACTGGATTAAATTTAACCAGTACTAGACAGATGTTTCATTCAAATTGTAACTAAGAACAACTTAATAATTAAATATTAATTCTGAGGTAAGTCATTTGAAATCGGATTTCATTCATTAAATAAAATATCAGATTAAGTAAATTTTCTAGTATATATATATATATATATATATATAAAACAAGAATTTGGAAAGTATGGACCACATTCATTATCGCTTATAACAAATTTTGTTTTAACAGTACATCATAATTTGATATTTTATTACTACAGCTTCATATCTTTTTAAAAGAATAATTCCAAACTCATTAAATATTTATCAGTATTGGCAATATATGTGACAGGATTAATAATTAAACCCCTTTTTAAACTTAACTAAAATGTTTAAAATTATATATTTCCCAACTGATTTATTAATTGAGAAAAATATTTCATTTTTTTTTCCAAATTATGAAGTACTGTAAGGAAAATTTGTTATAAGCGATATGGAATGTGATCCATACTTAGCAATTTTTTTTGCTTTTATTTATTTATTCTTTTTAGTGCTAGAAAATTTACTTAAAATCCGAGATTTTATTTAATGAATGAAATCTGATTTCAAATGGCTACCCCATAATTAATATTTACTTGTTAAATTTTTCTTCAAAATCTATTTAAAAGCATCGAGGTCTATTAGTAACAATTAGAATGAAACATTTGTATAGTACTGGTTATTTCTGTAACTTGTAGTACGGTACAAGCACTACTACTAGAAGTACTACTGTAAGTACAGTAACTTTTGTAGCTGTTATTTACTATAATTTTAAAGCTCTATGCTGTTTTGCCACAAATTTTTTTTCCAGCCTAATATTTATTATTTTATCACTTCAAAATTGTATGATCCAAGTATATTTGAGTACAACCGAAAGTAAATTCACTATACATTTAATTTCTGTATAGACATTTGTGTAACCAGTAAAAATAATAGAGCGGGCGGCGGCGACACAAATGACTACGTCATCGAGTTATGAGATGAAATCGTGGTGTAGGACAAGATTATTAGGAGTAGATTAAAGAATGACTGGTCTGCCTCGGCATTTCTTGGTACGATATGAGCAGCAGCGAACGCCAATTCGTCATTTTGGCGTCACTATCACGTCATCGAGTTACGAGATGAAATTGGTGCCAAGGCAAAATAAAGTATTTTAAGGATATTTTGGTCTGCCTGCGCATTTCCTGGTAAACACCCCCGGCAGACTAATATTTATAACAAAAAAAAATGACATAATGTACAATTGAAACCCTATAAAAATAATATTTTACGTTGCATTGCCATGTATATTACTTTTGCCATCAACTTTCAAGATTAATTAATGGTTTAGGAAATTAAGGGGGGTAGTCCCCCTTTCCCCCCTTTATCCTTAACCAATGGACTCCAAAAACTAATCAGGGAAACGCCTTATCAAAATGAACCTAGAAAAAAAGTGAAGCAAATAAGGATAAATGAAAGGGGGGGGGTGTCTCCCCCCCTTTCATTTATCCAAATTAAGTCCCCCCTTTAATCTTAACTAATGAACTCCAAAAACTAATCAGGGAAGCGCCTTATTAGAATAAACCTAGAAAAAAATTTTGAAGCAAATCGGATATTTCTATCAAGAGTTATCGCGTTACATACATACGTACACACGTACGTACATACATACAGAATCGGCGGGCACATAAGCTCTCAGGCTTTGATAGCCTATGAGCTAAAAATTAATGCGACATCTAAGGGCATTCCAGAATGCATAGTTACTCATAAATCGTATCATAAACATCAGTTATATGTTTAAGTTTGAAAAATCAGAAGAAATTTCCCTTAAAAATCAACTCAATCCATTATGAAAAATCTACATTTAATACTTTTTGTGTTTCCGATCAGGGAAACTCCATTCTACACTATTAATTTATAGATATTAAAGCACTTAATTTAATCAATCTAGCAATCCTTCTTTCAAAATTAAAAATTTATAAAAAGTACACTTAAACAAGTAAACATTAAATTTAAAAAATCAAAAAACCCGACTGTGTAAAAAGCGAACTAATTCATTATTTCTCATCAATGTGAAACTATTTTTTATATTACTTACCTATTTTTTTATTAACTTGTGTTGATGACTTTTAAGTTGTGTTTAATTGTTAATTCCTATCTATAAAGACTGTTCTGATGAGGCCTATAGATGTTTGCGAAGGTTAGAGTTGCAGTAAAGCTAGAGATCCTACCTACACAATTTCCAGGTTGTGTAATATTTAAACGGAGCTTCTGACGGTAAAATAGTCAATGAAACATCGTCTTCATTTTGAAAGACTTATCCTATGATATGCCACTCAATAGGGTGCGTAAATTTTTTTTTCGTCTCTACCGTTCTTTTGTATTTTACGGCCGCCATTTGGAATTTATAAAAACAAAACCTACCCTACAACCATTAGACGGTTAAAACGAATCGATAGAGACCTCATTCATTAAAATCCATCCAGCCGTTGGGATGTTTCGAGGGTATAAAGAAATCCACATACCCAGATACGCGTGAAACACATAACCCTTCTTGGCAGTCGGGTAATTAAAAATACTAGCAATTGTCATAAAAATAAAAAACTTTTACCGGAGCAAAATATAGAATCTAAACTTCCAAAAGATATAAGTAGGGATTACAATCCCGAGACTAATTTCCAATTCTGGGATTGCGGGATTGCTTAGATTCAATCCCGGGATTACGAAAATTAGAATTTCTCTAATATCACCAATTTTTACAATAGCTAAGTATCATAATCTTATAGAAAAGATAATTAAAGCAAAAATACAGTCTAACTTACATATGAAAATATACCAAGTTAAAAATTTAAGACTTTAATTAATAATAAAAAAGTATAGGATAAATTACTACAATTGAAAATTAAAATAAAAATGCCGTTGATGTTTGATAATGTAGCAAAAAACATGAAATGCCTATGTTCCACCTTCTAGATAATTTCTTTTATTTCCTGTTAAACAAGTTTTTGAATGGCTTAATATTTACAATATTAAAAAATAATTAATATCTCTAACTAATATTGAATTATTCTCAAAACCACGTAATTAAAGTTTACAATTCTAGAATATAGCAAACACAAGATTTTCCCTAACATGAAGCTTTTTTACTTCTTGAAATAAAAGAACTTAACGCACACACACATACAACAATGAAAAATTACATAGATTTATACTTTAAATTTCTAAATGAGATAGCTGTTAAAATTCGAAAACGTTGCGTAATATAAAAAGTTATTACATACCACGAGAAAAAAAAAAAGATTATTTTAAATACTTCACTGTTTCTTAACTAATCGGTTTTCTTCGAAAATATGATTTCTATTTTCCGTTTTTTAGAAAGCAACGTACCTTCTATCCAATCTTGACTTGAGAAAGAAAGAGGGATTGTATTAAGTTCTTTCTGAACTTTAGTACCATCTTTCGTAGATAAATATGTATACAACCCCTTAGTCGACCTACATATTTTTTTAAACACTGCACTACATTTTTATCTTTTGAATTTAACACTTATTCAATTTTTTGTCATTAAATAGTAGTACCATACTGAAGATGTATCATTATCTTTCCTATGAGCTACAAAATCCTTTTCATATCATTAGACATCTTTAAAGCAAAATAAATATAAGCGAGCGAAAAAAAAAAAAAGTTAGCACATAATAATGACTATGATACACAACTGCGACGCTTATCAATAAATTCTAATTTGAAAATGACTTTCGTAGTGAAAGATCTTCTACGCACTCAGGGAAATCGAAATAAACAAATGATTTCATTTTTCGTGACTAATAACTGTGCGGTTACATCTGTCGGTTAGAAATACAGGTAAAAAATAATTGAGATATATATTCTTTTTCAATGATATATAATTTTCATAAAAATCAATTGATTTTTATTCCAAAAGCGAAAGTCTATAAATATATTTTTTAATTTCAGCTGAATATTGTTGCATTAAAATAAAAGACAATTCCGAAAAGCCCGGGATTTGCCAGTATACATCCCGGGATTTTCGGGATTAAAAATAAAGCGGGATCCCGGGAGCTTTTTCAAGAAGGCTCACGTTTTGAGCACCTTATCGCCAGGCCAGAGTAAGGGTTGGCGCGAGGATGAATTCAACGCTACGCCCCCTTTTTTGTTCGTGACGTCGTACGCGTAGCGAACAGCAACCCCATTTCTTTGCTGAGAGGAAGAGATGTGCTTTTTTCCATTTGTTTTTTCCGCAAATGTAAAAAGCTAGACGAAATGTTATTTCACCGTGGTTTGCAATTAGAACCTTGCTTAAAACAAAGATCTTTTTCGGATTAAAATAACTTTTAATTGCACAAATATATCTAATTCAAACATAAGTTATTTTTTTCAGTTCTATAATATTCATTTATTTCATTAATTCGCTATATGTTCGAAGAAATTGAGAACGTATTTTAAAAACAGACGTAAAAATTTTCTTTAATAAATATAATTGTATTGATCATGTTTTTATGACACAATTGAACATAGTTTTATTAGTATTATTACTGAATTAATTTAGTTTTTTTATTATTATTAAGCGGCATAATTATGTGACGTGTTGATTGCATTAATAAAACACATTTAATTAACACTGAAATAATTCATTAAAAATTGTTTTTTATTTAATTGCGATTAGAAGTTAATAGGAAGTTGAAACTAAAATCAATTCGATTATAATTATATTGAACGATAAAGCATAAATTATTTAGCCGTATCCTGCAATTAAATCTATCAGCTAAAATAACTGCAAGTTGATGCATGGAATTAAATCAATTACTATTACATTTTAATATTGTTAAAATTTTATCATTATTTGAGTTTTATGAAAAAGACATTGGTCTGTCCCTAGTGCACAAAATTAAAAATCTTTAACATTCTTCAGTTTTTTATTTTAAAATTTTTGCCATATTTTTAAATATTATTTCGCCTTAGTTGTTTTATTTATTATTTAAAAATAATAATTGGTCATATTTGAATAAATCATGTAAATTCTTCTCTCGAATGAAATCCCCCCCCCCCCCCACACACACACACACTTTATATTTCGTCATTCTGCACGCATATTGCTCTATTTATTAAGTTGAAGTGGCAATAAAATAATGCTCAATCGTCTGAGGCAACCTCCCATTTCGAATTTTCTCTTCCCACCTCCCCCACCCCCTTCTCCTCCATCACACTATTTTTTGCCCATTTAAAATTTATTGTTGCCTTACAGAAAAAATTAGTTAAAATTGCGTCTGAAATGTTAACTATTCCTTCGCTTATCCATAACAGTGCATAAAGTTTGCTGTTTTGCCCTATCTGTTGATTTTTAAATAACAAATAAATAATTTACCATAAAAAAAGATAAGGAAACAAATAGAATGAAAGATTTTAAAAATAATATTAAGGATTAACCTTTTGTGCGCACGCTTTCATTTTTTTTTAATTCTTTACAGTTTTTTTAATTTATTTTCTGTCCTATTTATTACTTTGAAGTAACTATAAGTAAAAGACCAATTATTCAAATTCTGCGTCCCCCCCCCCCCAAAAAAGTTAAATATTCCAAGTTTTTAATTTTTTGGTTTGTTTTTTCTATTTGTTAATTGATAAATTTAACTATTTAAATCTATAGCCCCTCACTATCATATACAGTTAAAAAAGTTCTCTAATGATTTTATTTGTTACTTTGAAGTAACAAAAGATAGTCATTCAATCTTCCTTCTACCTCACCTCCCCTTAAGAATTTCATCTCACATTGAAAAGGCAATTTCTAAACATCCTGTTTGGGGGTGTGAAAGGTTTTTTTATTCTTTCTTGGTTTGGCCTATTTTCACTCGACTTTGGGGGCTGTTTCTGCAGAATGATTTGGTATTAAATTAATTATATAAGTTCATCGCAGAAAATATAGTAATTTTCTGCCACAGGTATTTTTTAAAATCTGTATTTATATGTACATCAAAATGCACTGAAACTGTATTAATTCATAATCCTCATAAATCCATCTTTATATGTAATCAAAAATCTAAATATATGACGTTAACAGGCTCGGACTGGCCCGCTGGCCCATCGGCCCGAGGGCCGGTGCGCCTTCGTCCAGGGAAAACTTCGCGCCCTTAAGTGCCTAAGCATCTCCAATATTTTTTCACTCGTTGTACATATACATTCTGATTAGTGTACTAAATTTAGAATCAATTAATATACAGACAACACAAGAGAAGGTATTTTTTATTATCACTAAGAAATCAAAGATATATCGTAGCAATTTCAGGATTGGAAACCAAAGAGGGCATCTTTGGATGCGATTAAAAGAGAAAACATGCCCCCAACGAGAGCTTTAGTAGCCATAGTGCGTTGAACGAAATTTTTCATCGCGTTTTTGAAGGATGCCTATTAGATGTAACCAAATATTTCGCATAGTTTCAGCCCTTTTGCTTTTAATACCTTGACCCCCCCCCCCCCCCCCCTTCTCTTATAGCCGTCCCTGAATGCACCTATAATCGTGCTTTTTGAAAATCAACTTGAGAAAAAAAGAGAGAGAGAGAGAGAAATATCCGGAGACAAAAAACGTCTTCTATGGATTTTGTTGTTGATTGGAAAGCATGATCTTTCTTTTCGGGGAATACAAAATTGATGATATACTTTTGGATTACAATCCTGCAAGCTGTGGGATCTCGCAGACAGCGCTTTCTTTCACAAAATCATTTTTTGATAGTAATCTTCGCTTTATTTAATGATTTTACGCGGTTAAATATTGTAGTATTTATTTTGAAAAAAATTGCTTAATTTAATCAATTGAAAAGCGTATCTTTAAATAAAGAAGTGACAACCATTTAAAAATTATAATAGGTCTTCTTATATAGGTCTCTTAAAATAAACTTTTCAAAAAAAAAAAAAAAGCCTTAAATGGAATATTAAAATGTTTTATTTAAAAGGTTTTTTAAAATGTTTTTAAAATGTTTATTTAAAATGCTTATTTAAAATGTTTTTTTAATTATTTATTTTAGTCTGTGTTGAATTTCTAAAAAAGTACTGAACTAATGTTGATGACATTTAAATGGGACTCATTAGAGAGTATACTTTTTCAATGAAAAAAAAAATCACATGAATCGGTCGGTAGTTTCAGAGTAATCGGTGAGCATACATAAAAAAAAAAAAATACATATGCTTCGAAATGAGAACTTCCTTCCCCCCTTTTTTAATTTTTTAAGACTGTTGAAAAAACATCGTTTACGGGATCCTGCAGTTTGCAGGAATACAATCAGTTCTCTCAATTATGGAAACTTAAATATTTTCCATTCTCTATGACAACGATAAGAGTTTTGCAAATCATGGTAAGATTGTGCTTAGAATAGTAAATTTACTCAATCATTTTAGCAATTTTAGACTAACAAAGCGACTTTTTTAGGGTGTTCTTTTTCTGTAGAAACCTTTTTATATTGCGATATCAATTTAGCACTTTATGAATGCATAAAGTCATTTTTAAGGATACAAAATATACCTATTATTTTCACAAGTAAGTATTATTTTTACATTCAAATAGCCTTATCTTTCAGCATTCTAATAACCTATAATATGTGGTACTTTTACAAAAGAACAAAAGAAGCATCAGATTTAATTTTCAAATTTTTATTTCCACAAGGAAAGTATATTTTTGTTCTAAACATGAATGCTTTTAAACCGAAGTTTGCGTACTGAATTTTTCTTGTGTGAGATGAAAGAGACATCTGCAGATACCAGATTTAAAAATACTACTTTGTTAATAATATTATTAATAATAACACAGTAAATTGTAACAGAAATTGAATTTATGACATTTTTAACTGACTTGATAACTAATTCATATTACGTTAAAGAAATATATTTAAAAAAAAAAAGATTGAAGCTCTTATGAGCTCCGCAGTAATTCTATTTGCGCCTGGTGAAAAAAATCTTGTCAGCTTTTCTAAAGATCCTCAGTGCATCAATGGTGATAAGTGGGGGAAAAAATGTGGCTACTCCTTACTAATTCCGCTAAAAATAATCGTAAAAAATATATATAGCTACAAACTGACTGAAATAATATCTACTAATTACTGTTATGTATAAATTATGTTTCCGAAGTCGTCTACTTATTAAGAATTGTACCAACTTTGAATTTTCGAACAATAACACCCATTTCTACACCTTATTTGAGTTTCTTGGATCGAGACAGCCTGGAAAAAGGCATTAGTTCATATGTATTATCTTAAATCTTGATAAAAGTTTATATGTATTATCTTAAATCTTGATAAGGTTTGAAGAGTTTAAATTTGAGGATGCTAAAGTTAGATCCATTTGAGAAACTTAAATTTTATTTTCATAAAAATTATATCTGATTGATGTTTTATTAATTTATGAAAGAAATGTACTGAATAGACCGAAAAATATTCTAGACTTTTTTTAATGAAATTGTATTAAAAAAATATTATGAACAAACCACAATTGTTAAAAACATCGATGATGTGTACAGCTCATTTGAATAATTAGTTTTCGGGATACAGAGAAATTTTTTCTTTTCATAATTGAAGGAGATCGTATTCTGTTATCAAAGGAGCCACAGAAAAAAATCGTAGATAGTCACCAGAAATATTTTGTAGGAGTTTCTTTGATCTAAAGTAATTTTTTATTAAATTTATAATCCTTGTATAGTTTTACTGGTGACTAATTGAGTGTTTTAGGTAGTTCTTTTTCTTGTAAGATCTTCAATTTATTTTCCGAAATTAGGGATAAACCCCTAATACATTTTGTTTTATAACTGCATTAAGATTTAAGAAAAGCATATAAACTATATCTCTTTCCTGACTAGCAAGGAACTGAAATAGGTTGTCTAAAGTGGATGTTATCATTTGAAAAATCAACTTTCGTGTACTTTTTAATAGGTAAGACAGCTTCCAAAGCAAAATTCATGACAAGCATTTAATAGTAAATATTATTCCAAATCAATTGGTACCTATGTCTTTTCAGGAAAATTCGTAGGGGTGATCATTTTTTTTCCTCCAAGGTATCTATCGATAAAAGAAGAAAGTAAGAAAGCCCTTGTCTTGATATCAGTCATCTACTACAAGGTAATCTGTGTTCAACTTGTTGGAGGTTTTAGATAATACATGATTTGTTTTTAAAAAATGCGCAGTATTGTGTAGGTTAGATGTAACTTTAAACATGCACGGAGGATAAAGCGAAGTCTTCTGTTCAGAGTTAGAGGTATAATTTAAGACATTGTCATTATTTGGTGCTATGCAGGTGTGTTAAACACAAGCCGGATACAACACAAGAAAGTAAAATTGACTTGAGTTCGTTAAAATTTTTGCGCCCTCTGAAAATCCAAGGTCTGCGCCCTTTACATTGACCCAGTCCGACCCTGGACGGTAATGAGTTTTTGTTTAAGAGGTATGGAATTAATAATGCTCAATTGAATGAAAATTTAGATTTTTGAGGGGGATCAAATAATCAAAATTTTAGTCTATATCATCAAAAGTAATAAAGGCATCAAAAGTATAAGAATTCGTAATACAATTTCTTTCGAAGAAGATTTCTTTTCATCTAGAACACATAACTGAAAATATTTCTTTAATTTAGGTAGGACTAAAATATGCTAGTTCGTCTTCCGCCATTTCGGTTCAAAACAAAACACAAGACGACGATTGGCATTAGAGCTAGCTGAACGCTCTCGCTTTCGCCAACTCGCCAAGGCTGGTGCTGAAAACGTGAGCCTTCTTGAAAAAGCATCCCGGGATTATAATCCCTAGGTATAAGGCACTAAGAGTTAAAATAATAATTTGTATTTTTAAAGAATTTATGAAAAAAGGTCACTCATAATGTATTTCATTGGGAAATTTCAAAACTGACAGAACAAAAAGAACAGTTTTTTAACTATTTTTTAAAAATATTAAAAATCATCCTAGGACAACAAGGAGTATGGCGGAGCAAAGATGAAGAATTATATCATTAGAATATCATAAAAGTATGTCATAAAAATAGAGGATTAATATCAATTCACCATTCCCCATGTTATCATAATGGGCGATCGGGTTAAATTGAAAGTGCAAAAACAATACTTTTTGAAAAAATTATTTAAAGCACTTATATATGTCATAAGTATATAAAACAGGTACGTAACAAAAGTAGAAAGTTCAAAGTAACTGAATTAAGCATTAGTTTTTTGTTAATATGGAGTTTTAATATATTTCAAAGTATAACAACTATACTGTTTTTTGCCATGTATTCTCTATGGAGAATACAAGTCGTGGAATGCCCAAACAGTACTTTTTAAAATTGTCATAACTAACTAATTAATAGTGATAACTTTAAAAAACATACCTTCAAATGTGCAGAAGATATTAATGTACACGATAATTCCATCAGTTTGTAGTTATAAGTACGATGATTAATAGATTAAAGACGCAAAACACAGCACATTTTACAAAATGGCGCGAAGAACCACAACATCGAAAAATAACATCCGCCATTACACATACAGAAATTTCAGGTATACAGATATTCTGCGTACCTCAAGAAAATTCGCATACAGTGTAGGCGTTATAATACAATATATTGTGGCCAAACAGTAAATTCGTTTTTTAATAGTGCCATTATCTAAAAATTTATTGTATGCAGCGTTCTGTCGTATACATGAAAATTTCGTACACAGGTATTTGGCATTAAAATGCAATTAAACTGTGGATAAAGAATAAATACGTTTTTTTAATAAAATAATATTGTTAAAATATCCTATGACGTTTTTTAATAATTTAAAATTGTTAAAAAACATGTATGATTAAAAATCAACCTGTTTATTTACATTTTTTTTTTTTTTTTTTTACAGTGTAGGGGGCTCTGCCTCCTACGAGCTATGCTCGTCAACCCCCGTTCAGACACCGCAGACTCTAACAGCACGCTAATTTGATCGGCTTTAAAAAGATTTCGGAAGATTGAATTATAATTTGAATCTGTCAATTATAATCTGACGTAATTTTCACCAAACTTTTCTTTCTCTTTTAATATTCCCGTAAAAATACTTTTGTTAGAAATGAAATATTATGATTATCTTAAAATATCAAATAAATGTCTCGCGCAATTTTTAAATTTAAACTGTTTTAAAAACATGTATAAAAATCACGTATAAACAGATTAAGTAAAATAATGCTAAAAAGTGATAAAATATATTTATTAAGATTGACGATCGTTTCGTCGCACCAACGGCGACATTTTCAAAATCATTTATGATAGAAAATATTTTCACAAAATTTAAAAAACAATAAACATAGTAAACAATGTCACGAGACATGATGCATAATGAAAAATATTGCAAACCTAAAATTAAATTAAAATTAAATTAGCTATTTGTAAGCGTGGATTAATTTTCATATAATTTAACAAAACAATAACATGGTAAACAATGTCACGAGACAACATGCATAATGAAAAACATTGCAAAACATAAAATAAAAATAAAATTATCTTGGCTATTTGCGAGTGTGGATTAATTTTGACTATTGTTATTAAAATTACATAGCATCTCTTTCCAAATTTTAGGTAAATCAAGGGACACTGAATCATTGCAAATATTCTTGTTGCGTAAAAATACCCTTTACACCTTAAACTGTTTTGCAATATTATTTTTTGTTCATTTTACGTAATAAGTGTAATGTGACGTAAATGTGACGTAAATTCTCCTATTTAAGACTTCTAACGCATGTTAATGAATTTATTATTTTACAATATTCTTTCTCTTTTAAAATTCACGTGTAATTATAGTTTTTATAACGTAATTTTCAATGAGTTCCGGCTTTTTATATTTTCGGTTTATAATAGTCACGTGTAAATAAATTTTTAATTTGAAGCAAACATTATTATTTGTGCTGTTTATACAGTTAGCAACAGTTTAAATTAATACAATTTTCTAAAATATCTAAAAAATATCTCTCGAAATGCTGAAAATTTGACTTTAAAATAGATATAAAAACTCAAAAAATGAGTCAAATTAAAAAACTAAATGCAATCTGCACACCGGGAAATTCTGACGCATAAAATGATCTAAAAATGATTAAATTCCTATGTACAGTTTTTTCTCCTATAAAACTTTTTAATGGAACGATTTTGTCCAACTTTGGCATTTAATATCTCTTAAAATAATTCTTCGATTTGAAAACTGTCTGCATCAGCGTATTTATCAAACATTTCTCTATAATACTACCGATTTTCATATTTTTGTATGCAACAGTTTTTTTAATATTAACGAAGAAAGGCCATGCTTAAGCATTCAAATTGGATGCCGATCTTCCGGGAATATCTACGCAGATTTCCATTGGTCCATTTCCAAATTAAAACTTTTTTTTTATATATAGAAGGATATATCAGTTTAGAATAAGTAACACAACTCAGCAATATATTTATACACATTTTTAATGCTTCTAGCACTTCATTAATGTTATATGACATGAGCTACGTTAGATGAATAAATATTTTTTTTAATTCTCACTTTAAAAGTAGATTATTGGTATTATCTCTCAATAAATCTTATTGTTAGAATAAATAAACGTCTACTCCGAATGGATATTTTGATAAAAGCCGGTAGAATTTTCACCTTTTCCTAACTCCTTTACTTTTAATTTTTAACATGGTTCAGGAGAAAACATAATTCAGAAGACGAAATTGCAAAATTCGGCTATATATTCACCTGTGTTGCAAGAAAAATATTTTCTATTACACTTATTATTTTGCAAGAATAGTTGATTGATTTAATCTCTTAGTAAATCCTACTCGGGTTGTTAGAATAAACAATCGTCTGCTCGAATGGATATTTTGATAAAAGCTGGTAAAATTTTCACCTTTTTTTAATTCTTTTACTTTTAATTTTTAACATGATTCAGAAGAAAACATAATTCAGAAAAAGAAGTTACAAAATTTGACTATATTTGGGTATATTTTTTAAATATACCTTTAGTTTTAGTGACACGCATGAATTCAACTGTGTTACAAGAAGTATTTTAGATTGCACTTATTTTGCAAGAATACTTGATTGATTTAATCTTTTGGTAAATCCTGCCTGGGTTGTTAGAATAAACAATCGTCTACTCTGAATGAATATTTTCATAGAATTCAGTAAAGTTTTGGGCTATTCTTTATTTTAATTTTAAACGTACTTAAGATAAGAGGTTACACGACTCAACGATGTTCTACTTTTTTAACCCTTAAAGGGGCGATTTTTCATTTTGTTTCGGAATATATATATATGATTCTCTGAAAGGTTTATTACACAGGAAAAATAAAGAAAAAAAAAATCAGAGATATATTTTTGATATAATATGTCAATCTTTCCTTCTGTTGCACATCTGCAATATAAGTAAAAACTACTGTCGTGTGGCTGTTTTATGCTAAAATGATGCAAATTAGTAAATATTTTAATAAGTATGTCTCCAAATATCTTATAATATATAATTATTTATTTTATAAAACTTAACACTTAACCTTTTAATTCCCATGATAGAATACGTTCTAGAAATTACAGTTCAGATAACCTGACTTTACACCAGAAAGTTTCAATGGTTAATTTCGCTTTATTTAAATACGGAATGTCTGTTTATTTAATTAAAGCAAATATTGCTATTTTAATAATCTGGTATGAATTAGGTATATGCGAATTAAAAAAAAATCTATTAAATTCAAAACAGTGTTGTTTGCATATATGCAAAGATGCGTGCTAAAGGGTTAATATATCTTGGAAGTCAGTGACGTCATATGAATTCGTCTATGTTACATTGAAAAACATTTTCTATTACAATCCTTTTTAAAGAATAATGTATTCACATTATTGTAGATAATTTTTTAATGCATGTCGAAATTCACTGATATCACAGACTTCATCAATAATATGAAAAATTTTCTATTCCACACATTTTAAAATAATAATAACTTATCAGCTAATCCCTCAGTAAATCTTGTCACGTTGTTTGAGTCAATCAACGTCAACTTGCGAATGGATATTTTGATCAAAGCTGGTAAGATTTTCATCTTTTCTTAACTCCTTTACTTGTAATTTTTAACATGATTCAGAAGAAAACATAATTCAGGAAAAGAAGTTACAAAATTCGTCTATATTTGGGTATATTTTTTAAATATCCCTCTAATTTTATTGACACACATGATTTAAACTGTGTTGCAAAAAGAAATATTATCTATTAGTATACTTATTTTGCAAGAACATTTGATTGATTTAATCTCTTGATATCCTACTCCAGTTGTTAGAATAAACAATCGTCTGCTCCGAATGCATATTTTCATAGAATCCAGTAAAGTTTTGAGCTATTCTTTATTTAAATTTTTAACACACTTCAGATAAGAGGTTACACAGCTCAATGACGTTGTACTTTATTAATGTATCTCGAAATTCAGTGACGTCATAATGACTTCATCAATAATATGAAAGATTTTCTATTCCACTCATTTTAAAATAATAACTTATCGGGATAATCCCTCAGTAAATCTTGCCACGTTGTTTGGGTAAATCAGCGTCAACTGCGAATGGATATTTTGATCAAAGCTGGTAAGATTTTGACCTTTTTTAACTGCTTTAGTTTTAACATACTTCAGGTACTCATAGGTTAAACAACTCGACAATAGGTGCATGTATTTTTTATAATGTATGCATTGGAATTTATTGACGTCAAAAGAATATATTTCGAAGAAAAATATTTTCTATTACACTCATTTAAAAAAAATAGCTTTGATATATAATCTCTTAGAAAAATTTGCCATGTTATGGTGAAAAAATCAGCATTTGCTCCGAATTGATATTTTGATAGATTATGGTAGGAACTTGATCTTTTTCGAAACCCTTTTACTTTAATTTATAACTGACTTTAAATAGGAATGACTACATTATTTGGTGGTATTATAGTATACATAAAGGGTGCCCTAAAACTGGCTGAACGCTTTAAAGAACTCGATAACCAGTAAACAGTGATAGCTATTGACGTTGCTGTTGCAATAGAGTACTGTATATCGTCAGAAATTTGTTTTCTGTGCTTCCTTGTTTAGTTCCAAATATCACTGATAGATGGTACCACAATGCCTCAAACTGCAATAATGCCCAAAATAACCTCGCATTTTCAAAACGCAAGCCTTTTTTGCCTTTGAACAGCTAAACTGGATGAAGCTTAAAACCTGGGTGAACTTTGATCTATTTTTATTCATTATTTTGAGAATTCTAACAGTTTAAGACAGCGAAGTGCCATCTATCGGTGTTATTTAGAACTAGTCAAGGAAGGGTCTTAAAAAAATTCCGTCTTAAAACAATACTCTCTTGTAAGAATATCTTTCGTTATGTTACCGTTTGCTTGTTTTTGAGGTTTAGAAATGTTCACTTCATTTCAAGGAACCCTGCATATGTTACAACATTTCGAAACCTTGAACATCTTATGTCTAAAGTTTTGAAAAAGAAATTAAAGGGATTATAAGGATGATAAATGAACATAATAATGTGGGAACTCGGCCTTGTAAAAACACATTAAACACCACTAAATACCATTTAGAAACTTGAGCCTGACACCATTAAATTTTAAACTAGATTATATTAACAGATTAAATTATGTACAAAAATATTTACAAAGAAAGTAGTCGTCATCTTAACTAGATCACAATTCTGCGAAACGATCACAGCTCATTCATATAACGCACACATCATCGTTTTCTGCGTTCGACAGACTGCCCTCTGTTCAGTTCTAGTTTCTTACCCGCTCACAATGAGCGTCTCTCGATCACAAGTGTCTCTCTAGTACGCATGCAGTTCTAGTTTCTTACCCGCTCACAATGAGCGTCTCTTGATCACAAGTGTCTCTCTAGTACGTATGCGCGCTGACTAGTTCATGGGGAAAGAAGATTAAACAGAGGAAGGCGCTTTGATCGGCAGGTACGGAAGAATTAGTTGGTGGCGCTGTATACAATAGTTACGCAGCTTGTTCTGGAAGCTATTAAAGGAAAAGCTCTCCTACAAATCGGCGATCCTGACAGCTTGATCGACCACGATCGACAGAGTGGACCATAGGAAAAAGCAGCAGGAGCACCTGAAAAGACAAAGAAAAAACAGCAGCATCCGAAGTTCCATTTTGGAAAAAAGTCATCATTATTAAAATTCCTCATCAAAATTTATATTATTTCTTGAAAAAAAAATCTTCCTATTCCGTTTTACGTTTCTTCGTCGTTCTTTCTTCTCATGTCTTATCGTCTTCCTATTTCTCACGTCTTTCGTCTTCTTTTGCCTTACATCTTTTCGTCTTCTTTTACCTTACGTCTTTTCGTCTTCATTTACCTTACGTCTTTTCGTCTTTTTTTTTCGTTCCTTCGGGATTAATTTTGTCAAAATCGTTTAAAGTCAGTCCGGTGGTGTGTCGTAGTCGGGGTAGTGTCATAATCGGTGAAATTATCAGGAACGATACCATATTCGTCAAAATCGGTCAAAGTGTCATCTTCGGAATCATTAGTGTCATCTTCGGAATTTAAGTCAAATTTACTTGTATTTTCTTCGAAAAAGGATCTTCTATATTCAGGTCTCTTTTTAGTAAACTTCTGCTTAGGTTTCTTAACTTCGTAATTATTAATTTCAATTTCATCTTCAAATTCATCTGACGAATTAGGAATATTCTTAATTTTCTTAGAAGCATTACTCTTCAACTTCGCGTTAGACATTTTCTTAATATTTTCTTTTCTAAAATTTTCTTCCTTTATTACATCAAATTTCTGGTTATTGTCATTTCTGGAAGAATACAACTTATTTTCTTTATTTTCTAACTTAGTGGAATCTGAATCATTTTTAAGGGTTTTAGCACTGTTAGTCATTTTAATTTGCTTTTTTAACTTAGTCATTTCTTGTCTTAAATTTTCGAAATCTTCCTGGGAATTATTCAATTTTATCTGGATTCTTCTTTTGGACATTTTTATTCTAGAACACTCATCTTCTGATTTTTCTAACTGTTTTTCAAGATGTTTTGAATAGTTATTTATTTTTGTTAATCTTAATCGGTATTGTTCTGAACGTTTACTTTCTTCATCTAATTGGGATTTTATATCTTGAAAATGTCTCTCTAATTTTCTATACAATTTACTAACGGTCTGTCTTTCTGTTATTTCTTGTTCTAATTTATCTTCTAACGATTTTATTGTAATTTTCGACTTAGTTTTTTCTGACAAAAATGCTTCTTTTAAATCGATTACATCTAATTGTAACATTTTATATTTTCTTTCAACTTCTTTAACTTGGGCAGTTAAATTTTCATTTTCTAGACGCAATTCTTTAATTTCTGAACTAGAATAGGACAATTGAGGAAAAGGCAAGTATTTGTTTTGGTTTAGAATTTGTGGGTTGCTACTGTGCAAGGTGGAAGAATAAGGGTAAAATTTAGGATTTACAGTTATTTCACTTGAATTAATAACATTGACTAAGGAATTATTCTGACTCTTATTTAACTTAACATCATTACCAGAAGCAATTAAGGAGCCTTGTTGTATTACATCAATACCAATAATTAAATCATATTCAATAGATTTATCATCAATCACAAAAATAGATGTTTGGAATTTAGAATCATCAATTTCGATTTCAGCCTCAGAGTAACCGATTGGTCTGAATCATTTTTTACCTAATCCACTTAAAAGCATATCTGTTGGTTCTAAGTTTACATAACTTTTAATTTTATCAAAATTACTTTTCTTTAGAATAGATCTTTCGCTTCCTGTATCGATTAATGAAATGAAATTTAATGAATGCAACTTTACATCTTTAAAAACTAAATTCTGAGAACAGGTTAGAACATTTACTTGAGAATCATTAGGCAACTTTGAATCTTTGGTTTTACCACATTCGAATGATTTGTGGCCATATAAATTACAAGAAAAGCAGAGGGGGCCTTTATCTTTATTTCTACACTCATTACTTTTATGGAATCTATCGCCACAATTATAGCAACGTATATCAGGTTTATTGGGTCTAGATTTGTTTTTAAGTTCAACATCTGTTTTCATCTTAGGCATAACATCAACATCAGGTTTGCTATCATAATCGACACGCAATTTATCATAAATTTTAAGTTTCTCTTTAAATTCAACAATATTTGGGCAACCATACAAAAAGGATTTTTTAAAAACAGGATCATTAATTCCATACTGAATGAGTGCAGAATCTTCTATGTTGCCTTTTGAACATAACTGTTTCATACTTAAAAAATATTCGTCCAACGATTCGTTTTGTTTAATTTTCCTTTTAGATAGCAATTCATGTAATTCTGCTGAATTGCACCTTTTACCAAATTCAGAAATAAGTAACGCTTTCAGTTTAGACCACGAATTAATTTTGTTTCACTTTCAATAAATAATTTAGTTCTACCTGTCATATGGCGTTTAGCCAAAATCAATTTGTGCAAATCACTAACATTAAATAAAGAAACAGTATCTTCAAAATCGGCAAGCCATTTTTCAACATTTTGGTGTTGGCTACCATCAAATTCAGAAACCATATTTTCAATATCATTAATAGAAATGGATGGTTTAAGAACATAATCAGGAATTAGAATTTTCTGATTTTCATTATTTTCACAACTAGAACTACCAGAATCATTTCTCAAATTATTTTCAGAAACACTCAAAATATCATTAATTTTATTTGATTCATCTTCGCTCACATCAACACTAAGAGCACCTTCATCAGGAATTAAATTAGATTTCAATACATTAAAATCACATAACGAAGAAATTATTCTGGCAGCAATTTCATCGAAAGTTCCAGAATTATTTATACACAAAACATTGCAAATAGTTATTAAGTCATTAACGGAAAAACTATCTCTAATTTCTTGCAATTTTGAGTTATATTCATCCGAATCTATTTCGAAAGCAAAGCCAGTAAAATTTCGAATTCTACGTCTATTATTTCTATCACCGACTTCTCCAAAAATTAATGTATGCAACGTCTTAATACTCGAAGACTTTTCCGCTTTCAATGAAAGTTCTAATTCCTTAAAATCAATTAACTTTGACATATTGAATAAGAAAAAACAAACTTACTTCATAGAAAGATATCCATCTTCATAGTAATCACAATACAGCTATCAGCCAGCCAAAACCATCATATTTATTAATTTTTGCACGCTTAAATAGCGATTTCATAACAAAACTTCAAATATTAGCTTTGTGGGCGTAACGTTCTCATCCCACTTCTGACACCAAATGTGGGAACTCGGCCTTGTAAAAACACTTTAAACACCACTAAATACCATTTAGAAACTTGAGCCTGACACCATTAAATTTTAAACTAGATTATATTAACAGATTAAATTATGTACAAAAATATTTACAAAGAAAGTAGTCGTCATCTTAGTTAGATCACAATTCTGTGAAACGATCACAGCTCATTCATATAACGCACACATCATCGTTCTCTGCGTTCGACAGACTGCCCTCTGTTCAGTTCTAGTTTCTTACTCGCTCACAATGAGCGTCTCTCGATCACAAGTGTCTCTCTAGTACGCATGCGCGCTGACTAGTTCATGGGGAAAGAAGATCAAACAGAGGAAGGCGCTTTGATCGGCAGGTACGGAGAATTAGTTGGTGGCGCTGTATACAGTAGTTACGCAGCTTGTTCTGGAATCTATTAAAGGAAAAGCTTTCCTACAATAAGCTATAAACAAATGTGACAAATAACATTTTCGTTGCATTGATTCTTGCAAACATTACGTCTGTTTTCATTTAACTTGAAAGGTAACAGTTTCAAATAAAATGTAAAGTTTGAAAATCGTAATAATAAAAATGTATTTTAGGAAAATTGTACACGAAGTTTTCTAAACTTATAAAAGTTTTCAAATATTCGTAAAATAATGTATTTAAAATACTTTTATATATCTTTTCTTTTGCAAAATAGTATTAATAGTTTAACTATTTGCAGTAGTGTTTATTTTTTCATATAAAATAATAAATATAATCGCTAAAAAGCATTTGAAGTTAAACGGTATTGCTTTCTACTGAATAAATATGACTGCAGATGTAATTCATTTATAAGCGATCGAATGTATATTAGATAAAAATCTCCAGTTATAAGGAATATCCGTTGAACAAGCATCAAAATAAAAATGAAAATGAAACATACTAAATGAAATTTTGAAAAAACAGAAAGTGAAAATGTAAAAATACGCCGTAGAATTATTGATACATAAAATTAATCACCTATTGCCTATTATCAGTGCAATAACCACTTGAAATCCATTCGCAAAATTTATTATCGCTATCAGACACTAACAAGAACTTTTATTTTGTAAATAAATGCTTTATTAACTAAAAAATTGCTATAATGTTATTTTAGTATATATTATCTTTTTACGATAAGTTGTAAGGCCATACAGATCATGTTTATATATTTTTTAGAATTTTTTTGATAAAGAAAACACTTGTGTTTGAAAATCTACTTTCTATCTCACTTAAAGTGGATCGCATAGTTTCTTTTTGTTCGTTTGTTTTGTTTTGTTTTGGTTCAATGCTTTCGTTAAAGTTACGACAGTGTTGGATAACTCTACGTTATACAACTAGATATCGAAAAGGTAAAAAAAAAATTATTGCATTTTAAATGAAGTTATTATTATTTGTATATTATTAATGCCAAGTTAAAAAATCTCTGCCGGCCCGGCCTACAGGCGGAGGTAGATTTCGAAGTTAAGTATACTAATTTCACCAACAAAAACTAAATCATGATTAGAGACTTATCCGCTTTAACAATTTTATCTGACTGCTTTTAACGTGTTTTTATTTCATTTTTATATAATAGCTGGTTTTATCAGAATCACGTTAAGGGGGTATTCAAAAAAATATTTTTCCATGCTCAACAACTCGAAATTTTCTGGCACATTTTCAGATTCATTTTTAATAGAAAAAATATGAAACTTGCTGACGTGATTTTTGAAGAGATTTATAAAAGACCTGTGTTTTTATTTTTCGTTCAATTAATTAAAACTTGATTTATGAACAATTATTCTCTCAGTAGGACAATATTTTTCGTTTCTAACACAATCGCTTCGGGAAATTTCTGTTCAAAATGCCCACTTTGACATCATTTTTTGAAATATATTCTGCCTCTATCAAAAAAAACGATCATTACGGTACATTATATAGTTTCTGAATAAGAGAATCGACCAATTGGATGCGTTTGAGAGCAAAAATGAATTTAAAAATGAGCCAGAAAATAAGCAGTTTGGATTTGAATACACCCTTAATAAGATGATTTTTTTCTTCAACCACTATGTATTTTCAATTTGTTTTTGCTGTAAGAATTGGTCCTATCAAAATCTTGTCTATATAAATGTTGTAGACAATATTAAGAAGATATTTGATAAATTCATGGGAATTTTATATTTTGTAAACTGACGGAGTTATGCATTTTTTCTCCTTCACCCCCCCCCCTTTTTTTTTGTTTCGTTTTTAATTTTTTTTTTTTTTTTTTTTTTTTTTTTTTTTTTTTTTTGCGGTACGAATTGGTCCTATCAAAAACTTGTGAATATAAAAGTTGTAGATAATATTAAAGAGATTTATAATAAAATTAATTGGATTTGATATCTTGAGAATTGACGAAGTTATGAATTTTTTCTCCCAAAACCCCCATTTTTTGTGCCCCTTGATCCCATTTTAAATTTGATCAAAAATCTTTGATACATAAATTTTTGGCCCTATTTTTAGAAGTAATAAAAACTTTAAACTGATTTGATATGTACAAAAATTAAGAAGTTATGGGTTTTTTTCGGTTTTCACAAAACTCCTCCCTATTTCCATCCCCTAAGTCCGATTTTGCCCATTAACAAACTTGACCGAGATTTTATGCCCCTTGATTTTATGTATCACTTTGGAAGACATTTGTGCAAAATTGTGGAAGTTGTCGTGTCCAGAAGAAAGTGATATGTATATATATATATATATAACCAGGTGGTATTTAACGCTGAATATTGGCAATATTGTAAAATTGATATTAAACAATTTAAAATTAGTTTTAGGTATTTTAAATAATGTAATTATTTTCTATTTATATTACATTAATTGTATTTATCACGGTTTTTCAAAATGCATTAACTGAATCCATAGGTTTTAATTTCTGTGTTAACTTAACTGTTTTATTCCCCTTTATCTTATCATGCTTGTGGATTCTATGTGCGGGAATATATTTTTAAAATCTACTGGGAATTTTTTCGGTAAGTTGTGTAAGATTTCTATTGCTATAAATTAAATATTTAATGGGTTGTAGTGTTTTTTTCCATTTCATGACATTTGATAATGTTCTGTTTCATCTTGAGACTATTCTTTTGGTTCTATTGGTTGTTCGAGTACAGGAGAAAATTTTTTTTCAGCTTTTACTTTTTCTCACAGAAAACAACCGATTTGCTTATATCATTGAATTCTGTACTCTTGAAAACGTAATTCAATATATAAGTTTTTCAATTTTTTCGGAATCCATATTCTTCTTTTTTATTCTTCCTTATTAATTCTTGTAATTAAGTATAAGGTACTTTATTTTATACATACAGCTCTATATTATAGGTTTGTGACATCCATTTTTATTGTCAATTCATTCACAATAATGCGGTTTTTGATGATGGTCGGTAATGTTTAATTAATGGTTATATATATACATATATATATATATATATATATATATATATATATATAACCATAATATATAACAAATCGTCATCGATTTCCAATAATTGAAATTAAATTTATAATAGAGCAAATATTCATAACTCAGACATTTAACAAAATAGAGAAGGAACATGTAACGAGTAATACAGAATTTTAGTAAATGCAACTAATTCACTAGCATGTTGCTAGCAATAAATCAATATGAAACATATGTAAAAAAAAAAAAAAAAAAAAAAAAAAAAAAAAAAAAAAAACAATTTTTGATAAAGTCTGATTAAAGACAATAGATAATAAATCCAGCTAAATAATGTTGAACCAGAAAAAGCCGTAACATAAACATACAGGAGATAAAATGGATGAATGAAGCCGGAAGCTTATAAGGTATTTCACTTGATCACGGGTACATAAAATACATTTATAAGCAAAAAACATAGTCGATTTCTATAACGGAATTCAGCAATAAGCAAATATTGAATTCCATTATGCACCCGATCGACTAAGCACCAGAGAATATTAAACAACCATGTAAAATATTAAACAATGTGAAATCCTCAACCATAAAAACATTTAAAAAATGAAACAAATTAAATCATATACAAACCCAGCACGAGGACAGCCAAGACAGTAACATTGACACAAACAGATTGCGTAATTTGGCTTAAAATCCCGCTTAAATACTGACACAGTTAAAAGCTAATGCCACGGTTGCCGCAACAGATACTTCACATAATAATTATTATTACAATCGATAATAAAGATCCTGGAATAAATTACAGGAAGTTGTTTAAAATTAAACAATAAATAATTAATAGATAATAACAAATATAATTTTAAATTATGAGTCCAAGGCAACCTAATAATATTAGAACAAAATAAATAATTATTTAAAGCGCCATCTTACTGAAATTATAAGAAGTTATATTTGAGAAAGACAATAAATGATCAAGAAACTAACTAAAATAGTGTTTAGTGCTGCCATCTAGGATAGAAAAACGAATATAACTTTAGATTAAATATATTTAAAACCTAATATGTTATTTAGACTGCAGATAAATATCATTCGAAAATATGCAACTTAAAATTGATAATTATTAAATAACATTTTAATATAATGTGTACCGCAACAGATAGTCCATATAATAATAATTACTACATACTATAATATTTAACCTGTTATAAATTACAAGAAGTGTTTAATATTAAACAATTAATAATTAATAGATAGTAAAAGCAGCCTAATAATAATAGAACAAAATAAATAATTATTTAATGCTACCCTCTTGCTGGAAATATAAGAAATTATATTTAAGAAAGACAATATATAATTAAGTAATTGAGTACATGACTAAAATAGTGTATAGTGCTGCCATCTAGTACAAAATACGAATATAACTGTAGATATAATGTATTTTAAACCAAATATGATTAAGATTGCAGATAAATATTATTCTAAAATATGCAATATAATATTGACAATTATCAATAAATATCTCAATGTAATGTGCGAAAAACTGGTTAAAATTAAAATTATTTTTAATTTTTTTAATTTTTGCACTTAAATTTAAGTAAAACAATAATTTCGAATAAGTAACATTATTAATAATATAAAAGAATTGTTTATAATAATCACTAAATAAATATTAATGTATCAAAACAAAAATGGGGGGGGGGGAGGGTGATACACTATGACGCAAAAGTTTAGACAATGACGTCATTCAGCTTTAAAATGTAGAATTATAACGTCAGAATTACAAAAACCTGTAAATATATTCAAAAACTGATTTAAAATGCTATGTACAAAAGACAGTCGTTTTATTTGCTATAATACTAATTTTTTTCATAAAAATTCAAATGTGCTTGTCGCAAAAGTTTAGACACTATTCTAAATTTCTTTGAATATTCGCTGGCATATGCAAATTTAGAATCGATGATGTCACAAATTTGGAGTACTTAAGTTCTGGAAACGATTGCGCTTCATAGTCGACATGCCGAGAGCTAAAGAAATTCAAGTGAATGAGGTTTCAAGGATTTGGCAGTTGAAAGGTGAAGGGAAGAGCGTTTCTGAAATTTCTGCTATTATTAATAGGTCAAAAAAATCTATTTATCGAGTTTTATCGAGTGGTTCCGAATATAAAGCAAAATGTCGGTCTGGGAGGTCACGTGTGACAAATGTACGAGAGGATCGCCTGATACAAAGACTAGCGAGTACTCAACAAATGAGCGTATGTGGAGTTCAAAGCTCATCGGGACTCTCTGTATCAAAGGATACGATTCGTTGACGAATTTTGGAAAAAGGAACAATCGTTTATAGCAAAATGCAGAAGAAACCAGCTCTGAAACCACATCATAAGTTACAAAGACTTATGTGGGCTCGAAAGCATATGTCATATGGAGAGAAATGGCAGTCAGTCATATTTAGCGATGAAAAAAAGTGGAATCTGGATGGTCCAGATGGTTGTTTATCGTATTGGCATGACTTGCGGAAGGAACCTCGACGTTTTTTTAGTCGCAGACAAGGAGGGGGCTCGGTGATGGTTTGGGCAGCCTTTTGCTATAATGGATAAGTATCTCTGACCTTCACCAGTGGTCGTCAAACTTCACAGCATTATACACAGACATTAGAAGAAAACCTACTGCCATTTGCTGAGCTTCTAGGGGGTCCTCAGTGGGAATTTCAGCAAGACAATGCTTCAATTCACACTGCAAAACATTCAAAATCTTGGTTTAATTCCCATAATATAAGAGTCCTCGACTGGCCAGCATGTAGCCCAGATCTTAACCCTATAGAAAACCTTTGGAGCATCATGTGTCGCAAAGTTTATAGAAACGCTAGACAATACTCTTCTGAAAAGGAACTTAAGACATCTATTGAGAATGCATGGTACGATATCGATCCACAAACTATGCAAGATTTAGTTTCTTCCATGCAATCTCGTGTATATGACGTAATACATAAGCATGGATGCGCAACCAGGTTTTAAAAATTGTTTATTTCGATTTTATTTCATTTGTGTCTAAACTTTTGAGACAGCAGTTTATTTTTGTTACCATTTAATTTATTGCAATATGCACAATTCCACTTTTCTTTGTTATAAATATTGTTTATATGTACAGCACATTAATTTCAAGCAGTGATTTGAAAATTGAATAAATATTTTTCAAAGTATGTAAGAATTTCTTCATTGTCTAAACTTTTGCGTCATAGTGTATACCAATAAAATACAACGTTTCTACAGACTTTAAATACATGTAACATAAATTGTGAAAGCATATTACCATTACAATGCATAATATAAATAAAATAAAATAAATCAAAAGAGTAAATGAAAATGATTCAAATTAAATTAATTCAAAGATTGTTATACAGAGTTTAAAATTAAACAATTAATAATTAAGAGATAATAAAAAATAAAAGAGAAAGAGAGTCCAAGCAAACTTATTATATTAGAATATAATAAATTATTTAATTCTGCCGTCTAGCTGAATTACAAGAATTAAATTAAATAATCAATATATTATAAATTACAAGACTATAATTAGATGAAATAGTGTTGAGTGCATCCCACATTTACATTATACCATAAATAACAGTAGAAAATGCAATTATTTATTTATTTACTTTATTTTATTTTTATATTGTAAATATTTAACCTAAAATGTCACTGAGATTGCATAAATATATCATTCTAAAACATTGCATTAGAAGATTGATAATAATCAATTAACATTATAATATTATGATTTAAAATTAAGTGAATTAATAATAATACCAAATAAGTGAATTTATAAATAACATAAAAGTTTGTTTATATTAATCACTTAATAAAATTAATGTATCATTACTAATATGGGGGGGGGGGGGGATAGTAATATACCAACATAATAGGACATTTCTACAAACTCGTAAATACAAATATCATAACCAGTGTAATCGTATATCATTACAAATTTAATTGAAATAAATCTATAATAGTAAATTAAATTGATGCATATTAACTAGATTTAATTTAAAGAATGTTATACAGTACACAGGACCGCGACCTCACTAGAACCAAAACTGATAGTAGAACCATGAAAAATCAACGTAACATTCCTACAATTTTTTTTTAATATTATAAATATAAAAACAACATTTGCGTATAAATTATCCAGACAACTCCGACCTCCTCCTTAATTTAACATCTACCCACCCAACCATCCTATTTGAAAAAATTTTATATATATTTTGTATTTTTAATTTTTTTTTGTTTATTTTTAGTATTTTGTAATTTTTTTTATATTTTTTTTTATATACGCAAAATGTGAATAGTAACATACAATAAATCACCCAACAAGACATTGTTTAGATCTTAAATTAATTGTAGATTAAGGAATATATGAATTTCTTAGGAAAACCATGATTTAAAGCATCAAAAATTAATTGTTTAATGTTTTCATTTATAAGATGAGATGAACATAAACTTTTGATTCTATACAAATGATTAAGTAGTATATTCCGGTAAACTGAAATGTGTAGACAGGATTTAAAATTAGTAAATGTATTAACTTTGAATTTAAAATCTTTACGTTTGTCATAAAGATCAGTAATTGTTTTGTTTTGTGCTACAATGATTTTTAGATCTAAAAAGTTAATGTTATTATTTGTTAAGAGGTTTTCTGTCAATTCTAAATTAGTTGGATAATCAACTGGAAATTGAGCAAAATTTGATTGTTTAGTATCAATTAAAATAATGTCATCAATATAGCGATACATTAGTATATCATCATTACAAAAATTACGCTCATATTGATATAAATATAAATCAGACATCAAACTGGATGTAGATCCGCCTTGTGGGATCCCTTCAATTTGTAGATAAATTATATTATCTTGTAAGATATAGTTATTGTATATTATAAAATTAGTTAAAATTCGAAATATATATATGTATATATAATATATTATATATATATATAAAGTTTTTTACTGAGGGTGGTTTTAGGTTCTAGGGGTCATGATCGGAGTAGATCTGCAAAATTTTTTCAGAAATTCCAACATAGGGGAGAATGTAATAGGTAGTATTTCATACGAAATCTTTCTAAAACGCAAATTGTAGTGTACAAAATAAAATAATTATTTTTGAAGAAAATAAGATAGGTTTTATAGACAATCAAAAAGTGTGAAAAAATATTTCTGAGTATTGTTAGACGTGTGCAGATAATTAAACCACGAAATATTGTTTCCATGTCATAATCGTATTGCATTCATTTCATTTAATATACTGGGTACAATATGTTATCTATCGCTGACCTTTAATTTCTCAACCATTAGTTGTAGACATATAGTTTCAATTACAAAAATGTTTCAAATGAGGTAAATATTCATGTTGTTGCATTATTTAAAGTAAAAACTCAATTATATAAAAATTACGAAATCTAACTTTTTATACGGTCCCCCAGTCCCCATAGTTATATTTAGTAAAAGTTTACACGTATCATAACAGATATAACACAAAAAGTTTGACATCTGTACTACAAAAACTGACACAGTTATTAAATTTCAAAGTTTGAGATTTTTGCATTCGATTTTGTCTTTCATTGAAGGATCAGTTAAAAGATGAATTAAAGCAATCCGAGGTCAAAATCATGGTGCAATGTCCCTTTTTTACGGCGAAACCACCTTTAGCCGGTATCGCCAAATCGGGGAATCACCAAAGAGGGTTATTTCATATAAAAATTTGAATTAACTTTTAGGGGTCGTATACAAAGCGAAGAATAAAATATTGAAATTAAACAGAAAAATAAATATCAATTTATTATAATATCAGAAAAAGGTCTACTTTAAAATATGAATACATAAAACGCCGGAATCTATTAGAGATACTGCTCAAAGTGTTCCATTTGTGACAGTGCACAATTGAATGCGTGACAGTACTGAATATTCTTCGCTTTGTATACGACCCCTAAAAGTGAGTTCAAACATTTATATGAAATAACCCTCTTTGGTGATTCCCCGATTTGGCGATTCCGGCTAAATGTGGTTTCGCCGTAAAAAGGACATAACACCCTGATTTTGATCACGAATTACATTAATTCATCTTTTAACTGATCCCTCAATGAAAGACAAAATCATGTGCAAAAATCTCAAACTTTGAAATTTAATAACTGTGTCAATTTTTGTAGTACAGATGTCGAACTTTTTGTGTTATATCTGTTATGATATGTGTAAACTTATACTAAATATAACTATAGGGACTGGGGGACCGTATAAAAAGTTAGATTTCGTAATTTTTATAAAATTGAGTTTTTACTTTAAATAAGGCCACAACATGAATATTTACATTATTTGAAACGTTTTTGTAATTGGAACTATATGTCTATGATCAATAGTTGAGAAATTAAAGGTCGGCGATAGATAACATATTGCACCCTGTATAAACCTTTCACTCATTTCATTTAAAAACATGCGTTTCTTGCTCATTTCATTTAAAATACTAAAAATAAAAAAAAGAAATAACACCCTAAACCAAAACATTTGATTTAGACATCAAAGAATTGTTTTTAATTTACACACGTGAAACATAAAAGCTGCTTGGCGATTTAAAAGTGCTATTGGCAAGATTTGCGCCCGCCTATCATAATAGTACTAATTTTCGTTTTGTATTTATTATAATAACTTACTTTTGTATTTATGTTTCTAGGCACGAGGGAAACAGACCGGAGTGACAAAAAAGAAAAAAAAAACGTGAAAGGAAACCGAAATTTAAATGTCTAGTTTCGATTGACAAGAAAACTTAACCATAAAAAACACTTGGTCTCTCTATATCTTAATGCTCAGCTTTTGAACTCTAGTTTCATTTTCACTTGCCTGTAACAAACTAACCATGCTGATGAAGTTAAAAAGGAGTGACAGTACCCCCATATGTGGGAAGAAGACATTCAGATTTCTCTCTAGGATGACCAGGAGCAAGCCTTCTCCTTACCAGAGGATGGACTTGGATGGTAAAGAGATGAGAAACAAGAAATTGGAAGAAAGGAAAGTGGAAGATTTCACCAAGGGCAAGGAAAACATCAAAACAGCTATTCCCAAAGAGGTCAAGGAAAAGAAGTCGAAGAAAAAGGCGAGTAAAATATGTTATTGTATATTTTTCATGTTCAGAAGTTAACTTTTTATCTACTGATGGTACTTATAAGTACCATTAAAATACCTTGTTATAAAATTCCTTTAATACGTCGATTAGTTGTAATACAGTTTAGAATGAGTTATAGATACATTACTTTATCTTGTTCCAAAAGCGTTATCGGTTACACAAAACAAAAATATTTTTAAAAGGATGATTTCTTTTGCCTTTGCATCTTTTCAGCTTTCTTGGCTTTGGTGTGCGTGTGTGTGTGTAGGGGGGGGGGGGGTATTTTCTACTTCGGAAATATTTCTATTTTATTTCTATTGTAAGAACATTATATTTGTACATTTCATAATTCAACAAAATACTAAGAAAAATATTTAAAATAAAAGATTTGAATGGGGTTATAAATATTGCACAAAATCCCTATAAATTCAAATTTAATTAATTCTTCTAAATCCTTCAATCCTTTTAAATTTTATTAAATGATTATGTAAATCTTCTAATGTAGTTTAAAGAGATCACGAAAAATTCTTTAAAAGATAAATTTTTCATGAAGTCATAATTCAATACATAAAGGATTAATGAATGATCAGATGTTATCATTTGAAAGAAAATGAAATGAGGTCAGTGGCGCCAAATTATATGGGCCCATGGGACACGAGCCCACCAAAAATTTTTATCTCTACGCCCACCCAATTTCAATTGATTTAATTAGTAACTTATTTTTTTATTTATTTAATCGCTGAAATGAAATTTGGTTTTATTAACATTCTCAAAACAATTTTGTTTAAAAAATAGTATTGATATCAATTAGACTTACAGGAGCACAGAAAATCCCTTCAGCGGATGTATAGTTAAATTTCTCAGGAAAACAAATTTCCTGCCTAATTTGCCGTTTGTGTTGTGGTGTCTTGAAATGATAAAGCACTTAGGTGATTAATATGTATTCTTTTATTGACTTTAGTTTTTTGCACTTTCAATAGTTAGTAAGTCAAATGTTTAAATAAATATTAATGTATTTATACCGAAGAACTTATAAGAATATAATTTAATGAAATTATTTATAAAATTATAATTAAGTTATAATAATTTAAAAAATTGCTTAGAAAAAACATAATATAATTTCGGATTATCACCTTTAGTCATTCGCGCCTCTTCCCTCTCTCTCCATTCACATGAACATTAAGGGAAAAAATTACATATGTTATTTTACTCAAAAATGTTTTGCGCCCACTGAATATTTTCGAAAAGTTGGCGCTGCTGAATGAGGGGGCGGCGGCGGTATTGAGTTGTGTTTTACGATCTTGTAGTTCATTTTTACTTCATAATGATGCTTTTTAATTTCTTCTTTTTTTTTGTCTTGTAAAGTAAATAAATTTAAATCAAATTAATAATGCAATAATAGTAATAATAATAACTAGATACTACCTGTCAAGATTTGGCGGTAAACAACTTCAGTTTCATTAGAAAAGGTTTGAATTTTGAATAAGTTGCTTCTAATTTAATTAAGTAATAAAAAATTGCTGAACTGCTATATTGTATTGTTTATAAGGGATTCCAATGCATATGAGGCGATAGATGGTGCTGTCAGTCCAACATACTTAATTAATGAAGTGAAAGGATTTTAAGTTTGTAATTTTAAGTTGTTTTAAGTTGTATGCTTCCTTCTTAGCTGGAATTTATCTAAACCTATTAATTGAATAGGTAGGGCTTTTATTTGTACTTACTACAGTCTCTCTCTCTCTCTGTTTTTCTTTTTCTTTTTCTTTTTTTTTTTTTTTTTTTTTTTTGAAAAAATAACAAGATTTAGATCTTTCAAAAATTTTTTTTATTAATTACGCGACCTTTAAATTTTTTAATTAATTTTATTTTTATCAGTTTATCTCTTTAATGTCCTAACTTAAAATTTGCTGATTGCAATTAACGATTTATAATATATATTTTTTAATTACATGAATTTTATTTTATGTTTTCATACCTTATTAAATTATTAAACCACGGATATGGTGTAATTTCTTTTATAGTTCTTATATGAATAATTTCTCTTTTTTCTTTTTTCTCTTCTTTTCTTTTTCTATGGAAAATAATCATATTTTTCTTGTATCTTCTTGATAATGGTCGTGCAAAATATAGCAAAAATTGTAGATCAGTTCATTTCATTTTGTCGATAATTGCATGCAAACTCTTTTAAATTAAATATCATAATCCATTAAGGACGACTCTTTTTTACACTTTTTAATACCTCGACACCAGTTGACACCAGTTTTTCAATAAAGTAATTTTAACGCATTTAATCTCTCAAAGTTTGAGATCAGGTAATAGGAAAATTTCCTCACTAAAATACTGGTTTTCACATTTAAAAGTTTCGTAATACTTACATGGCAAGTTTTCTTGCCAATAGGCGTTAATATGAGTTAATACAAAATTAGTAATTTAAAAAGTACTATTCGGTGTTAAATTTTACTTAATAATAATTATAAAGCATGCGGACAAAAATACAAATCGTATAACATCTCGTATTGAAATAAACTATGAGGTTAGTGAAATAAATTATCTTATCGTTATCAGTATTATGGAAATCCTTATATCAGAAGTGCGGATCATTTGGTCTTAAAATTTACCTTTGTGTTTTAATATATATGATAATGTGCGTAATATTTTGAATATTGTTTATATATGAAGGGAGATATTTCCGACTCCATTCTTTTGGTTTTCGGTTTTTATAAAGCTGAAGTTTAGTGCTTTCAATAATGGGATTAACGTTGTGTTATTTATGATTACATTGATCACAGAAAAAAAACATTGCAATATTGTTCTGTCATGGGCTGCAGTTATTGAACATTCCTCATTACTCAACTTCTACTGAATGGATACTAAATGTTAAACCATTAGGTCATTTTCAGAATAAGCTTTAGCTTGTTTAACTGAAGAGTTTTCAAATGTACTTGCAATTAGTTCATTTTGCGAGAGAGATTTCAGTACGTTGCACATCTAGTAGGGTACTTGGTTACAGAAGTATATTCCTATTTTTGAGACAGGTCATAGGAAAACCTTGCAACTGACATATCAACAACTGACGCGATAATAAAGAGTACACTGATTATACTACTCTTTTCTTAAAAATAACTAATCATAGAGTAGGTGGGGTAAAGATATGCACTTTCCATACATTTTTATTTTTAACGCACACATTGGTCTAAACTTAAGTAATGAGTGATTAAAATGTTAGATTAGAATCTTAGGCAAGTGGGGCAACAAAGGCATCAACCGACATTCTGTCAAATTATAATTCTGTGAGAAATTGCAATTTTTAAAAAACATTGCTCTGCGTACCTTTGCCCCATCGATTGGGGTAAAAGTACGCAGTCGTGGGGCAAAGATACGCAGTGTGTATTTTTGCCCCATTACTGTGGATTTTTGCCTCATTTCCAATAAAACGAATGAGTTATGCAAAAGCATTACTAAATTTCACTAGTATTTATAGTTAAACTGAAAATTGTAAGTTAAACCATGAAAAAAACAGAAAAAAAAACAGCGGTCTGTGAGATCGCAAATAGCAGTTAACCTCTAACTACTGTGACAAAAAATGTTACATAAATACTGTGAGCGGTCTCAAAGACCTCTTAATCGTAGAATGAATAAAAGGGTCGACTGACTGAAAGATACTGTTTTTTAGCTAAACTTTATGTAAAAACCTATTATAATAAAAATTATCCGCATTTAGAAGTCTTTAGCGATACTATTAAGTTTCCAAACGAATCAAAATTAAACTAACGTCAATAGTTAAATTGAAAATTACAAATTAAGCTATGAAAACTGAATATAGCAGCGGTCTGTGAGACCGTTAACAGGAGTTAAGGGTTAAGACTTAAAACAAAATCGTTTTATGAAACAAGAATATTGATTTTTAAAAGTAGATAGGTAGATACCTACGTTCTATATTAAAAAAAAAACTTAGCTAGAAAAAAGGAAAAGGTAGTTAACTAGCTTATATTAGTTAAGTAGCTATTATATTTTATACAATATACAAAATAAAACTTTCCGCAACGTAATTGTGGAAAGCTTTGCATCTAGCTAAAACGATAGGGCAAAGCCCCGAATCTTGTGCGTATCTTTGCCCCAAGACGGATGCGTACTTTTACCCCATTCTGCAGTATTTTACTTAACCGACTTCCTACAAGTTTAAACAAATGCGATCGAAATAAACTATACGGCATTTAGAAGCTATAGAACTTCCGCTCTCCAGTGAGTTTTTGGATTTGCAAAAATTCGAAGTATTGTTAGCTAAACAATAAAGTGAAATTTAAAAAACATTAGATCAAAATTCGAAAATTTAAACTTACTTTATTTTCTTGGCGCGGAGTGCTACTTTTTTCACAAGATTTGAACACACAACTACTGCACTTGAGACCAAAATACCACCTAACGGTCATGATTGTAGAAATGTTTCTTCATATTAAATCAGCCAGTGCGTATTTTTGCCCAGCGCATATCTTTACCCCACCTATTCTACGTATGAAGTTAAAGAGGATTGGTTGTATTCATGTCGGCCAATTATCAGCACGTGGGATATAGGCCCCAGGGGGGGGGGGTGCCTTCCGTGGAGGTCTTTCTAAGGGAACCTAACCCGTATTAACGCTTGGAGAACCAAGGTTCGAAGAAAACCACGAAAACTCCGAACGATTAGACCGACGGGCGCGATTGGGATCGAACCCAGCACTTCCCGTCTACCAGCTTCGAGAGCAGAACCTCTCGGCCACTGGTGGGGCGAAGTTAAAGAGGAATGACAGTACGTCCTGGAGATCTGCATGGGCTCGGCCCGCGGGCAAAATAAAGGCAAACTTTGGAACGGGCCGGACCGGCAGAATAAAGATGATTTTTTTTAACGGGCCGGTCGCACCGATGAAAAAATAAACGTGCCAAGTTATAGGCCTGCCAGGCCGTTAACAAAATTAAGTGGGCCGACCGGCCCGATGCAGAAATTCGATATATAAATCTCAATTTTTTGTAGAAATTTAGTCGATCCTGTCCGGGCCTGATTTAAATGATTTTTGGCAGGGCAGGGCTGGGCCTGTTTTCACTTATTTTCGTACGGGTCGGGTCGTGAACTGCGAAAATATAAACGAGGCGAGCCGAAATTTTAATGTTTGCAACTTGTCGGTGCAAGATAGCTTTCGTTCGGACCGAACCGGGCCTGGACCTGGAAATTACGGCCCGACAGCATTTCCTGAAAAACCTTCATCTTTTACCGAAAAACGGAAAAAAACAGTTCGATTACATAGTTTCTTACTAAGAGCAGTTGCGAATTTAATATGTGTCCGGACAAAAATGAATTAAAAAATGTGTCGGAAAGTAGTCAGTTTGGGTTTGAGAACATCCTTAAAAGGGAAGGAGAGAGTACATCTATATGTGAGAAGAAGATTTCCAGTTTCCTCTCCAGAATTACCAGGAATAAGTCTTCATCTTACCAGAGGATTGACTTGAATAGCAAACAAAACAGAAGCAAGAAATTGGAAGAAGAGAAAGCAAAAGTTTTCACCAAGGGCAAGGAAAACATCAAGACTGTGACTACCAAGAAAGTCAAGGGCAAGAAGTCGAAGAACGGGGTGAGTGAAATATATTTCATGCAAAGTTCGCTAGATAATGATCAGATATTGCTGTTAGATGTGCAACATCATATCAAAATAAGTGAAATGAAGAGGTTAAGTAGCTTCTCATGATCTTGAAGTTTATTTTGATTTCTGATTTTAAATATTGAAATTTTTTTGTTCCGTTTTTTGTCTTGTGCTGTACCCTAACTTAGGGTAGTTGGACCCACATAAAAAAGGGATATCTAGAAAATTGAAATTGACAGATTTTAGTGTAGCTTCAAAGTGTCGTATTTTATAGTTAATCTGATCTTGTGATTAACCTTGTGTAATCGAATCCATAGTCAAATGACGTATTTGCCACAAAAGTGTTATTTAAAATTTTTAGTGGTATTCACATCCATTTTAAAGGACGATGTAGGCCTTATGACAACGCTTAAAAGTAGATCCATGGTGTATTTGGCATAAAAGCGTTGCTTGAACACTTTAGTGGTATTCACTCCAGTTTAAAGGACGTCGTAGCCATGATGGCAACGCTTGAAAGTAGATCTATTGCGTATTTGGTGCAAAAGTGATGTTTAAATTCTTTAGTCGCATGCACATCCATTTTATAGGACGTTGTAGCCATGATGGCAACATTTGAAAGTAGATCCATGACGTATTTGGCACAAAAGTGTTGTTTAAACACTTTAGTGGTATACACATTCATTTTAAAGGACGCTGCAGCCATGATGACAGCGCTTGAAAGTAAATCCAGTTGCGGAAGATTAAGAAAAAAAAGAAAGAAGGGAAGGGCGCTTTTTCATTTGCTCGGGGTGATCATTAGGTAATTGTGACAACACATCTGTCACTATCATTATTGTAGCAAACGATCACTGTTGAGATAGATCTTTTTTTTTTTTTTTTTTAATCACGCTTAAAAATTATTTAAAACTCTACAAAAGCTCACTAAATTCAGCTACAGTTTTCAAACAAATTTCATAGGAAAGTTCATTTTTTCCCTATTCGATGATGTAAAAATTGAAATTATGCGAAGATTGAAATTATAGAAGTTATGTAAGAGTTATAAAAGCGAAATCCATCGAACCGAGCGGTTGTTGAAATCATGCTTATAACTATTTCGAAAAACAGTTGCTGGTTTTCGGCAGTCGTCCAAAAGTGAGCTATTATTTTTTGACGACCACAGAAAAGTTTACAGTTAAAGATATATGACTTTTTTGCTAAAAACAAAGGTTTTATGTCATTCTTCGGTTTATTTAGAATCTATATAGTATATATATTACGCTGTCGTACGTGGCACAGAAATCGCGATTATTTGTTAATTGTTTAATGACAAAGCTCGAATGAAACGCATCTCATTGGTTATTGAACAGCATTTAATGCATCTCCATACCTATAAGGGAGGTTACCATAGGAGGGATCTTGTTCTGTCGCTAAATGCCGCCAAGTTTGTCGCACACTTGGCGATATATCTCCAAATTTGGCGACCAAAATTAGTCGCCAAAAGTGACGCCAACTTGGCGATATCTCTACTATTTCGCCAAATTCCCACAGACTTCCATTGTAAAACAATAGGGTTTACTTGCTTACAGAAAATCAACAAATTGAGATATTTAAATGCAATAAAATCAAATATTAGCTTAAGGTTTTATATTAATTATATTTAAGGGGGTCCAAGTAAATTAAATTATGAATAAAAGTAACATGATACAATGCTTAGCATGCTTTCCCAAACATAAATTTTAAGGGAGTCCAAACTGGTCGCCAAGGGCGGCTAGTATTGATATGATTCCAGGGACGTCGAACAGGATGCGCTGTACTAACTGATGCTAATCCATTAAGTGTCATGGCCTACAGTTCTCAACTCTGTTTTATTGACCATGGGCCCTGATGTGCTATATAGCATATGTCCCGGTCAGGTGGTCAACTTAAAGCGGGACCCTGAGTGTTTAGTTCCTAAGCAAGTTTTGTTCTGATTTTATCGACACCGAAGGAATGAAAGGTTAAGTAAACTCTGTCCAAATCTGTAGTCGAACATTGCACCTGTAGCGCGACGCTCTGACCACTAAGCTACCGGCCTTCTTTTCTATAGAAGAAACATACTCATGTAAGTTTTTTGTTGTAAATAAAATGTTATAATTTTAGTTTAATTTTATTGTACCGTCATGAGTCAGGAATTCAGGATGGTCTAGCTACAAAAAGCATTCATTGACAACACGGCATAGCTATACAAAATTATTCAGAAAGTTAAAAATTAAGAAGCTGATTTTTCACAATCTAGAGCTTATCTAAGCTCTGTCCGCAGTATTATTAGTATCGCGCGTGTGCTACAGCCTAGAGTACTCCATACTCTGTCCGGAAAGAGTTTTATCTCCGCAACCTGCCCTGAGCTACACGGACAGACCAACACCGAGAGCGTAGAAATATTAGGTCTTCACCTTCCGGAGTTTCATCCGAGAGTCCCTTAAACAGCCTCAGGTATTTGGGTATATGTAAGTCAGAGTTCTTTGATAACCGGCGGCACTTGAAAATGTTTAAGGTGTATTTCAAGTACCGTAAGAGTTATTATACCCGAAATGTCTAAAGCTAAGATCTTGGCTTAAAATGTGAGTTTCATACTGTCAGTTGGAGAGATCTGAAGTGGAATATATTGCAAGTTAATTGTGTTGTTACAGATTTTATGATACACAAAATGTATCGGTCTTGTGCAAGAGAGGGATATTTAGGTGCCATTTCTGCATTATTGGCAGAGTGCTATTGAAGAAAAACCAGGACTACAGCATCAAAATAGTGAGTTTTTAATGATTTTTACTTTACATAGTGAACATGTAGTATAAGGAGAATATTGTAGTCATGATTTGTATGTATGGGTGTGATGTAACACGATAATTCCCAAACGATATGATTGTGGTCCCAATGTCCTAATTGGAGAATAGGGTATAAACCACTATCGCAGGAACTGTATAGAATTTCATAAAAAATCGACCGACGGATTAGGCATCACTACATTTTAATCCATTTTTTAAAAAGTAAAAAATAAAATAAAATGTTTTCTATTTTTCGAACAGAAATGCGCAGAATTCTACCGGAAGTTATGCAGTTAATCTTGAATGACATGGCAAATGTATCGACAAAATTTCAAACCGATAGGATTAATTTAGCCCTTTAATGAATGATTTTTTTATTTTGTTCGGAAAACATTATATTTGAGTCTATTTTGTTAATTATCGACTTAAAAAATAGTGAAAAACTCTATTTATGTTTGACATAATGTCATAATGTCGCTCCTGACAAGTAAAGCTACTATAATCTGTGGCGGCGAATGTCGATTTTTATAGCGCACTCGATTCGTCTCATCGAGCTTAGTAATTTTATACCTCGCGTATCGGCTATTGAGTTTTTATAATGACAGGGGGTCGGGTCAAAGTTCAAAATTTCGTTCATTGAAAAACATATGCCTTCAAAGAAATAAAGTGTGATTTAAGTTTACTAATTGTTTTAATAGTGCCATACATTGCCAATAACTACTATAAGGTTATGTTATAAGAAAATAAAGACGAAAACTACGTCACCCCTACAGACTATTGTTTTAACTCTTTGCACTCGTATGTCCAATCTGACTAGACATCATCTTTCTTTGCAAACATTTTTTCGGCACCAGTAAAAAAGGAAAATAAAATTTGCCTTATTTAATTAGAGAACTTGAAATTGCGTACTTGAAGGAAACTTCTTTTAAAAAAGTGGTGTCAACTGAATAAAATTTGTGTAAGAGCCGAAAGTCGAAAGGGTTAAAATTTAAGAAAGAAAGCAGAGCTGTTTTGAATGCGTCGTCGAGTCAGCTGAAGAAGCCTTTGCTCGTTGTGCGCAATGTGAGAAATATTTTTGTTTTACTCCTTCTTCGGAATGAACAACGTGTCAAAAATTGACTAACATCAATGCATGTCAGTGTAAGAACCATAAATAAATTATGACTTACTTCTTTGACGGCAACTGGTTTTCAGTGAACGAAATTTTAAACTTTTACCCGGCTCTCTGTCATTATTAAAACTCAATAGCCGAAATGCGAGGTAGCAAATTACTTAGCTCCATGAGACGAATCGAATGAGCTATCGAAATCGAAATTAGCCGCCACAGATTATAGTACCTTTACTTGTGAGTTACAACAAAAATGGCTCAAAAAATGATAATTTTAAATACTTTCTTTAAAGTGTTTACACAATAACAACTATTCAAAGGTATAATAATTTTAATAATGCTTTTAATAGTTTGTAGAATTAATAATTGCTACCTTATAAAGATAGAGAAAAAACGCCAGTCGTGCACATTTCAAGTAGTATCAACAAAAGATATTATAACTTCCTCGTGATAACAAATCAGAAAGAAAACAGACTTCACGATCCTAAATGCATCTAATCACACGTAAATAACACATAATAAATTCACCAAAGTACCAATATAAAGCGCCAAATGGCCAAAAAAAAAAAAAAAAAAAAAAGTTCATGTAACTCCTGAGTTACACTATGCATTTAAGGATTAAGACGCATTTATAATTTAACATATTTATGAATTATCTAAATGTGCCATTTTCTTTTCAGTGAATTTAAAAATTTTAGAATAGTCTGATTATCTACGAAAAAGCAATATAATATGGAAAAGTGTGGTCTATATTTTCCGAACGAACCAAGCAAATTAAACCAAAAACTATGCAACTTATTCCGAATAATTTTGAATATCTGACGAAAGTACCGACAAAATTTCAAACCGATAGAATTAACTTAAAATCTAAATAACAAAATTTAGCATTCATAATTTAACATATTTATGAATTATCTAAATGGGCCATTTTTTTCAGTGAATTTTAAAATTTTAGAATAGTCTCATTATCTACGAAAAAGCAATATAATATGGAAAAGGGTGGTCTATATTTTCCGAACGAATCAAGCAAATTAAACCAAAAAAAAAAAAAATGCAACTTATTTCGAATAATTTTGAATATCTGACGATATACCGGCAAAATTTCAAACCGATAGAATTAACTTAAAATCTAAATAGCAAAATTTAGCATTCATAATTTAACATATTTATGAATTATCTAAATGTGCCATTTTTTTCAGTGAATTTTAAAATTTTAGAATAGTCTGATTATCTACGAAAAAGCAATATAATATGGAAAAGTGTGGTCTATATTTTCCGAACGAATCAAGCAAATTAAACCAAAAACTATGCAACTTATTCCGAATAATTTTGAATATCTGACGAAAGTACCGACAAAATTTCAAACCGATAGAATTAACTTAAAATCTAAATAGCAAAATTTAGCATTCATAATTTAACATATTTATGAATTATCTAAATGTGCCATTTTTTTCAGTGAATTTTAAAATTTTAGAATAGTCTCATTATCTACGAAAAAGCAATATAATATGGAAAAGGGTGGTCTATATTTTCCGAACGAATCAAGCAAATTAAACCAAAAACTATGCAACTTATTCCGAATAATTTTGAATATCTGACGATATACCGGCAAAATTTCAAACCGATAGAATTAACTTAAAATGTAAATAGCAAAATGTAGCATTCATAATTTAACATATTTATGAATTATCTAAATGTGCCATTTTTTTCAGTGAATTTTAAAATTTTAGAATAGTCTGATTATCTACGAAAAAGCAATATAATATGGAAAAGTGTGGTCTATATTTTCCGAACGAATCAAGCAAATTAAACCAAAAACTATGCAACTTATTCCGAATAACTTTGAATATCTGACGAAAGTACCGACAAAATTTCAAACCGATAGAATTAACTTAAAATCTAAATAGCAAGATTTAGCATTCATAATTTAAGATATTTATGAATTATCTAAATGTGCCATTTTTTTCAGTGAATTTTAAAATTTTAGAATAGTCTATATCTTTAGAATAGTTTATATCTACGGAAAAGCAATATAATATGGAAAAGGGTGGTCTGTATTTTCCGAACGAATCAAGCAAATTAAACCAAAAACTATGCAACTTATTCCGAATAACTTTGAATATCTGACGAAAGTACCGACAAAATTTCAAACCGATAGATTTAACTTAAAATCTAAATAGCAAAATTTAGCATTCATAATTTAACATATTTATAAAAGTTTTCCATATTTTCCGAACGACTCAAGCAAATTAAATTAATATATAACTAATTCCAAAAACTTCACCAACATATGTACATAATTTCATGCTAATCGGATACTTTTTGCGCCAATTGTCTAAAAGATTTTGCTAGCAGATATGCATATAAATTGACTGATAAATAGCAAATACTTTTCCTCTCTATAAGCCTCCGCTGACGTTTCTGCAATAATTATTAGACCGAGGATTTAAGTTAAATCGTACTAACTGAACGATTTTCTTTTTTAATGAAAGAGAATTACAAAGCTTGACAAGTGGTTATTTTATGAATCACACTAGAAGGGTTTCTAAATACAAAGTGCAAAATCCTGACAACCAGTAAAAGAGTATATTTTTTTATTGAATGTCATGTACTAGAAGCATTACACGGATCATGAAACAAGAAAAATATAACTCTTTGTATCTAGATCAGGGACGTTCAAATTAATTTTGCCGCCAATTAGTCGTAAATAAACAGAAATGAATTAATATATTTTAAACTATTACAGAGCATTTTAAAAACTCACATTATTTCAGTAAAAATATAGCTTTTTTAATAGATAGTTTATTATATTAGGATTCTTTTTTTAAAGCATGAATTGTTTGTATAAAAAATATACATTATTGTCGCTTGTTTTTTGATTGAAAAATAATGTACCATAAGAAAATCTTAATGGGGTTGGTCACTCAGCTTCCGATTTCCCTCACTAATGTAAAATATACGGGCATTGGATGCATTCGTATATTTAAAATATCTCCTTCGGAAATTAATATTTTTAACTTCTATTTTTGTGTACACTTCCTAAAAGATGTCTCTTTTTTTCTTAGTTCTCAAAATATTTCTAAAGTATAGGCTTAATTTTATAGGAAGTGTTAAAATCTTACTCGCAGTTCGCCCGCTTTTAACACATAAAATATTAAATTCAGCACGGATTTTAGTAATATTTTGAAAACTAAGAGAAAAAGCGACATCCTTTAAGAAGAGTTCACAGAAAAAAAGATGTTAAAAATAGGAATTTCCCGAGAAGATATTTTAAATAGACGAATGCATCTAAAGTCCATAGACTTAACATTACGGAGGAGAATTCCGAAGCTGAGTGACCAGCCCCCTTAAAATATAATTAAAGTAATAGAAAACCTTAATAAGGAGAAATATCATTAAAATAATAGATTTTTTTTTTTTTTTTTTTTTTTAAATAAATAAAAGTTTTTTTTTTTTTTTTTTTTTTTTTTTTTAAATAAAAATTAAAAATGCTATATTTCTTTTTAGTTTAATTGCGTCAAAATAGCGAGTTTTTATATGTTTATTATTTTTCTAACACATAGTGAAAAGAAAGTATTAGTATCATGATTTGTATGTATGTGTGTGAGGTAGAACGACGTGTGATAGTTAAGAGAACACTATATGTCCCAAACGGCACTTTCAATTGAACTCCCATTTGGCGAATATGTTATCGGCTACTGTCACTAGAACTGTATGAAGTTTCGTAAAAATCGGTCTACGGATTAATAATTTAATTCATTTTTAAATTGTTTAGATCATTGCTACCGATTCTTTCTAGAAAATCACCAAGAAAATGATGTGACAGAGTGTAAGTGATAAATAAATATTGCGGCGATGTAATCAAGCATTAGTGACGTAGAAGTAAGCTCTCCTGTTTAAAAATAGCAGATCCAGCGTTCGAATCCAGTCGATCATATCAGAAATTTATAAAGATTTCTTTCTTTTTTTCTCGCTCTGTCACTCTGTTTCTTTCTTTCTTTTTCTGTACTTTCTGGAGACTTACATCAGTGTTCATAAAGTCGACTGCCAGATTCCCCCAGATATTTTGTAATACTAATTTGTAAAGTATACAAACTTACCTTTGTAAAAAAAAATCTATTTTAAGGCGTTTCCAGCCTTTTTAATTTGACAAAATTTACAAAGTTCATTTTAAAAAATAACGAGGCGAAACTGTTCAAATGAAAAATAAAACTTAAGACATGAAAAATTAACTCAGTATCGCCAACTGGTGAGAATTCTATAAACAATTTATATAAACTGTTGTGTTGGAAGATAGCGGCAATAAATAAAGTAGTCTTGTAAAGCCCGCTGGATAAGTGACGTTGATTTTTGGGTATGTTGCAGACATGCTACGCGTTGATATACAGAATTAAAAGTTAAAAAAAAAGAAAGAAACGAAATACGGGTGATGCAAAATTAAAGGTGAAAAAGTAAAGTTTTTTTTAATATTTTTCGAGCAATTGTACAGAGTTATACCAAAAGTTACGAAGCTAATTTTGAATGCCTGTTAAATGTATCGACAGGATTTTAAACCATAGCGAAAATTTGGCATTCATAATTTAACATATTCGCATGAATTACGTAAAAGTGCCATTTTCTTTTCAGTGGATGTTTTTTAAAATAATCTTAATATTTATAGAAAAGCAGTATAACATGAAAAAAGTGTTCAATATTTTCCGAACGAATCAAGCAAATGAAACTAAAACCATTACAACTAATTCCAAATACTCCATCAGTATATCTGCATAATTTCATGCTAATAGGATATTTTTTGCGATAGTTATGGAACAGATTTTGAAAGCAGACATGCGTACAAACTGAGTGACAAACATTAAATACTTTTCGCCTAGCCTATACTAAATTTTCTGCAATAATTATCAGACCGAGGATGTAAGCTAAATCACTGAAATTAATCGGGTTATTTAAATGATTTTCTTTTTAATGAGGAATAATTACAGAGCTTGATAAGTGGTTATTTTAAGAATGCTAGAAGTGTTTCTAAATACCAAGTGCAAAATACTGTCAATCAGTAAATGAAAAAAAAAATTTTTTTCTTTTTTTTATTCAATGTCATGTACAAGAGGCGTTACACGGATCATGAAACAAGAAAAGTATAACACTTTTTATTTAGATCAGGGACGTTAAAATTAAATTTGCCATTAATTAATCGTAAATAAACGGAAGTATTGCATAGCATCTTAAAAGCTTGGATTATTTCAGTAAAAATATAACTTTTTTTAATGGATAGTTTATTATATTGGGATTCTTTTTTTAAAGCCTGAATTGTTGAAATTACATAAAAAACACATAAATTTATCATTGTTGTCGCTAGTTTTTTCATAGAAATTTATTGATAATAATTTAAAAGTACAGTGAAACCTCTCTGTAAGGGCCACCTGTCGTTCCATTGAAAATTGGCTCTTATGAGGAGTGGCCCTTGAATAGGGGTGACAAAAAAAACAACTAAAATAAGGAAATCAAAACCTATATAGGTAAAAAGAAACTTATTTATTAACATTTTAAAACTCTATACCTGATTGAAAAAAAATTTCTATTGAAATTTGTTTACTTTTCATAATTTTTTTCACTGACAAATTTGATTTCTAATGATTCTTTTACTTTATGGAACAAATTATTCAAATTTGCATAATTTATCAATGCCTTAGAATGATATATTAGTTTATTTATTTCTCTTAGCGTTTCCTGACTGGTGTAAAAATTATGTTTCAATATGCATTCACAGTTTTAGTAAATGTGGAATCAGTTTTTCTAGATAACCTGTTATCATTTGTGTGCCCACAACAAAGAGTCAAGTTTCCTGTACAATACAACCCCTACAGGTTGAAAGGTCAAACAAAGTGTGGGGAACACCTGTTTGTCTCACTTGTGGAAAAGTTTGTGGTTCTTCATTGTGTTACTAAATCCTTCCCATCTCCCCCTGTCTTCTTTGTTGCAAGTGCAGTTGTTTGCTGAACTCTTATCTTTTGGTTCAAGAATTCAATACACCTGTTTAGCATTTAAGGCACATGTGAAAAAAATGGCCTTTATGAGGGGTAAGTGCGGTCCCTAATAGGAGTAAATTTAGCAATATGTCTATGGGAAAAATTTTCGTTCCTAAAAATATTGAAACTTAATAGAGGTGGCCCTTGAATAGGGGTGGCCTTTAAAAGAAGTTTCACTGTATATGGGAACCTCCGTTCGTTACTCTTGTGATAATTAGAGCAAATTTTCATATATAATTCCAATTATTTTATTACAAAATATAATTAAGATAAAAATTGATATAACCAGCTAAATATCACTGTGTTCCACACACAAACATATATCTAATTTGTAACAAAAAACATTTAACTTATGTATATATTAAATGACTCTTGTGACACTCTGGTCACAAGAGTAACAAAATTTTGATTGATTATATGGACAAGGCAAATGCTTTTTGTTACAAATTAGATATATTTTATGCGAGTGGAACATAATTGTATTTAACTGGTTATATCAATTTTTGTTTTAATTATATTTTGTAATAAAAAAATTGAAAGAATTTGTGAAAATTTGCTCTAATGGTCACAAGAGTAACAATGGACGTTCCCATATCTTTTAAAGTTAAAAGTGGTTTTACAATATTTTTTATTTTATTTATTCTGGTGCCATTTGGAAGTAGTTTGGTATAATCTGTTCAAATTATGATGATAATAGAAAAATACATTTATAAACTAGGGTACTTAATCTATTAGTTGATCAATTAACGATACTTTTGTTTTCAGGCCTCCTTTCGTCTGTCCTATACTCTGAAAACTTATGTTAAACAATTGATTTTCTCGCAGTTTTTTCCCCATTTAAATCTATATGTAGCATATTGTATAAATATGGAAAGTCAAGTTTTGAGAGTATAGTTGTTCACCGATTGTACTACTTCATCAATTTGTAATACGCCACAAGCAGCACCGCAGCAACTCCATTTGGCACTTGGTTGCGAAACACCTTGTGGCACATCGTCGGCGCATCAATAATGATAACTGACGGCATCGATGCTTTTCCTAATTGCGGGGCACTGTCTGCACCGCCTTTGTTGTGTATCTGGCCTCAAGTTCTGCGTAATAATTACGAAGCAAGCCGAAATATACCTACTTTCAAAACTTTATTGGGATGTATATAATGTTATTTCATTAAGTACTGGCGCAGTCACAATACTTTATTTTATATTAAGAAAGATTTTTCTGTTAATTTTATAACTTATTATTATTTTTTATTCTATTTTATAGATATTTTCAATTAAATTTATACTTTGACCTTTTTCCTTTGAATTTAGGGTTGGAAAAAAGTTGGTCAAATTTGCTTGACTACATGCCGATACATAGGTATGGGAGCAGCGCACATGAGTCCTGCCACCGTTTATGCTTCTCCAGATTACCACGTCGATCCGAAAGTTTGGAACAAGTCTTTCAGCCACTCCTATAAACCCAAAGTTCCTCCACCAGTACCACACTGGACAAGTACCATGATGTATTCAGCATGGTAGGATGAAAGGTGTTTTGAAAGGTGTATATTTCTTACCTGTGAAATAGTATTTTAATTTGTGTGGACTATTCATTTTTATCTTTTTAAAAAATCACTTGTGATTGCCTGTATATATCTAGTCGTCTGTTTATTTTCAAATAATGAGAAAAAAAAAATTAAGGAGTCGGGTACCTTTAAATCGACCATAAAATAGAAAAACAAATCATTCACTTATGTTGAAATTTAGTTAATTTGTAATATTTTAAATAAACCTAGAGTTAAAATTTTTGTGTTAGAGCAAAAGTGATTTGGCGATGTCCTGAGCACCTAGTGTAACATAGACCCTTCTGCCGATCTTAGTAACCGTCCACTTTTGTCTTTATGCTGATCATTGACGAGTGATAAAAAGTTATTTAGGTGGGTAAGGAAATTAATAATATTATTTTTAGTTTATTGTTTTAATTTATTATTAAAAGTAAACAGAGTTGTATATTATTAAATTTCGATTTTCAACACTGGGCATTCATCAGTCATTCCATAAAGACCCTTTTCAAATAAATAAATAAATAAATAAAAAATAAAATAAAATAACTTTCCAAAATTTGTATCATAGTTCATTCTTCCAATTCAGTTGTCTTGCAGCTTGCGCGTACGATTTTTGCGAAAATGGCTGGCCAAAATTTCAAAATATATTAACAAGTATTAAAACAAATGTACCATGAAATGTTGATTATTCAATGTTATGATTATTCAATTATTATTTTTTAAAACTTATTTACTCTATGTTTTTTTTTAAAGTTTCATAATTTCCGATTTTTATGAAATATTTATTTATTTTTACTATAGATGGGATACAAATTTTGGTTTCGTTAATAAGTCATTTTAATTAGACACTATTCTTCGAAGTATTAGAAAACAAATAGCTCATGCGACTGAGACATACAATTCTATTGCTGTGAGCAATGTATTAACTCTTGGGAAAATATGCATAGCATATGCATATAAATATCGAAGTATTAGAAAACAGTTAGCTCATACGACTGAGATATATGATTCTTATGTTGTGAGCAGTACATTAATTCTTGAGAAAAACATGCATATGAAATGTCGAAGTATTAGAAAACAGTTAGCTCATACGATTGAGATATATGATTCTTATGCAGTGAGCAGTACATTAATTCTTGGGGAAAACATGCATATGAAATATCGAAGTATTAGAAAACAATTAGCTCATACCACTGAGCTATATTATTCTTATACTGTAAGCAGTACATTAATTCTTGTGGGAAATATGCATATGAAATGTCGAAGTATTAGAAAAAAAATAGCTCATATGACTGAGATATATGAATGATTCTTATGCTGTGAGCAAGCGTTGCGTTAATTCTTGGGAAAATATGCATATGAAATATCAACGTATTAGAAAACAAATAGCTCATACGACTGAGTTATATGATTCTCATGCTGCGAGCAGTGCATTAAATTTTGGGATGGGTTGATTTTTGACGGCCAATTATCTACTCGAGGGACATAGGCCCAGGGGGAGTGCCCTTCGTGGGGGTGTTTCTAAGGGAACCTAACCCGTATTTACGCATGGGAAACCATGGTTCGAAGAAAACCACGAAAACTCCGAACGATTAGGCAGACGGGCACGATTGCGTTCGAACCCAGCACCTCCCGTCTACCAACTTCGAGAGCAGAACATCTCGGCCGCTGGTAGGGCCATTAATTCTTGGGGAAAATATGCACATGAAATGTCGAAGTATTACAAAACAAATAGCTCATACGACTGAGATATGATTCTTATGCTGCGAGTAATGCATTAATTCTTGGGGAAAATGTGCATATGAAATGTCGAAGTATTAGAAAACAATTACTCATACGACTAAGATATAATGATTCTTATGCTGTGAGCAGTGCATTAATTCTTAAGAAAATATGCATCTATTTATAAGTAAAAAATTAATATATTTAATTTCTTAAAAACAAAATTAAGTTTGTTTAAAGAAAGTTTGTTTAAATACTCTTGTACAATAGCATCAGGTAATTGCTTAGCCAAAAAGCTTCAAAACTTTCACCAACTTTTGCCATTTTGAAGGTGCCCGATCCCTTAAAACAGGAAACATTTTTGGAAGTGTTATGTTTATATGAAAATTTTATATGCGTTTTGGTGTTCTATTAATTTTTAAATAGAAATATGTTGTGTTATTTTAGTCCCACGCATGTTTCTCTACGTTTTTGTGTAGAGTATTACATGCAACTGAGTAAATAATAGCATTTCTAAAATGAATTGTTTCTGAAGAATACTACATTTTTCAAAGAAAAGAATACAAGATAATAACATATTTCAAAGAAAAGAATATAAAATAATAACATATTTCAAAATACGTATTCTCAGCTGTGCAGAAACTTCTTTTAATATTTGTAATTCTATCTAGTTCAATAAGTTGCCTTTAAGAAGAAACATTTTATGTACATATATTTTCTAATTCTGATATGGCTATTAGTTTAATAATAACAGATTAAAATGATTATTTTTATTATTTGTTACTGTCGCTTTAAGAAATCACATGACATTTGGGAAATATTTGCTTACAAGATCTCTACAGGGATAATAGTACTTGTATACTTTGCAGAAAATAAATAAATTTTTAAACTTATTTATTCTTTATAAAGGAAAATAATATAAACTATATTTAAATGACGTTTAATACGTTTACTAATGCGAGGGATATGAGAGATTTTCCGAGAGCCATTTTGCTTTCAAGTATTATATTTTCGTTTTTTCTTTTTATAATAGAAATTCACTCTTATATTTCAAAGTTAATTTCTAAATTATCATATACGAGTATTAATTTTGTTAGCAATGGTTACATCTAAATATATTTCCGAAACATTAACATTTTAAAATGGCTTTGAGAATTATTGAACTATTGAAAGTTAATAACCAGATCTTATCTGTTATATATTTATTTATTTACGGGATTTCATACGAAAGTTGGAATTCTGAAACGATTTTAACCCTTAAATGCCTGATTTTTCAAAAATCATTGTAATAATGTTCTTCGGCTTTCATTTTTTAAATAAATCACGGGAAAAATACTTTAAAAAATCATACTTTGTTTTAAGTACCGTTTATGGCTAAAAAAACAGTTTGTTACTAATCGGCAATAGTGGTCTTTAATTGAAAAAATAATTTTCCTTGATAAAATTCTATAATATTAAACACACAAGAATTTTAGGAACTATAATAAGAAATACATTTTACTTCCTTACTCCAGAAGAAAATAGGGTATTTCGCAAGCTTTCAAACAAAACAAAAAGAACAAGTAGCAACAATTGAAAAAATAAATCTATCTTTATTCTTAAACAGCACAAGTGTTGCCGTCTATATGTTGAAAATCGATTTAATAATATTTTCAGAATGTATTTTATTGGCAACATTAGGCATTATAGCTTCAATATTACTCTAATATAATTTAGAGCCTAAATTGGGTATGTTGCCGAAAAGCAACACCCGACATTTAAGGGTTAAGATCTAGGTGGATAAATTTCAGACATCCACTATTCTTTCTTTCTTGTAACGATAGTTAAATTTAAGAAGTACCATTACATTGCTACGTTTATGAATATTGATATTCTATGATTTGTTTGTAATTATTGTTTGTTTATATTGTAAGTCTTTTGTTTTCTAAATTTTATTTAAATCATTCCCTGCATGAGGAACTGTATTATTTTACTCTAAATTTCTTTGAACCACGTGTATATCAAACAAAGATTGAGTTGTATTCCAATTATAAACTTGAGTTATGTTATTAAAAGAAAGAAAATATTCAATGTCTTCTATAAATATCTATATAGGAGCCTTTGTATACATGAGATTTGTCAAGATTTGTATAATATTGAAAAAGGTAATAATATTTCATCAACGTTGTATATAAATATATGTATTATACATTTATATTTACTATTTGTTTGTGGATACTGTATAATATTATGTGAACAGTTTTCAAAATAAAATTTGTGATTCTGTATTTTGGCGTCTTTTTATGCAGTGTTGAATTCAGACACTTTTATCCGGGAGGGATTTCTGTAGCTCCGAGGGGGGATTGCACTTTTTGACCATTGAAAACACAAAATATCAAATCTTCAAGGGGAACAATTCTCATTGCTTCGAGGGGGGGGGGGATTGTTCTCCCCCCCCCCGGGACACCCCCTGAATTCAACACTGTTTTTATGCGTGCATGAGCAAGGTGATATGCAAAACGTTAATTTATTGAAAGATTCAAATTGTAACAGAATGCTGAAATCGTCCAAACTTTGATTTAATTCCTTAAAGACAATTTTATAATGCTTTATAACTAGCTTCTTCAAACATACTAGGGTTAACACTTAAAACATATAATCTGTAGAACATTTAATTAGGCCTAATATAGCCAATTGCTTTATTGACATCTCCCGTGTCGATGCTTCATCAATGACGGAAAAAAAGAGGCTGACTCTTTTCTAATTTTCAAAGTCTAAAGTGCTTATGCTTGTGATCCGTGAATTTCGCTTTTATATCTCATGCGTTCAAAATCATAGACAAGAATAAATATTAGAGAGTTCGTTGATTTGGTCACGTACGTCATACATGGAATAAATGATGCTACATAAATTCAAATCTTACATATATATATATCAAAACGTACAAATATAATATACATAATTTTTCTCAAAATAACAAAAACATATGCGTCTCCCTAAGTAAAGCACGCTTAAGTAATAGACAAAATTCTTCTGCTATTATGTAAATTAGTTCTTCTGTCAAGTTTTGAGCTTAAAGAGCCTATAACCTCGCGAAGAAACGCGTTAAACTATGGGAGTGCTATTTTCTAATTTCTCGCTTCCATTTTAATGTTTTTAAGGGGACCTTCTACATTAGGAGACAAAAAAAAGAGCACTTTTTTATGATTTTTTTGTAAGAAAACTGCATGATGGATCTTTTTGAAATTTTAACAGTTTATTGTACATATCTTAAGGTATACACAAGAATTTTTTTTATTAGATTTTGTTCCTTCTACTCTAAGTTATAAACAAATATGTTCAACCACATTTTTTGACACGGTGGGCAAGATTTTAAAAAACCTCAATAGATCATCTTGATTTTTTTTTTTTTTTAATTAAAGATTATTTAATTGTCTTCGATATGAATTAAAGCTTTTACTAAAATTATTTTTAAAAAAAGTTATTAACAAATAGGAACGAATTAATTTTTTTTTTTTTTTAATCATCCATTACATAACTTTTTTTTAATAAATTTATGGGTTCCTTTAACTAGAAGCTATACTCACGAAGTTTACGAAAAAATTTATTTTTGTGTTTCAGATAATTCTACAAGGCGCTATCATGCCCACCGTCCAGACGAAATTTTAGAAAGCAGTTGAACATATTTGTTTATAACTTCGAGTAGAAGCAACAAAATCTAATAAAAAAAAAAAATCTTGTGTATACCTTAAGATATGTACAATAAACTGTTAAAATTTCAAAAAGATTCATCATGCAGTTTTCTTACAAAAAAAAAATCGTAAAAAAGCATTTTTTTTTTTTTTTTTTTTTCGTCTTCTAACGTAGAAGCTCCCTTTAAATGATTTTTTTTTCTTTGCGTAGGACATATGAGGCCATTCGTTTCTAACCAGGCTCGTTTTTTTTTTTTTTTTTTTTTTTTTTTTAAATTCTACAACCAGAATCGAAAAAGTAAACCTTAGCCTGGTTAGGGATCGCCCTCAGCAATCCTATGAAAAAAAAGAACATTTGAAAATATTAAAATGCACGCTAGAAATTTGAAAAGAACGCTCCCATAGGTTTAATATTAGAGTGCGAGTGTTTTCACATGACTAGTATAGGCCCTTAAAGTTAACTGTAGAAAAGATCGAGGAACGTTCCTGGGGAAACAATGGGCAGTTGATTTCGGACATTTTTTTTTTTTTTAAGCATCTTTAGACCAATAGATTAAGTATTAGACAGACCTCTTCAGCTACTATGCAAGTTAATTCTTCCGTCAAGTTTTGATTCCTTAAAGCTCACAGTAAAAAAAAAAAAAAATACAGGAACGTTCCTGGGAAATAATTGTCAACTGGTTCCTGACACATTCTTGTTTTTCATTTTGAAATATCCTTAGACCAATACTTTAACACAAATTGTCTTAAGTACGACGAAATTCTTTTGCTATTAGTATGTTTGTTTTTCTGTCAAGTTTTGATTGTAAAGAATACTGTAGAAATGATCCAGAAACGTTCCTGAAAAATAATGGGCAGATGGCTCCTGACAAATTCTGCTTTTTTATTTTGAAACATCCCTTAGACTAATACTTAAACACAATACTTTAAGCATTAGACTCTTAAGTATTAGACGAAATTCTTCTGATATTATGTATGTTAGTTCTCCTGCGACGTTTTGATGGCTTGAAGCACAATGTAGAAAAGATCCAGGAACGTTCTTGGAAAATAATGATCAATGGGTTCCTGACAAATTCTTGTTTTTTTTTTATTTTGAAGCATCCTTAGATTAATACTTTAATATAATACTTTGAATTAAGTATTAGATGAAATTCTTGTGATATTATATACGTTAGTTCTTCTGTCGAGTTTTGATGCCTAAAGTGTATAGTAGAAAGGACCCAGGAACGTTCATAGGAAATAATGATCAATGGGTTCCTGACAAATTCCTTATTTTTATTTTCAAACATCCTTAGATTATTACTTTAATACAAATCTTTGTTTTAAGTATTATGAAATTCTTCTGATATAATGTATGTTAGTTCTTCTGTCAAGTTTTGATGACTAAAAGGCATTGTAGAAAAGGTACAGGAACTTTCCTGGAAATAGTGAGCAGCTGGTTCCTGAAAAATGCAGATTTTCTTTTTTGAAACATACCTGATCAAAGTTGATGACAACAGTATGCGAATCGAACTTTCAGAAGTTCTTGATATTTTCAAGAACGGTTCCTTGAAAGTTTTGGAGGAATCAATTGCCCATTTTTTTTTCAATAGTGCAATTAATAGTAACCAGTTTGAATAACCAATGATTCATATTAGGGATGCAACGGATATCCGGCAAATATCCGATATCCGGCATATCCGGCCGATTTTTCAATATCCGAAATACCGTCGGATATCCGAATCACAATCACCGAATATCCGACTTCTCTGCCGGATATCCGGCAGAGTGCAGCAAAGCGAATATATAAGGATAACAGAAATCGTTTGACCCCAAACAATGCCGAACAATTTTGTTTATAATGTAAAATATGAAAGTACTACTACTCACTATTCATGAGTAAAAGGTAATTCTCAAAAGTTTAAAGAATTGCCAGCTTTCCTAACATTGATATTTGAACTCTTTATAATAAATTTAAGAATTTACGTTTACTTCGTTTAGAAAATTGTACCTTTACATTCAGAGTGTAAAACAAAATTTGAAGTTGTTTATTAAAGTATGACTTTAATTTTCTTTCTTTCTTTTAAGTTTAACAATTAAACAGGCAACTAAACAAACAATTAAACAGGATTTTTAGAAGAAAGTAATGTAATAGAATTTTTTTCGATTTCTGGTTTTCGACGGATTTAGATGTTTTAGGGGTCAAATATCCCAAAACATGTTTATACAAAATGTCTGTCTGTCCGTATGTCGCCATCGTACCATCGAAAAGTGAATGAAGTTATGCATAGAATTTAACCCTTTTTTGTGAATGTTTTTGGCTATAGCCAGGCGGCCCTCCTTCAATATGGAAACATTCCACTGGAAGGGGGGGGGGGACGGTAATCGCGATTTTTGTGCCCTTTTCATTATTGCACCATCGAAAAGTGTATGAAGTTATCCATATAATTGAACAAAATTTTTTGTATTTGTTTATGGCTATGTCCAGCAGGTTCTCCTTAAATAAGAAATATTCCGCCAGGATGGGGATATTTCCAATAATAGCGATTTTTGCCATCGTAATGAAGTTATGCATAGAATTGAACCCATTTTTTTGCGAATGTTTTTGGCTATAGCCAGGCGGCCCTCCTTCAATATGGAAACATTCCACTGGAAAGGGGAGGGGGTGGGGGGCGCTGTAATAGCGATTTTTGTGCCACTTTCATTCTTGTACCATCGAAAAGTGTATGAAGTTATGTATAGAATTGAACCAATTTTTCAGGGGTATGTTTTTGGCTATGGCCAGCAGGTCTTTCTTCAATTTGAAAATATTCTGCTGGAAGGGGGCGCTATAATACGGATTTTTGTGTTATTTTCATTATTTTACCATTGAAAAGTGTATGAAGTTAAGCATAGAATTGAACCAATTTTGTGGTGTATATTTTTGACTATGGCCAGAAGTTTCTCCTTGAATTTGGAAGTATTCCGCCAGAAGGTGGCACTGTAACAGAGATTTTGGTAAAGTTTTCTTGATTTTTCGCAGTTTTTTTTTTTGTATTGTATATTGGCGGCTCATGAAGCGAAGGGAACTTTGCATCCTGCTAAGCTGGCTATTCACAAACAACTGATGTACAACAAAATAACAAAAAAAATTTTGATTTTAATAAATGTGATCGAGATTAACTTATTCTTATTCTGATTAATTGACTGAAGCAGAAATTTTAGACCAAAATCAAAGTTGGTATAATATTGAAGTAATAATATTTGGAACTACTTTTTGAAATATTAAGATGTATGAGATAGAAGAAAGTTTTGTGATTGGCAAATCCAACTAGTTGTTTTTGTAACTTCATTATAAATATTTAAAATTAAAAGTAATTTTCTTTTTGCTTTTAAATATAAAAATAATTTAACTTAAAATAAAACTAAACGTGACTTAGAGCAAAAACAATATTAAATAATTAAAACAGAAAAAGGGCATCAACTAAACCTATGTTTGGAGAAAATAACTCTTTAATCATGGGTATATTAGTAGATATTTTATGTTTAAATTATAAAAAGAAAGTATGTAGTATTTCTTTGTGAAAATACTCTACAATTATACACATATTAATTGGTTAAAATTTGTTGTACAAATTATCAGCATTTCATTGTACAAATTAATTATTAGCAATTATCGATATAGGCAATCCTATATTCAAATCCAGTCGCAATTATCAGCATTTCATTGTACAAATAAACAGAATACTTTAATGTTTAAATTACATTTTTATGCAATATTATTAATATACATTACAGGGCTTGAATGGCAGATACAGGGCTTGAATTTCGAAGCGGGATGGCAGGATTTGTACCCTATTTATTATGCCCTATTGTGAGTGGGCGGCTCCTGTTTCCAAAAAATCCTTTTCCGAAAATGTTTCTTTGTAAAACGATGAGCAAGTCTTAGCACCGACTGACAAATTTCGTGATATTTTCTACTATCGATGGGCAGATTTCACAGTTTCTCCTTACGACAGATTGACAAAACTCATGGTTGTTTTTCTGCATCTGACTGAAAAATTTTGCGCTTTTTCTCCACGACCGACTGACGAATTTCACAATTTTTTCTAGAGACCGATCGATGAATTTCATGATTTTTTTTTTCCTCGAGATCAATTGATAAATATAGCAATTTTATTCTGTGACCGATTGGCAAATTTCCCTGTTTGTTCTTGCGACATACTGGTGAAAGTAACGATTGTTTTTCTGCATCCGAGTGAAAATTTTTGCGTTTGTTCTCTGTGACCGGCTGAAAAATTTCACGATATTTGCTCATGACAGATCGATTGACGAATTTTGTGATATTTTCCCGCTGCCGATTTCCCCTGCACTTCAGTTTTCTTCTTGCGACCGGTTGACAAATTTTTTTATTTATTTTCACCATGATTGACAAAATCGGCGATATTTTTTTTAAATGACCGATTTATGTATTTTGCGATGTTTTTTCCCTATGCCCAAAATAGCAAATAACTAAAAGGGCAGTAATGGCCACCGGAGACTGAGCCCTTTCAAATTGGCCAATAGTCAGCACTCAACAAAATGAGATTACACTTGTGGTGCACATGAAGAAAAAAAATTTTGGTTGAACTTAAAAAAACATGTTTAGAAATAACAAACTAGTTGATTCTTGCAATTTACAGATTAGGACATGACTTTTTGAAATCAACCTTTTATCGTGTAATAGAAAAAATCAATGACTATTTCCTTTTCAAACTTTGGATATGGATTTAAAATTCCAATGCATAGAACATAAGTTTAATTAACAAAAATACCAGGGACTAGAGTTTTGACTATAATTCCATTAAGGATATAATAAAACAAGTTTGTTCAGAAGTGACATACAATCACCGTAGGATATTGACAATAGAATCACCGATATGCATTATTAATGCATTTTTAACTTACTGTTAAAAATTAATGCACATCAGATTTTGCAAAGTTTTCTAAAATTTTTTAACAGAGCATAACTATGCGTTTCCGATAATTTCTAAAGTTATAAAAGTTGGTCTGTGCTGTTTGTCAAAAGTGTAACTTGTGAAAGAGGCTAAATCACGCAAAATGGAATAAAATCTAAATTAAGAAATTCATTTAGGAACCCAATTGTTAATTGCCCATAACATTAGGTGAAAGTTAAAAGATAGACATGGTATATATATAAAACTTGATTCTGTTCCTTTGTTTTAATAAAAATAAACATTTTGGATAATTATCTTGAGTTGTTAATTTAAATTATTTTAATGGTATTTTGTCATGTCTGTATAAATGTAATTCTTTAAGTGGCACATAAAAAATAACGGGGTTTAAAGATTTTTTTTTTCCCTTTCTAACAGTTCAACTCCCCTGCATTTTTAAATGTTGGGTGGGAAACTCCCCTCCAGGGGAAAACTTGAATTTCAAGCCCTGATATTCAAAGAGATATAGTTTTTGTAAATTATATTTCAATACATTTAAAATGTTTTAATGATGTGTGAAACATGCTTGTAATTTATTGTTCTGAGATGGCGTTATATAAGGAAATAATTCATCATATAACTAAAAACATATCTAGTGCCGGATATCCGATCGGATATCCGAATCCGGCAGACAAAGGAGCTTCGGATATCCGGTATCCGATATCCGGCAAAATCAATATCCGGTGCATCCCTAATTCATATGATCGACAAACACTTCATAATCCAAATAAAAGATATTCCTCGGTAATTGACGACAATAACGAACCTTTCTAACAAAACTTTAATTTTTACATTTTAACCAGTAAACAGTTTTGCCTGTACATATTACGTGCAAGAAGAGTTTACTTGCTTTGTTAATGTGTAAAAAATGAGGAAATTTCTATTATTTTTATTTTTAATTATAATTATTATTCATACCGTCTAAGAAAGGCAAAAACTCCCCTAATGTATATAAATCTAATTTGTCAGAGCGGGGGGGGGGGGGGGACAGAAGAATTTTTATCTACTTACGGTGAATTCACAAACATAATTCACATTAAACTTTTTAAATTAATGACTTCATCGCCTCAGAGCAACAATAGGACTTATATAATAGAGTGGGTCGAAAAAACCGAAATATTTGCAATCGAAATGTAATAGAGCGGAAAAGTTGCCTTTTGTAATAAAGAATAAATTCGTAAAATATTATATCGATCGGATAATATCTTTTACCGCCGCAAGGGGGCCAAAGTTTCAAAAATCGCAAAAAAATCGCTTGTTTTCTTCAATATTTTTTTTTAATTATCCAAACGTACGAATACAATTTCTAATAGGACGCTATGGCTACATGAAGATATAAGAAATGTCCCGGCAAATGTTCATTATGATAAAATAATATCTTTTACTGCCACAAAGGGACCATATTTAAAAAACAAATTGTAAAAATTTTCAATTTTTCATTTTTCTATATTTTTATAACTTCAATAATATGCATAGAAGTAAATAAATTTACTTTATATTTATTAATATGTCATAAATTTTGTTAACTATTTGTCATAGACTGGAAAATAAAAAAAGGTAATCATTCATTGTTCTTTACGATCGCTTCATCTACTGCTGTTTTACTGCATATCAGCAGTTCATATACCACAAATCACAAAAATGATATAAAATGAACAAAATATTTTAGTATTTTATTAATTAAAATACGGAAATGTTTAACCGAAACGGATTAAATAAACTTAAAATGAAGAAGTATTTAAAGTAAATGAATTTTATAATATGAATTGCTTTCAAATAAAGCTATTGTTCCTCGAGAGACCGAAATTGATCATATGTGATCTTCACTCTGTTCTGGTCCACAGACTTTACCAGCACTTCAGAGACTATTTTCACGCATCTCTCTACTGATTGAGTGGTACAAGGAAAGTGGCATCTTTAATCGAACATTAATAAATAGCTGGCATCTTTAATCGAACATTCTAAACTCACCAGCGTTGTTAGATCGTCAATCGACAGACAAACCGTAACAGGTGGTTTCGTTAGTTTACAGTTTTGCCTTTCGACTAAAGCTATACAATTTTAAGCTTTAAGTTCAAGTCTGGAATGACGAAATGACGGATGATTCGTGTCCACCGAACTTCGTGCTTTGGCAATTTTTAATTTTGGTAATCGGCTGAATTTTGGATCAGGATGTACTCATCCTGAAAGTGTACTGCATCAGTTGGTTCACAATTAAAATGAATCCATCATGTTTTTCAGATTTTGAGGACTATAATTAATAACCCCCGTCACTTGCCATATCATCTACAAAATATTATAGTTCCTGTAATTTCACGAAATACCTGTTTCGCAAATCATGAAAATAGCCTCATTGGAATGATAGCATATGAAGGAGAGGACATCAGAACCCCAGCCATAAAGAAAATTGCCAAAGCACGAAGTTCTGTGCGCACGAATAGTGCCTTTCGTCACTTCGTCATTCCAGAATTGAACTTTGAAGCTTAAAATTGTGTGGATTTAGTCGAGTGACAAAACTGTAAACTAATGAAACCACCTCTTACGGTTTGTCTATGGACTGACGATCTAACGACGCTAGTGAATTTAGAATGTTCGATTAAACATACCAGCTATTATAATTTTCCTTTCCCACTCAATCAATAGAAAGATGCGTGAAATTAGTCTCTGAAGTGCTGGTAAAGTTTGTGGACCAGAACAGACGGAGTATCACATATGATAAATTTTGGCCTCTCGAGGAACAATGGCTTTATTTGAAAGAAAGTCATATTATAAAATTCAATTACTTTAAATACTTCTTCATTTTATGTTTATTTAATCCGTTTTGGTTAAACATTTCTGTATTTTAATTAATAAAATACTAAAATATTTTGTTCATTTTATATCATTTTTGTGATTTGTGGTATATGAACTGCTGATATGCAGTAAAACAGTAGTACATAAAGCGATCGTCAAAAATAATGAATGATTACCGGGTTTTTTTCCCAGTCTATAACAAATAGTTAACAAAATTTGCGACAATGTTAATAGATATGAAGTAAATTTATTTACTTCTAGATATTATAGAAATTATAAAAATTAAAAAAATAATAAAAATTTGAAATTTTTACAATTTTTTTTTTAAATATGGTCCTTTTCTGGCAGTAAAAGATATTACTTTATGACAATGAACATTTACCAGGACATTTCTTATATCTTCATGTAGCTATCGCGTCCTATTAGAAATTGTATTAGTACGTTTGTATAATTAAAAAAAAAATACTGAAAAAAACATGTTTTTTGCGATTTTTGAAAATTTTGGCCCCGTTGCGGCGGTAAAAGATATTAACCGATAGGTGTAATATTTTACGGATTTATTCTTTATTACAAAAGGCAACTTTTCCGCTCTATTACATTTCGATTATAAATATTTCGGTTTTTTCGACCCACCCTAATATATAATGAGATGTCTGACTTGCTGCTATGAAAAACTGTGTCTGCATCGAGTGGAACAGTAGGGAATTTTTATAAAACACATCTGAGACATAGTATTAAACATAACTTAGTGTTTCAGAAGTTGTTCCACTTCATGCAAACACAGTTATTTATATAGCAGTAAGTCAGACATCTCATTTTTTTTTATTATTATTACTAGATATCCTACTGTTGCTCTGAGGCGACGATTTAATGACTTTTGCAGACGAAAGTATTATTATCAAATTCAAAATAATTAAAATCAGACAATTATAATATCTAAGGTATACTAGCCCAGTGGTAGGGGAGCAAATAAAAGCCCCAATTCGGAAATAATTAGGGGAAAGCTGGAAATTGTTTTAATCCCTTTAGTTTATGTCTAGAATGAATATGCTACGTTTCCCCCCTCGTACTAGGTGAGCGTTAGGAATTATACACTGATTTATAGTCAAAAAACACGTTTTTTTTTTTTTTTTTTTTTTTTTTTTTTTTTTTTTAAACCATAACACTATCTCGAAATCACTAACTTTTTCGAAAACATTGTCAATACAAATGTTGCAGAGCTTAAAATTTTGAATAAAATGAGTACCTACACTTAATACTTTTGTTGAATATTAAGGTCATAATTCTACTTTAAAGTTTTAGCCCCGTGGTCAGAAGGTTGGACTCAGAATTAATTAGGGGAAAACTGGAAATCGTTTTAATCCCTTCAGATTAGGTCTAAAATGAATATTCTATGTTTTCCCCTTCGTACTAAGTGAGCGTTAGGAAATATGTACACATTTACATTAGAAAAACACGTTTTTCTTTAATATTCTTAACAATATCTGAAATTGCGACCTTAATTTTGAACAAAAATATTAATGTGAATATTCATTTTATTCAAAATTTTAAGCTCTACAACATCTATATTGGCAATTTTTTGATATAGTTAGCTGTTTTGAGATATTCTTAGGTAACTTGGTCTCTCCGGACTTCAAGCTCTTGATTAGCGATTAAGGCAAATTTTTGAAATTAGAATTGCGACCTTAATTTTGAAAAAAAAATACTAATGTGGGTGCTCATTTTATTCAGAATTTTAAGCTCTACAACATTTGTATTGACAATGTTTTTGATATAATTAACTATTTTGAGATATTGTTAAAAATACTAAGGAAAAAAATGTTTTTCGAATGTAAATACGTACATATTTCCCAACGCTCACTTGGTACGAAGAGGGGGGGGGGGTAGAATATTCATTTTAGACCTAATCTGAAGGGATTAAAACGATTTCCAGTTTTCCCCTAATTAATTCTGAGTTCAACCCTCTGACCACGGTGCTAAAACTTTAAAGTAGAATTGTGACCTTAATGTTCAACAAAAGTATCAAGTGTAGGTACTCATTTTATTCAGAATTTTAAGCTCTACAACATTTGTGTCGACAATGTTTTTGAAAAAGTTAGTGATTTCGAGATAGTGTTTTGGTATTTTAAAAAAAACATGTTTTTTGACTACAAATCAATGTATAATTCCTAACGCTCACTTAGTACGAGGGGGAAAACGTAGCATATTCATTCTAGACCTAAACTGAAGGGGTTAAAACAATTTCCAGCTTTCCTCTAATTATTTCCGAATTCAACTCCCTAACAACTGGGCTATACGTAAAAAAGGATTTTTCAGTTAATTTTCATTTTAATAATTATTATACACTTGATGAAAGAAAGACAGAAATCCCCCGAAAGGTAGGAATGTAATCAATTAGGGTAACTGAAGAAGAAGAAAAATTTTTATCAGTTGAAGAAGAAAAAGTTTTATCATTTGAAGAAGAAAAACTTTTATTATTTAATTGTCGTATTTATTTTATTTTTTTCAAAGGAAAAAAAAAAAAAATCAATTTGAGCAAAATAATTAAAACTGGGCAAATGCAATATCTAAAATAAAAAAATACTTTTCAGTTACTTTTATTTTAAATAATAATTAATTTACATTTCATTAAAGAAAGATTGCAATTGCTCTAACAGATAGACGTATAATCTTTTAGGGAGATGGGAAAAAACGAAAAGCTCGTTGATGTTTAAACATACCATTTTGATTAAAACTTTTCAATGAAATGATGTAATGTTTCTTTCCGGACGAATTAAAATCATAAAATTACAACAGCTATGATTTTACAACTATTTTTATAGTAATCATTAAACATTTAAATTAAGGACGACGATTTATTTTATCCTTTTTCATAAAATAAATTTCTCAAATTTTTATATTAAAAGGTTCATTACAGTTCCAATTCCTTATATTTCAATTTATTAGAAAATGATTTTCTATTATTTTCTGTTACATTTAATAATATAAATAAATTCAATGCATTTATTCATCCAGGGAAGTCATCATATTTTAGAATGGAGAACAAAAAAAGTTTCTGCCATTTAATTTTCGTTGGATTTTAAACACATTTATTATTCCGATTGCATTTTCTTTTCAGATAAAAGCAATTTCATCAGACAAGATATAATTAAAATCAGACATATAAGAATTAAGGACAAAAAAATCTTTTTCCTATTTGACAATAAATATTCTGCTTAAAAAAAAAAAAATCTTTTCGTATGTATAGTTTTTTAGTTGTTAGTTTTTATTTCAGGTTTTATTACAGTTCCATTTGTTACATTTCATTTTCTTATCAAACTACATTAGGGCTTTACTTTTTAATAATAATAATAATAAAATTTAATGCTTCGATTCATCCAAGTCATTATTACAATTTTAGATAACATTTCTTATGTGACCGGAAATTATTTTTGATTGGAAAAAACTAAGTAGCTTTTAATGGATTTCTTAAATCTGTAATTGAAAATAAAGTATTGTTTTTCTTTTACTTAATAAATTCTAATTTAATAAATAGAGAATAAAAAACAAAAAATATATTTTTTTTCCTCTTCTATCAAAATATAGGTTATTATTACGAAAGAAAACAACGTTAAAAAGCACAAATAGAAGTATGTATAAACCGCATACAGCTATTTCAAAGCCTCTAAGGCTCCATCATCAGTGTTTAAAATTAAAATAAAGATAAAATTAAATTTAAAATGTGGATTAAAAAGGGGGGGGGGGCAGAGAGGCTACCTCATAGTTCGACTGTCAACGGCGAAATAGCGATCCATTCCACGATTGAGAAACAAACGAGGAGTCGATCTCTCGCGCACATGAGGAGATCAAAAAGAATTGGCAATTCAAGCGTTCGAATCCGTCACCTGCTGGAGAAAAGATGTAACTTCTCGCTTCAGGATAGTGCGGTGCAAGCGCATTGCATTACGTGTATTTTAAATTTGTTCAGAATGATTATTCTTTTGCATAATTTCAGATTTCCTGTGACATTTGTGTTCTGTCTTATGTGACAAAGTAAAGATTACCCGAATTTGAATGTCTAAAACTTTCAAGTGCATTTACAATAAAGAATTATTTCCATGGCACTTTAGCATTAGTTAAAGGGAAATTAAAGGGACGATTTTCCTGTACCGAAGGCTGCGAGCAGCGCCTCTATAGGCCGTTTTAATTCCCAATTGCCCTGTTACTCCGGGAGGCAAATTCACAGTCACTCAACGTCCCAGCACGCTCTACGCCAACCTCTGTAGCCAAGGGCTTTGGCGAGAAAATGAACTTCGACGCGCGTGCAAGTCTGAAACAAATTTCGACTTTCGACACTTCGTCCATTTGGCCGCGTATTTTTTGTTTATGGAATACTTACAAGAATACGATTCGAAATAATACATGCTTATTTCATCTTCTGAATAATTATATATTCATTATGAACAAAGGAATTATTTAATCGTATAGATGTATATTCTATAAGTCTGACCTTTCTGCTTCCATGCTAAACTATTTATTTATGGAGCTTTATACGTATCATGTTCTGCCATCTAGTGTCAGCACACTAAATATTTTACAACAATTATCTCCCGAGTAATGCATTTGCGGAATATATGCACGTATATATATTGGGAACAAGTGAAATACTTAATCTTATAGACCCACTCTTAACTTTGGCCTTTCTTTAAATGATAACCCTAAATAAATGAAAATTCACTATAATTATCTTAGATACTAGTTTAGAGTGTGCTAAGATAAGCGCTTTGTTGCTGATTGATAACAGGTTAAAAGTATCCAAAAATGGACCTCCCCCCCCCCCCCCCCCCAGTCCTTTTAAAAGTTTTTGGTTCATAAAAAAAATAGGAAATAAAAATTTAGCTTTTATTAATATTTTTTTCGTAACTCCTCCGTGTATGCTGTAATGTTTTTATTGTATGTTATTTATTTTTTTCATAGTAATAGAAAACTTTGAATTTTACTTTGATTTTTATATGAATTTACAAAATTGCGTTTATTTTAGATTTTAAGGCTAGTATCCATTAATGGAATGCTCAATTACTCTTCTTTTGTGAACTACTATCAAATTTATTTAAAACAAATAAAACTTATACTTAATTATGATGAACTTGAAAAAGTAAAAATCTAAGCACGCTTATTATTGAATTTGTGATATTATTGCAGTTCTGCATTATTCCTTTAGAATGTATGTCATACTACCAGTGATTAACAAACTGTATAAAAATAAATCTATTATTTTTGGAAAATTAATTCAGAAATAAACAAGAACGAAAAATTATGTGTCTAGCATAGATTATGGAACATTTTCCAACACATTCAGATTCAGAATACTGTAACAAAATTTCACAGTTTAATATGCTGAAAGATGATATCTAAATAAAATTTAATTTAATTTAAAAAATCAAAAAACCGCGAATTAATTAATTATTTCTCTTCAATGTGAAGCTATTTTTTTATACTACTTACCTATTTTGTTTTATATACTTGTATTGATGACTTTTAAGTTGTGTTTAATTGTTAGTTCTTATCTATAAACACTGTTTTGATGAGACCTATAGATGTCTATGAAGGTTAGAGTTGCAATAAAGCTAGAGATTCTACTTACACAACTTCCAGGTTTTGTAATATTTAAAGGGAGTTTCTGACTGTAAAATAGTCAATGAAACATCGTCTTCATTTTGAAAGACCTATCCAATGATATGCCACTCAATAGGGTGCAGATTTTTTTTTTTCATCTCTGGCGCCATTTTGTATTTAACGGCCGCCATTTTGAATCTATGAAAACAAAACCTAGCCTATAACCATCGGACGATTAAGACGAATCGATAGAGACCTCATTCATTAAAATCCATCCAGCAGGTAAGATGTTTCGGGGGTATAAAGAAATCCACATACCCAGGTACGCGTGAAACACATAACCCTTCTTGGCTGTCGGGTAATAAACAATTTGAAAAACGCATGACGCATTTGAAAATCCAATTTCTGCAATTACCATCAACAGTATCCATATCTTCTTTTTTCAGCCCCTGCATATGATCTATAGATTTGTATGTATACTACATAGTACGCTAAAAGTTAATTCACTTAAATGTTAAACACAGTTGAAAAATCCCTTGAAAACTTTCCACCAATAAACGACAATTTCTACTTGTGCTTTTTAACGTTGTTTTTCTTTCTTAATATATTGGCACGAAGTACAATCCTTCCCCTTTTTTATAGGTTATTATTATTATGTATAATGATTTTTTTTTTTAAACAGTAATTCGAACATGTTATAAAATCCGACAGTTTAGTGATAACAAAATATAAACTAATACAAAAGAAAATGTCTGACTTTTATTTAAATGTTCTCTAACTGTAATAAGAAATCATGTATTAACGTTAGTTTTGAAAATAAAAAATAATAACCGAAATTAATTAACTGACTTACGAGCTTTTCACATTCTTATTTATCTGAATTAATTATCTTTACTGTACGTGGTATACGAAAAAAAAATTTCTTTTTTTAATTTAATAGGAATTTAATTAAAAAAGTGTCATACTATTATGTTTTAACTTTTTAATGTAAGTCTTTTGCAGATAAATGTTTTTTTTAAGAACATAATTCTTTTTTAGAGTTCGCCTAAATAACGTTGTAAAGATTATAACATTACAGCAGGGTTTCCCAAAGTGTGGTACACCTCAGGTTTGGAAAAAGACGACTGAAATTATATACAAAATAATAATAATAATAAAGAACATAATTTTTTTTTAGTGTCCGCCTGAATAACGTCGTAAAAATTTACAGTACTGCAGGGTTTTCCAGAGTGTGGTATGCCTCAAGTTTGGAAAAAAGCCGGCTGAAAAAAAAATTAAAGAACATAATTATTTTTTAGAATCCGCCTGAATAACGTTGTAAAAATTTACATTACAGCAGGGTTTTCCAAAGTGTGGTACGCCTCAGATTTCGGAAAAAAAGGCTGAAATTATATATATAGAAAAAAGCCTTTTTTAAAAGAACATAATTCTTTTTTAGAGTCCGCCTGAATAACGTTGTAAAAATTTATATTACAGCATGGTTTTCCAAAGTGTGGAATGCCTTAGGTTTGGAAAAAGCCAGCTGAAATTATATACAAAATAATAATAATAATAAAGAACATATATATATATATATTTGTTGTGGCTGCTTGAATAACATTGTAAAAATTTACATTATAGCAGGGTTTTCCAAAGCGTGGTATACCTCAAGTTTGGAAAAAAGCCGGCTGAAAAAAAAATTCTTTTTTAGAAACCGCCTGAATAACGTAAAAATTTACATTACAGCAGGGTTTCCCAAAGTGTGGTACGCCTCAGGTTTGGAAAAAGACGGCTGAAATCATATACAAAATAATAATAATAATAAAGAACATAATTTTTTTTTAGTGTCCGCCTGAATGACGTCGTAAAAATTTACATTACAGCAGGGTTTTCCAAAGAGTGGTATTCCTCAAGTTTGGAAAAAAGCCGGCTAAAAAAAAAAAAAAAAAATTAAAGAACATACTTCTTTTTTAGAATCCGCCTGAATAACGTTGTAAATATTTACATTACAGCTTTCCAAAGTGTGGTACGCCTCGGATTTGGAAAAAAACGGCTGAAATTATATATATATATATATATATATATATATAAGCTTTTTTAAAAGAACATAATTCTTTTTTAGAGTCCGCCTGAATAACGTTGTAAAAATTTGCATTACAACACGATTTTCCAAAGTGTGGAATGCCTTAGGTTTGGAAAAAGCCGGCTGAAATTATATACAGAAAAAAAGTTTTTTTTAAAGAACATAATTCTTTTTTCAGAGTCCGCCTGAATAACGTTGTAAAAATTTACATAACAGCAGGGGTTTCCAAAGTGTGGTATGTTTCAGGTTTGTAAAAAGGCAGCTGAAATTATATACCAAGAAAAAAAGAAAAAGAAAAGCCATGCCGGTGGCTGTTATTGGTTTGAACCGGCTCTTTTAGCCAAGTTGGCCTTTTTGTCGTAAAAGTTACTTTCATATAGTGAAGCATTTTAATTTATAAACCGCACATTTTAAGAACATTTTTGGTATTTTATTCAGTTAGAATTTAATAAATAACATAATTTCTCAATAATGAAGTCATTAATGTTGGAATAGTACATAAATGGTGGTACCAGGGATTTGTAATTAGATTTGCAAATATGCCAGCTAAATTTTAAAAAGGCATACTAATTGCTTTATTTGGTTTACACTGTCTTTTAAAACCCCCCTTTTTTTAGTGCTTTGAATAATTAAATATTTTATTTTTATGACAATAGTTGCTTAGTTACATATTTTATTAATTACATAATTTTAATGTATGATATTTGTTGTATGTATGCTTATTAATGTATGATAGTTTTATTTTTTTTTTCATAAATATTTAAAATTCTTTCTAAAGTCATTTAATAAAAAAAATCTTTATCACAATGGAAAACAGTTATTAGGGATAAGATATGGATAAGACATGTTTTGCATAACAACGACTATTTCTATATTGTATTCTAACAAGTTTTATTTTGGAATTTTTTTTTTTTTTTATTATTACGGTTCTCTTTTTTCCCTACACTTACATGCATTAAATCTCTTCAAATATTACCTCTTTCCAAATCACCATTGATCATTCTACGATTTAATCTCTTCATAAGGGTTATCTGGAATAAGTTATACAATCGCTCAGTAGATGAAGAGTTAGAATTTCAGTTTTTTAATGTATCATTTTTAAAAGTCACCAGAACCTACTGATTACTAACTAAATATGGATGTTTTCAAGTATTATATAAAATACTTCTATTTATTAAATACACTAGCTGACCCGCCCGGCGCTGTCCGGGCCGTGATGAATGACCCTAACATGAACCTCAAATTTGTATGATTTCATAACTTTAACTCTAATTTGCCTGAATTTATATTTTTAAATGGAAAAAAAAAAAAACCCGAGAAAAAATACTGTACTGAAAAAAGTACATGATATTTTGCGTAATTTGATTTTTGGAATCTATGCGTACCGAAAGCGAGCGAAACTGCGACAAAACACTCAGTTTTTTACTGATTTCGTCGACATTTAGACACATTTTATTTTGTAAAAAATATTTCTACCCGCCCGAACGTTTCAAAATTTTTGCAGGTGATGTAAATCTGGCCTATTTAGATGCTCTAAAAAGATTGTGTTAAAGTAAAGACTTTTAGTTACTTTTGGCTTAGGAAAAACATCGCGTTGGTGAGGCGCGAAGTGACCTGCGTTCGCGCCTCACCAAGTATTTGAAAGTATTTCCGGTGTATTTGAAAGGATTAACCCTTTCACCGTTCGAGAGTTTTCCTGCATTTTTGTAAGAATGCTTGTAAATTCCAGGATATATATATTTATGAATCGCAGTTTGATGCTATAATATCTTTAATATGACTTCTTTCTATATATGGTTCAAAATAAAATTATGTTTAAAATATTTTTGTCTACAGCCATTTTAACATGATTTCTAGAAACGCAAAAATCCGGGCCAGCCGGTAAGGGTATTTCATATTTGAAAAAAACAAAACAAACCAAAAAAAAAAAAAAACAATTGTACCATCGTTTTGAAGAAAATTTCAGCTTTAAGAGCATATATTTGATTTGTTGGTATCTCTAAAATTGCGTTCTCAAGGAGCGTTGCAATAAGGGGGAAAAACTTTTTCGAAAAAACGAGCCTTTTGAATTTTTTTCTTCAAAGAGTTAATTGCGACATTTTTTTTTTTTTTTTTTAATTGATTGCGGCATTTCAGACGTAAGAGTACGATCTTTCGGAAAATGTCTTTCATTTGCAACTGTAACCGAGCGTTTTGGTCGATTTGGATTAGTGATGGGCGATAACGAGATGTTTTTCTCGATTTTCTCGATTGTATGGACATCTCGATATTTTTCGATTGTATAAATTTTTTCTCGATGACTACAGTTTGCAAATTTCTTTTATAAATCATATATTATGTATTATATACGTCATACATTTATCAAGAATAGTCTGCGGGTGAACTGGAATGAGTCGATGTTAATAAAGACTAGGTGACTTCGACCGCTAGCGGGCCCCTCCTTTAATTGGGGCACCTAATTTATACGTAATCTTGTAATATGAAATCACGAACAGGTTACCCGCTATATACGGCACTGATATATGATAGCAGGCGGGTGTGGTGTGCACGCACTACAAAATCTTGTAAAAAATATAATATCGAAACGAATGAACGTCGGACCAGATCTCTTGGGGGAGGGGTCAAAGCGAGCGGAGGGGCACAGCAGCTGCATAATATGATTAAGTCGTCACAGGTCTTTAGGCCTTTCCAACCATATGTCACATAAGAAGTCTGGATCTGAATTTATAAAAATGCCCTCCCCGTGGGGGGAAAGGGGGGGAGGGGTGCGGGAGGTGGATAACATGAGTAAGTGGTCATAAGCCTTTCCAACAATATGTCACATGAGGGGTCTCGGCTAAATTTAGAAAAACACCCCCGTGGGGGAAAAGTGGGTGACCGCCCCGTGGGGGCGGTCACCGGAGGTGCATTACATCAATAAGTAGTCACAGACCTTTCCAACGATATCTCACATGTGGGGTCTTGGCTAAATTTGGAAAAGTGCCCCCCCCGGGGGGGTTCAAAATGGGGGGGATGGACACCGGAGGAGCATAACATCAATAAGTAGTCACAGACCTTTCCAACGATATCTCACATGAGGGATCTTGGTTAAATTTGAAAAAGTGTCCCCCGGGAGGGGCAAATTGGGGGAGACTGTCACCGTAGGTACATAACATCAATAAGTAGTCACAGACCTTTCCAACGATATCTCACACGAAGTGTCTTGACTAAATTTGAAAAAGTGTCCCCCAGGGGGGGTGGGGGGGCAAAGAGCGGGGGGACTGTCACCGGAAGTGCATAACATCAATAAGTAGTCACAGACCTTTTCAACGATATCTCATAAGAGGGGTACTGACTAAATTTGGAAAAGTGTCCTCCGGGGGGGGCAAAGTGGGGGGGGGCGGCCACCGGAAGTGCATAGCACTAATAAGTAGTCACAAACCTTTCTAACGATATGTCACATGAGGGGTCTTGGCTAAATTCGGAAAAGTGTCCTGAAATTTCATACATTATAAATAATAATATTTAGCGGAGGGCTCCATAAAAAAATCCGATCTAAAATGATAAGAGCGGAAAAAACTACCCTCGCAGTGGGGGCCAAATTGGGGAGGGGAGGAAGAAAGTCTCATAATATGAAAGAGTCATACGAGAGCTTACCGATGACATATCACATGACTGGTCCAAAAAAAGTTTGAAAATTGCTCCCCCTCTCTCCCCCCGTGGGCCCACTCTTTCACCCCAGAATTCACACAGCCGCCACTTTAAAATTTTTATGTTCAATAAATAATATTTACCGGAAGACTGCATAAAAAACCCATATTTAAAGTGATATTTAAATTTATTATAGAAATCGGCTACGGTTTTAAAAATTTGTTCGCCCCTTCCCACACCCCTTTGGGCGAAGAAAGGTTCATAGTATGAAAGAGTGGTCAAAGGGCTTTTCGATTATATGCCACAGGAAGGCTTCGGTAATTTTTTTAAAATTGCACCCCATGAGTGCACTCTCACGTCCTCCTCCCTCGAAATCACCCGACCCACCTTCCTCTTTGAAAATTTTATATTTAATAAATAATTTTTATTGGAGGGTTCCAGGTATGTGACATCTTGGTAGGGCTAAAATAAGAGAAACTTTGAAAATTAGGGCTTCATTTCACAGCTCATTGTCATGCCTTTTTCTCTATCTCGTCCCTTGGTACTCTCGATAAATTTTCTTACTTTTCTTCTCTGCCGAGGACGAGAGAAATCCTCGAAAAGCTTCTCATAGCGAAATGTTGAAAAGCGCGAGAGAAATCCTCGAAAGGCTTTTCATTGGGAGATTTCGAAAAGGACGAGAGTAACAAGCGAGAGGCTTCCCATCGAGAAAGGTTGAAAAGGGCGAGAGGACACTCTCGAGAGGCTTCCCATCCCGAAAGGTTTAAAACCGCGACAGAACCAACCATCGAGCAGATTCCCATCTGGAAGCGTCGAAATGCTGGAAAAATCATCGAGATGAGATTTGCCGAAATGCGATATGGAAATGAAGCTTTCAGAGTCGAACTTACCGCATTTCTGGTTTAAGTCATAATTTCTCAAAGGAGTCCATCTGCTTATCCAATCTCTTTTTAGCTCACAGGCTATCTAAGCCTGAGAGCTAATGTACCCGTCGGTTCTGTGTGTATGCATGTACTGTACGTACGTATGTATGTACGTAACGCGATAACTCTTGATTAAAATGTACGATTTGCTTCAATTTTTTTTATATTCATTCTGATAAGGCGTTCCGCTGTTTAGTTTTGACGGTTCATTGGTTAAGGATAAAGGGAGAGAGGGGGGGGCTGGTCCCCCCTCTCCTTAATTTAGATAAATAGGTTTTTCATGCAGAATTCTTCGATTTGCTCCAAATTTCGTATACCGGTTTATTATGTTAAGGAGCTTCCCTGATTAAACTTGGAGGTTCATTAGTTAAGTATGAAGGGGGGAAAGGGGGTAGACCCCTCCTTAATTTAGATAAATGGGTTTTTCATGCAGAATTATTCGATTTGCTCCAAATTTCGTACACCGGTTCATTATGTTAAGAAGTTGCCTTGATTAGATTTGGAGGTTTACGGGTTAAGTATAAAGGGGGAGAAGGGGGCTAGACCCCCCCCCCCTTAATTTAGATAAATGGGCTTTTCATGCAGAATTATTTGATTTGCTCATAATTTGGTATACCGGTTTATTATGTTAAGGAGCTTCCCTGATTAAACTTGGAAGTTCATTGGTTAAAGATAAAGGGGGAGAAGGGGGGCTGGTCCGCCCCCCCCCTTAATTTAGATAAATGGGTTTTTCATGCAGAATTATTCGATTTGTTCCAAATTTGGTATACCGGTTTATTACGTTAAGAAGTTGCCTTGATTAGATTTAGAGGTTTACAGGTTAAGTATAAAGGGGAGAAGGGGGCTGGTCCCCCCTTAATTTAGATAAATGGGCTTTTCATGCAGAATTATTTGATTTGCTCCAAATTTGGTACACCGGTTTATTATGTTAAGGAGCTTCCCTGATTAAAATTGGAAGTTCATTGGTTAAGGATAAAGGGGGAGAAGAGGGGCTGGTCCCCCACTTAACTTAGATAAATGAGTTTTTCATGCAGAATTACTCGATTTGTTCCAAATTTGGTATACCGGTTTATTATGTTAAGGAGCTTCCCTGATTAAACTTGGAGGTTCATTAGTTAAGTATAAAGGGGGGAAAGGGGGGTAGACCCCCTCCTTAATTTAGATAAATGGGTTTTTCATGCAGAATTATTCGATTTGCTCCAAATTTGGGATACCGGTTTATTATGTTAAAAAGCTGCCTTGATTAGATTTGGAGGTTTATGGGTTAAGTATAAAGGGGAGGGGCTAGTCTCCCCTTAATTTAGATAAAAGGGTTTCTCATGCAGAATTATTGGATTTGCTTCAAATTTAATGTACCGATTTATTCCGATATGGCGCTTCCTTCATTAGATTTGGAGGTTCATTGGTTAAGTATACAAGGGCGAAAAGGGGGCAAGTCCCCTCCCCTTAATTTAGATAAATGGATTTTCATGGAGAATTATTCAATTTACTTTAATTTTTTTTCTATGTTTGTTCTGATAAGGAGCTTTCCTGATTAGATTTGAAGGTTCATTAGTTAAGTATAAAAGGGTTAAAGGGGTTAGACCACCCTTAATTTAGTGATATGTTTCTTTTTTTCATGCAGAATTATCTGATTTGCTTCAAATTTGATATACTGATTTATTATAGTTAAGGAGTTTCCTTGATTAGATTTGGAGGTTCATTGGTTAAGTATAAAAGGGGCAAACGAGGGATATTTCCCTTCATTTATTTTTTGAGGGACATTATTCTTTGAAATAACAGTATAATATACAGTTAGTGTTAATAACCTGTGAGCTCAATGCCATCAGTTTAACGGGCACTTATCATTTTATTGCTATTAACCGATGTGGCTTATGAAGCATAGTAGTTTATGTATTCAGTTCTGTATAGTCCTAGTTTCAAACTTTACTGTTAAATTTAGTGTCATTTTGCCCCGAATTTTCAATGTTTCTCTTATTTTAGCTCTGCCAAGCTGCCCCATACCTGGAGACTCAGATAAATACTATTTATTAAATATAAAAAGTTCAAAGAGGAAGGTGAGTGAATTCTGGGGTGCGCGAAAGTGACAAAGGGATGGGGGGGGGGGGTAATTTTCAAACTTTAACCAAACCTCTCCTTGACATATCATCGGAAAGTCCTTTCACCACTCTTTCATATTATGAACCTTTCTCCTCCCAGAGTTGAATTCCGGAAGGGGTTCGGGGTGGGGGGGGGGGAGCGGTGCGGGGGTGACTTTTTTTTTTAATTGTAGAGATTTCTACAATACATATCATTAAATGAGGTTTTTTAATGGAGCTCTCCGATAAATATTATTTATTAAATATAAAATTTTAAAAGTGGGGCTGCGTGATTTCCGGGTATATTCTAGGATAAAAGAGGGAACCCACGTGGGAGGGGTAGATTTCAAACTTTTTTTGGACCAGTCATTTGATCTATCATCGGAAAGTTTTCGGTTATCATCGCAAAGTTACTCTTTCATATTATGAACCTTTCTTCTTCCTTCCTTAGTTTGGCGGCCCGAGAGAGGCACTTTTCGAACTTTTTTGAAATCGTAGCGTTTTTAAACATTTTAGATCGGATTTTTTTTACGGAGCCCTCCGATAAATAATTTTTAATATATGAAAATTTCAAAGAGAAGGATGGGCAGGGTATATTTCGGGGGGGGGGGGGGGGGGCACGATAATTGGAATCCTGGGAGTTGGGACTCTTTTCTATCTTTTGCCGACACCTCTCATGTGATATATCATTGGAAAGCTCTGTGACTACTATTTCATTTTATATATCGCCCGCGCCCCTCCCCTTACTTTGCCCCCGAGCGGGGGCACTTTACTAAATTTAGCCGACACCCCTCATGTGCCATAACGTTGGAAAGTCCTGTGACCACTTATTCATATTATGCACTTTCCTTGCCCCTCCCTCCTACTTTGCTTCCCGCGGGAGTTCGTTTAATGTATTCCAGTCGAAGACTTTATAAAAATAGGGAAATTAAAGATCCAATCTCAAATGACGTAGAAAAATCAATAAAAAATTTTGATCCCTTTTATCATCCTTTAGTTCATATTTCTGCCACTAGGGGGTGCTTTTGATTCTTATTTCTTTGGCCATTTTGGTGCTAATTGCCGAAAAATTCTAATTTTTGATACTTAAACTCCCCTTACCGCTTCATAGCTACTCGCGTTTTTTCAGCTTTTTTCAACCAGGGGGCACCCTTACAAGACTTTTCCAGTCTTATGGCTCCTTTATAGTTTCCCTTTGGTTTGTTGTTTTTTTATTCCATCTGTTTTCAGTTACCCTATATTTAATAAAATCTGCCTTATATATATGTAAATACAATGATTTCAATAATCGATTCTAGAACATCTCCTTTGTAGATTCTCGAAAGTAATCGATGACTGTATCGATTGTGTATTTTACAATAACGATTTTTTTCGATTGGTAAATTTTCGAGAATCGCCCATCACTAAGCCCTATCACTACTATGAAATTGTCGGCCAGAATAATAGCTAAGTTTTCCAATAACTGTTTTTAGCTTTTCTCGTTATAATCGATTGTAAAACATCTCGATTGTAGATTCTATGAATTAATCGATGGCTGTATCGATTGGGATTTTTTACGATGACGATTTTTCTCGATTGTTGAATTCTCGAGAATCGCCCATCACTAATTTGGATTAAAACAAAACAATCAAAAAACAGAAGTGAAGTCGAAAAACGTTTCTTCGCCAGCTCCCGATGCGTAAATGGGATTGTGCGCATGCGCAAGTGTTTTTCTTGACCGGGGATCAAATAGATGACTTTTTGATGAGAATGAATTGCGATGTTTAATTAACAACTCAACTAATTATTAGAAATTTAAAATTTTGAGTCTTAAACTGTTAAAAAAAAAAATTCGTTAAAAAATGGAAATTGTAATCGTCTAGACACCAGAATAATTTCCGTATTTTAATAGAAAAAAAAAATTTCTGTAAATTCCAGAAAATATTCCTCTCAAAAATTTTCTAGTTTCTTTTTTTTTTTTTTTTTTTTTTTTATATATATATATATTTCCGTATTTAAATTTTTTTGTTTCAAAGACAAAGAAAAAAAAAAACCATATAACTTTTCGAGAAACTTACATCTTTATGAATTTCAATTTTTACGGACACGTTTATCGAGGTCAGCGTATTTAATTCAAATAACAGTAATGAAACAACACTTACCTACTTAGTGGGGTTTGAACTAGGGATTCCAGATTAGCTCCCTTAACCACTATGCCACGGGAACACGAGTTGCGTTTTCAAATATCGTTACTTATTTTAGATGCTTTTTATAAAGTAAGAGCAAAATGTTAAACAAGGAACGTATTTTCGTGGAGATAATATTTTTCAATTGAGTGTACAATTGTGAATGTTTCCATAATTTTGAATATTTAGCTTTTTAATTCATGCTTTATAAAAGAAAAAAATTTAGTCTTTAAAATATTACATGCATGAAAGAATGTATTATAAGTAAAAATTGCTTTTTTTTTTTGCAAGATTTTAAAAATTTTACTGTAATATTACTTTTATTTATTTATTTATATATTCATTTATTTTTGCAAGTATACCAACGTATTTTTTTCAAACATGTACTTTTTCAAATTATTTGTGTGACGATCTACTGTAAACTGAAATAGAGAAAATTACTATATGGCATTAAAATAAATTTCCTTTATTGCTTATTATAACTTAGATAAACGTCAATTTTATAATAATTTCGTTTTATATTTCAGATATGTTTTAAGTTTTATGTGCGAATCTGTTAAAGTGAACAGATTAAAAAAAATATTAAAATTAAAAATAGATTTTTTCATAAAAAAATAAATAACAGCTTGCTATAAATAAGTGAAACATTATTTTAAAATCATTATGAAAACTAAATTGTAACACTTCCTTTTCAACTGTCTCAAACTTAAAAAGAATTAATAAGATTTTTTTTTATCGTAAAAAAAAAAAAAAAAAAAAAAAAAAAACAATTTTAAAGCTTTTTTATTTAAAAAAAAAAAAGAAAGAAAAATACTATAGCGTTAAAATACTATATAGTTTAAATATACATGCATAGATGTCGCCGTAATTTTTATCGGTTTGACTTGAAATCCCATACCATTGGGAAATCATTGGATATATTTTCAATATAAAGCCACATTTAGCCAATATTGAAGTTTCATTGAAAATATCATTGTAAGACATACAACAGTTAATTACTTCGCTTTCCGAACATGTCAATTATTTGAACATCATTTATGGAATTTGTAGTATTTTGAAAGCAATACAGAAATATTCCGTAAAAGTATGCAAAACTTACTGGATTTATACGGATTTATTATCTCATAATGTCAATTACGGAAATTGTGCTGATTTCTTAGAAAAATGAAACTATTCCGTAAGATTTTACGTAAAAGTTTGTGTATATTGACGGATTTGTTTTACAGTGCAGGTGCATCAGAAGACACTTTGGGCTAGCCGCACAAAATTTTCAGCCTCGAACGTCCCGTAGATTTTGCTAGCCATCGCACACAGACACACAGACAAAGTGAAACTTTCTTTTATTACTATAAGATATAAATTATTTAGTTTTAATAGCAGTACGTAAGAGAAGTTTCCTTTTTTATATGTGATGATTTATCATTGTTTAGTGAAACATAAAATTGTGATTGTAACAGTATACGTAGAGATATGTAATTAAGAGTTCAAAACACCATCTTGCACTCTAATATAATGCATTTTACTCAATGTGTATATATTTTTCTTTTGGTCATATTGCCTTCATAGTTGTTTTCTATCAGTTATCAAGACTTATTTATTTGATAATATTTAATAGGTTTATATTTTTTTAGTAGAAGACATTTATGAGTGCATTAAAAATAAATTAATGCAAATTTAACATGAATTAGCTGTCAACCACATTTAAAGAAATAATATCCGGCTTTTTTCAATTAAAACCAAAAAGCCGGTAGGCTTTTTTTTTCTTTGGCCTTGTTAAAATCCGACAACTATGGCACACTTACCCGCTGGGGTAAGCTGAAAGTTCCCAGAGAGTACTAGACCGGGAGGCGACAGCATAGACAATCACCTCATCGAGTTCACGGCTGAAATTCCATAATTAGTTAAAACTCGATTCGCATATTAAAACGCAATCGGTTTGCCAAGTCCTATCTTGGTGAAAACACCTGAAAAACCGGTTTTAGCGGTTGACTCGTAGGTTTACCATTGCGTTTTCCTGCATCCAAAAGTGTTAAAACATGGAGGACTGGGAGCAGGAAAACACAATGGTAAACCTACGAGTCAACCACTAAATCGGGTTTTCAGGTGTTTTCAGCAAGATAGAACTTGGCAAACCGATTGCGTTTTGATATGCGAGTCGAGTTTTAACTAATTATGGAATTTCAGCCGTGAACTCGATGAGGTGATTGTCTGTGCTGTCGCCTCCCGGTCTATACGTGACGAGTCTGTGTTTGTAATTAGCATACGACGCAGGGAAGCTAAATGAGTCAGTTTTTAATTTCATGGAATGTTTTGAAATAAAAACTATGACGCGCACAAAATGTTGAAGATGACTTATGACTCTACCTAAAACTTACTCTAATTCAAAATAACACCAGACATGGAAGAAAGATCCAAGAGGAAACGTATTACATGTTTCATTCGTCACTTTAAAAAACTTGTTATTTGTAAAACGTACATTAAGGGGAAGAGGGAGTTGCCTGTAGAAAGCCAAAAAAGGATGTTTTTACCCGACTGCCAAGAAGGGTTACGTGTTTGGCGCGTATCTGGGTATGTGTATTTCTTTATACCCTCGAAACATCACGACGGCTGAATGGATTTTAATGAATGAGGTCTCTATCGATTCGTCTTAACCGTTCGATGGTTATAAGCTAGGTTTTGTTTTTATAAATTCAAAATGGCGGCCGTAAAATACAAAATGGCGGTACAGACGAAAATTTTTTTTTACGCACCCCATTGAGAGGCATATCATTGGATAGGTCTTTCAAAATGAAGACGATGTTTCATTGACTATTTTACAGTCAGAAGCTCCGTTTAAATACTACACAACCTGGAAGTTGTGTAGGTAGGATCTCTAGCTTTACTGCAACTCTAACCTTTATAGAGATCTATAGGCCTCATCAAAACAGTGTTTATAGATAGGAACTAACAATTAAACACAATTTAAAAGTCATCAATACAAGTAAATAAAAAAATAGGTAAGTAATATAATCAGGGGCGTAGCTACCGTGGAGCAGTTGGAGCAGATTGCTCCAGGCGCACGAATCTTGAGGGCGCAAAATTAGAAAAAGCGAAATAAAGATTTCTTAAAATATTTGCATATTTTTTTCATTATTAATCAGACATTATATTGATGAATCTTGTTACAATCAGCGTATTCCTATGATATTTTACCTTGTGTTTAACCTCAAATATTTCGATTTAAAACATGTTTCCATACACAGTTGAAAGAAATGACTTCTATTCAGGAAGTTTTAATTTTAATTCATATCACATTGCAGCCTCAAGTAACTTCTCCGACACCGTTTCAGCATGCTTGAATATTTTCTGTAACTTTTCTGGAGACGACCGTTGAAGATTTTCAGATCTTAAAGTAATCAACACCTATTTAACAGGGCTCTCATCGGTCACTGTACTGGCTACCACTATTTTCAAAAAATAATCTTTCTGATACATTTCTATTAAAAATGCTTTAGAAATTTATGATGATGATTACTGTGCGGAAATAATGGTAGCCAAAGTATTCACCTCTGAGAAACCTATATGTACGATGTAACAGGTAGTAATTTACGATAATTATTTTACGATTTGGAAAAAAAAAATAGCGCAGTCATCGAGCTCGTATTTCAGGCAAAATCGTGTTAAAGATATATGACAAGACTTTTTTTCCTTCCTTTTAGCTGGTTTTTCTGCTTTCGTTGGGAAATTCCGTTGAAAATACCACCTTATTTGACAATGTTTTCAGTAAGATCTATTGTGTTTACAAAAAATCCGGAAAACGTCTTTCGATTACAAAGTTTCTGAAAAACAACACATGCTTCTTCTCGAGCAAAAATTAGTTAAAATGCATGTCACAAAGTTGCCCCTTTGGATTTAAGAACAGCCTTAAGGGGGCTGGTCACTCAGCTTCGGAATTCTCCTCCGTAATGTTAAGTCTATGGACTTTTGATGCGTTCCTATATTTAAAATATTTTCTCGGGAAATTCATATTCTTAACATCTCTTTTCTGTGTACTCTTCAAAAAGAATGCCTCTTTTTTTCTTAGTTTTCAAAATATTTCTAAAATCTAGGCTGGATTTAATATTTTATGTGTTAAACGCGGGCGAATTGTGAGTAATATTTTAACACTTCCTATAAAATTAAGTCTATACTTTAGAAATATTTTGAGAACTAAGAAAAAAAGAGACATCTTTTAGGAAGTGTACACAAAAAATAGAAGTTAAAAATATTAATTTCCCTAGGAGATGTTTTAAATATACGAATGCATCCTATGCCCATAGACTTTACATTAGTGAGGGGAAATGGGAAGCTGAGTGACCAGCCACCTTAAGAAATAAAATCATAAAAATTTCAGGTTTATTTAAGAATATTATCACGGGTCCGGGAAACACCGGGTGGGTCAATTAGTCTATAATAATAAAAGAAAGTTTCGCTCTGTGTGTGGTGGCTAGTGAAATATATTGCACGTAGAAGTCTGAAAATTTCGATGAGGGTAGTCCAAGACAGTTCCTGATACCCCTGGAGCTCAGATTTTTAATTTTTTATGACCGGCGCCCCCAAAGCAAACTTTCAGTTTGTATGCCCTGAATTGCTCAGAACTTGCCCCCTCTTTTTTTCCGATCTTCTTCGTTTTGGGGGCCTTTTTCCCATTTAATTAGTTTCCGTTTCTACATTCCGGTTAAGACACTGGACCCCTTGAAATTTTTCTGCGCCATGCAGTTTTCACACCCTAATATTATCAACCTCTCAATGCATAACTTTAAAATTGAGACTTGGACTCCTCTCCCTGGGCCAGCACCCTCATATTTTTATTGGGCACCTAGTGCCCTTTTTTAAGAATTTCCCCCATTTTTTTTCGCGCTTCTTTAAGATTTTATTCGAATGAATAATGCATACCCCATGCTTAATTTCGACTTATTGAGATCTAAAGCGCTAAGTACTAGAACCTTTTAACATGTTTTCATCTTAGGGCCCTGCTCTCAACTATCAGTTGGCCCTTTTTGGACCTCTTATTATATCTCCCTTAAAAATGGTCTGATGTACTAACATTTTTTTTGTAACAACATCTTAGGAAATCCAGCTACTGCACGAACAGCATAAATATTTTTTAGACTTCAGCTACCACCAAATTTGAAAATTAATCGCCTTCTTGGGGCCCTTGCCCAGCTACATTCCAGTTGAGACCCTGGACTCCAAGGGCTTGGTACAGGGCCACTTGAAGTTTTTGTGTCCTAAATTGTTAATAAATCGCCCCTTTTCATCAGATCTTCGTTTTTGGGGCTCTTTTTCCATTTAGTTTTTTTTCTGTTTCTACATTTCAGTTCATAGACACTGGCCCCCTAGGGTAACTTTTTGTGCTCCATGCATTTTTCACCCACTAATTGTGTCCCATTCTCATTGCGTAACTTCAAAATTGAGTCTTGGACTTCTCTCCCCGAGCCAACACCTTCATATTTTTATTGGGATTCTAGGGCTCTTTTTCAAGCATTTCTTTGAAATTTTTATCTAACTAGGGGGCTCGGCCCCCTACGAGCTACGCTCGCCAACCCCCGTCCAGACACCGTAGACTCTAAATGCACGCTAATTTGATCGGCTTTAAAAAGATTTCGAAAGATTGAATTATACTTTAAAAAACAGTGGCGATCTCTCTATAAACGGATTTCTATTCATTTTTCTTTGATTGGGGAATTTTAACGCCAAATCCGTTGCGGTACTACTTGATTATCACGTCGACCAATTTCGCCAAATTATATAAATCGCCAAACCACTCGCCAAATTATACAAATTGACATAATTTTTATTTTAAATAACGAAAAAACAAATAAATTAGTACAACATTAATAAAAATACAAATAAAAATAACTTGATGACGTAGACACGTGTAACAACATTTCAAAATAAGCTAATATAAAAGGAATTAAGTAAACAGGGTCTTTGTCTCCTGGTATTTTTTAACAAAGTGAAAAGAAAGTTCCTTTAAATGAGACATTTTAAATTAATCGTTTTTAATCTGACGTAATTTTGACCAAACTATTCTTTCTCTTTTTAATATTCACGGGAAAATACTTGTGTTGTTAGAAATGAAATATTATTTGCTCTTTCCTAACAAAAATAGTTGAAAAGTATCCTCTTAAAATATCAAATAAATGTCTAGCGCAATTTCAAAATTTAAACCGTTTTGCAATATTATTTTGTGTTCATTTTATGTAATAACTGTAATGTGACGTAAATATGACGTAATTTCTCCTATTTAAGACTTCTAACGCATGTTAATAAATTTATTGTTTTACAAATTCCTTTCTCTCTTAAAATTCACGTGTAATTATAGTTTTTATGACGTAATTTTTAATAAGTTCCTGCTTTTTGTACATATTTATCTAATTCTAATTCCAAATGTTTTTCTCTGTTTATAATAGTCACGTGTAAATAAATTTTTAATTTATTTACACGTATAAATATATATATATTTTTTTTGAAGCAAACATTATTGTTTCCGCTGTTTATACAGTTGGCAACAGTTTAAATTAATATCACTTTCTAAAATCTGTTAAAAATATCTCTAGAAATGCTGAAAATCTGAATTTAAAATAGAAATAAAACCTCAAAAAATTAGTCAAAATAAAAAAATTAATACAATCTGCACTCCGGAAAATTCTAACGCATAAAATGATCTAAAAATGATTAAATTCCTATGAACAGTTTTTGCTCCTATAAAACTTTTTTAGTGGAAAGATTTTGTCCAACTTTAGCATTAAATATCTCTTAAAATAATTCTTCGATCTGAAAACTGTCTGCATCAGCGTGTTTATCAAACATTTCTGTATAATACTACTGATCTTCATATTTTTGTATGCATTATGTTTCTTAATATTAACGAAGAAAGACCTCCGGTCACAAAAAATTCAAAACCGGCGGCGGCGGCGGTGACAGCGGTAGTTACTTTTTTTTAGAATAGAGAGATGATTAATAATTATAACCTGTACTTAATTTCAACTAATGGAAAATCTAAAACGCTAAGTACTAGGACCTTTTATCGTGTTTTCATCCTAGGCCTTGCTCTCAATTATCAGTAAGCTCCTTTTGGTCTCCCTATAAAAATGGTCCGATTCACTAGGATTTTTTCCCTAACTATTTCTTAGGTCATCCAACTACTACATGAATAACAAAAAAATTACTCACACTTCAGCTACCACCAATTTTTAATATTAATCGCCTTAGGGTCCTTGTTGCAGTTTCTTTAAAAAGTATCCGATAGTCTTGCAATTTTCTTTAGCATAGTTCTAGGATCCTCTGGCTACTTTTGAAACCGATAAAAAATTTCTTTTACTCCAGCTAGCACCTTTTTCGAATATTAATCTTCTTTTACGGCATCAACTTACGTTTACTCACTACAGCCGTGAATTAAAATTCGCCCCATTTTTAGAGGTAAGTGGTTAACTTTAGATCGAATGGGATTTCATCCGTAAATTAAATATCACGTTAATGTTAAAGGTAATTTGTTAAATTTACAGGGGGTGGGGACAACAAGCATTTTCCACTGCTTCGGGGTGCATTCTTTCCTTGGGTTCTAGGGGGCCGATTTCAATGGGAATTGGTTAATTCAACCTAGATTACGATTCAGCTACTTTCTGTATTATGAAAGTTTGTCTTAGACTTCAGTAATCAACATTTTATAACATTAATGGTGCATTATTTTCTCGGGTTAAAAATGTTCGATTTCAACGGTAAATGTATAATTAAGCTTATCTTACTATTCAGCTACTTTCTGCATTATGAAAGTTTATCTTAGACTTCTGTTACAACCATTTTCGAACATTAACGGCGCATCCTTTTCTCGGTTGTTATAGGCTCTATTTCAACGGAAATTGGTCCATTCAACTTAGCTTACGATTGTTTTAAAGATTATAGTTCCACCGCCAGGATTCGCATTCTTATCTCAGGATCTATGGGCGCGATTACTACGGGGTTTACTCATTCAACTTGGTTTTCGATTGTCTCGGGCTAGTACCGAACACTCCTGGCATATACTGCCTTTGGTAGCGGGGACCCAGGCCACAGGTTCGTTCTGAAAGAGGTTTGTCGGGAACACAGTAGACACTGCCGAAGACAGTGGGCCACCCCTAAAACCATGTTCATTTGAACTAAATTATGAATAAATAAAATCATACAAACTTGAGTTTTGTTTACGTTATAATAACGGGCCCGGGCGACGCCGGACGGGTCAGCTAGTTATATATATATGTTTATATATATATATATATATATATATATATATATGTATATGTGTGTGTGTGTGTGTGTGTGTAATATATATAACTTCCAAACAAAATTACGCAGAACTTTTTTGAGAGATGAGAGGGCGCAGAAACTTTACTTGCTCCAGAGCGCTGAATACGTAGCTACGCCACTGAATATAATAAATAAATAAAAGTTAAAAAAAAAAAAAAAGCAATTTAACAAATTACAACGACCATTTCGAAAATGATTTTTTCAAAGACTAAAATTTAAGACACAAAAAATCGCACGGAGTTGATCATACATTACGTACGCCATGAATTAAACATTAATAGTGTTATTGCACGTAAAAATTCCAAGCGACAAAAATCGCCTGCGATTCATATTTGGTGTGAAATCTTTATATATATTCATTCCTGTCCTATTTATCCTTTTTTTTTTTTTTTTAATTGGCTTATTCCATTTTTCTTTTGCACATGAAAATCTTACAAATTAAAATTAACCCTTTGGCAGAAATTGTTATTCATTTTCTTTCATTTTCATTAGTTATTATCCACCTGAAACTTGCGTATTATCCAAGCATTTCATTGGCTGTTCGGGAAAAGGCTTTTTCATCGTCAGATTTCCAAGAAATCTGACTACCAATCTGAAATGAAATTTCATTTTTAAACTTCTAAACATCCGACAATATTACTTTTTACACCATCGGATAGAGAAAAAAAATGTATTTTTAAATGCAATTGTTTGAAAGCTGTATCTCCATTTGTTTCTGAGTTTTTTTTTTTTTTTTTTTTTTTTTTTTTTTTGTAGTTTTTATTACTTTTTTGTCATAGTGGCAACAGAAGTATCCATCTCTGTTGAAAGTAAAGGTAAATTACAGATTACTGTATAAACCAATGAGAAAACGAATAAAATGCGGTTTAAACCAACAAAAACGTTCAGATATGTTTTTGATTTCCTACCCTGACGAGAACAATAACCATTTTTCCAAATGGTTAAAAAATAGTTTCACATTGATGAGAAATAATTAATAAGGTCGCTTTTTACGCTATCGGGTTTTTTGAGTTTTTAAATTTAATTTAGTAATTTTTTTTTCTGGAATAGAAATGTAGATTTTAGCTCCAGGTTTTTTTGTATGATATTTGTTATCATTTTAAGAACATTTAAAAAATTTTTTGAATACAAATTGATGATGTGGGTCGAGATGTGTGGCTGTGTGCCCTAGCATGTGCGCAGTGTTCTTCCAATCGGCCGGGATCCGATAGATCGCCAGAGCCGTTTGAAATCAATATTCTTTAAAGATTATTATAGTAGGTAATATTGTCTGAAGCTTCAATCAATTTGAGATCAAAACTTAAAAATCAACAAAGTGGCAGCCATATGGAAAAAAAGTCTATTTCTGACCCCTATTTTCGTACTTTGACGTGCTTCTAAAAATGTTTATTTTATATAACAATGTCTGAAAGTGGTCCAAGCTCTAACAAATTGTATCACCTTAAAAAAAAAAAAAAAAAAAAAAAAACAGCAAGATCCGTTTAAGGGTGTTCTCAAATCCAAAAGGGCAACTTTCTGACATAAGTTTTAATTTATTTTTGTTCGAAAATGCATGAAACTAGCTGGTGTTGTTGTTCAGAAACTATGTAACCGAGATGTTTTTTCTATTTTTTTGCAAACGCAATAGATCTTTCAGAAATATCTTTCATAGTGTCAAAGTGAATGTTTTGAACCGAGTATTCACGCGAACGGAGAATAAGCACTCCAGAGCGGGCGAAAACGTGTTTGTCACGTGATCAAAAACGCTTATAACTCAATAGGTAATTGATGGATCAAAAAATGGAAAGAAACAGTTCAATTCCAAATCGCTTCCATGGCCAGGCTTTCCAATTTTATACCTTTCCGTTAAAAAATGAATTTGTAAGTGTTTCAAAACGTTTTGCGCTTGTTGAGCAGAGCAGTTAAGAACAGCCTTAAGGGTCTTGTACCTAAACGCGGCGAAAATTAACGAAAAAATTCGAAGTTTGAATTAGTCTATCTTCAAAACCTTTTTATGTATAAACATGAAATTCTGGATATTGATTAAACAGATTGTGATTTGTAATATGCTACCATTAGAAATTTATTAGCCTTTTATAGAATTGGTGTACTGTTGAAATCAAAATAGGTCTTTTTTTTACTCCATAAGTCATTGCACTCATGATATCTTGGGAAAGTAAGTATGGATTGTCATGAAATTTAGTAAATATACTACACAAATATGTGTGTTTGAAATGATCTACTTTTAAGTATTTGCAATGGTAATATTTTTAGTTATGACTATTTTTATTCATTAAAAATGTAAAATTTTGATTTTTTTTTCTTACAAAAATATATTTTTTATATAGTTTATTAAATATTTTTGGCCCAAGAGTAGATCATTTTAAACACACATATTTGTTTAGTAATTTTGCCAAATTTCATGACAATCCATGCATACTTTCTCAAGATATCATGCGAGCAACGACTTAAGGAGTAAAAAAAAAAAAAAAAAAAAAAAAAGAAAAGAAAAGAAAAAAGAGCTATTTTGATTTCAACAATACACAAATTTTATAAATGTCTAATAAATTTCTAATGGTAGCATATTACAAAGCATAATCTGTTTAATCAATAGTCAAAATTTCATGTTTATACATAAAAAGGTTTTTTTGCAGATAGACTAATTCAAACTTTCAATTTTTCTCGTTAATTTTCGTCGCGTTTAAAAAGTACAAGACCCTATAGTTTTTGCGTTCTGATCTCGACCAGTTTGAAAAAAGTCATTTTGCGTAAAATGCGTTCATAGAGCTCCAAAACAGCCTTACGGACACTTTCCGCTAAAGCACTAAATAATTATGAAAGGTCTTCAAATTGGGCCAAATCGTTTTAAAGGGATAATCTGAAGACTATAAGGAATATACCAAATGTAAAAAAAAAAGAAAGAAAAAAAAAAGAAAATTTGATTTTTTCAACCGAAAAAAAAGCAACCTCCTCCCCCCTTAAAAGTAGACTCAAAGTTATGTTAATTTGCATCTATTCGTTGTTTCCTTTGTTTCCCTTTTTCTATTGACGATCCTTACAAGTTAAAAAATAGGGGGTACGACAAGCATGCGTGTTTTTTCAAGGGGTGCGTGATGCATAAAGGTTTGTGAATCTCTACATTACGAGATAACGTTATTAGAAATTATTAGCCACAGACTGGAAATTGCACGTCAAACGTGGCAAATGAGGTGCGTTCGTACTATCGCTAGTTTCATAAATATTTTTTGCACCGCATATTGTACTGAATGTATATTTTAGTGCACTTCAATAAGTGCATATTAATTTCATTCTTTTCGAAAGGCTGTAACATCATTAAAATGCACTTGAAATAATTTTTTTCCATTGGCCGTAATGTAACGGAAAACTTTTGACTGTCCCTGTCATTAAACTATACATCCGATTTTCATAAAAAATGAAATGACACGACAAAATATTGCAAAAATTATATATTTAAAATTTCAGACCATTCGGTTGTGTAGTTTTTGCTCTGTTATATACTGACGGACAGACAGACGGACGGACTGAACGACGACTATAGATGCTACGTATTTATAAAATTACGAACGCACCTAAAAAAACAGCAACAATAAAGAAAATCTATTTTTAGTAAGGAGTGAGCTACATTCTACCAACATATAAAATGTTTTTTTTTTTTTTTTTTTTTTTTTTTTCATGATCCTAGTCATTTTTGTTTTCGAAAATTAAAGAGCGAAAGGGAAAACTATAAAATAAAAGTCATAAGTATTTTGAAATAAAAATGACATTGACTTGTCACTTGTAAAAATTTGAAGTAAATCTAATTAATAAAACTGAAAAATCCTTTATTTCCTTTTCCAAGCCACGAGAATTAAAGAACTAAAAGAAGAACAGTCAAATAAAGCCACAAATACTTTTAAATAAAATGACATTGTACTAATCACTTTCCATGAGTGAAAGTTTAAAGAAAATCTATATAAAAACAGGAAAAATCAGTCATAATAATTATGATAAATAAAAAATGTTAACCTCCTACTCAAAAATGTTCATGACATAATAAAATATTAAACTAAATTTATCACACAATGGGTGAGATTGGTGTGTCAAATGCTATCTGTTCTGAAATAGCCATCAGTCGTTATGACATCACAAATGGTCACAAGTGCTTCAGTCAGAATGGTGACCAAAATATGACTTGAAACTTACAAATGACGTCACATCGACTTATTTTTTATATCACGTGACAACACTGTGAACAGTAACCTTTGCATTTGCGTGAAGTTTCTTTCACAGTTTGATCGGATTTGAGTAGCAATATTACCAGGGGAGGGGGGAGGCGATCTCCCTAATGTCTCTAGGAGTTTTTGGATTTATATATTTTTTATTATCAAAAGTCTCCGCTCCGGAAACTGCAAAAAAATTTATTACTGCAAAACACTAATAAAATAATTTGAGATAATACCCAAGTATGCACTGTCTATGCATTTAGGCCCACTCCATTCCCCTTGTACTAAAGGATAGGATTTCGATATATTTGCCCTTGTATCATTTGAAAATTTTTGTTAATGATAAAAAATATACTAATACTAGCTGACAACCCGGCGTTGCCCGGGCCCGTGATAATAATCTTAAATGACCCTTAAATTTGTGTGATTTTATATCTTCAACTAGATTTTGTCTGAATTTATATTTTAAAATGAAAAAAAAAAATCGCGAAAAAAATGTTCATTTTTAGTGGTAAAAGCTCCTCGTAAGAAGACTTTTTTATTTGATTGACAAGATTTCACCTTTCGTTAGAAAATGTTATTTTTGACAAAAATACAATAAATTTTAGAATCTATGATTCTCCAAATGCTTAAAGATTATAAACATGTTTCCAACGACTGTATGTAATTTTTGTGCTAAAATATGGATATTTAGTTGTAAAAATCACTTTTTTACGCCTAACTATTTCTTTATTCATAAATATATTTTTTTCACATCGATTTCACACATGATTTTTTTCACATCAATTTTTTTGTAGTTTTAGCGCCATTTGTTTAATTTTGGAAACGCAAGAACTAAATTTCTGTAAAAATTAAGAAAAAATAGTTAAAAAATATTAATTATAACTTTTTGTTGCCATTTTCCCATAACAACTGAAAAGAAATGTAATTAAAATACGTGTTATTTTGAAAAAATATAAATGAATGATTTCTGATAAAACATGGAGCTATTATAAACAATATTTAATTTTAAGTATCTATAATCATATTACAAACACATGAAAAGCATATGAATCATTAGATAGCCGATTTTTTTGGGGCGAGTTTCTTGAATGACGACATCTCTTTTTTTGGATTTGTGTATTATTCAGCGATAGTGACGTCCTATGCGTACTTTACTGTAGATGTTGTTTAAGACTGGATCGTAAATGTGGAACTCTTCAGCGAACGCGAAAGACGTCATTTTATATAAAATAAAAGCGTGTGTTTTAAGTCTTAAAACTGAAATATTTTTTGTACTATCTATATTTATACACATATACATATTTCTTTCGTCGGGGGCGACACCAAATTCTGAAAATGCAGAATTCCTGTTTTCTAGTTATTATTATTATTATTATTATTATTATTATTATTATTGGCTGTCTCAAAATGGAAATTCCTACGTATACCCATGCGCATAAGTTGTGGAAAGGGTGGGGATCTAGTAACACAATTTCCGAATCCAAATCATTAAAAAATGTTGATTTTTTTTTTTAGGAAAACAACTTTGGATACATTTGGTGAACTGCGGTTTTATCTCTGAATACATCGCATTTTTTAGAGGCTGAATCTAACTTTACTGACCGATAACTGTAGTGTTGCCCTTTCTTTAACCTGTAAAAATGTGGACCAAAATATCTGACACGTTCACGAACTTAGTAATAAATTTTTAACACGATAAGCAAGCATTGCGACATTGTTTGCCTCTGAGATAAATCGCGTGAAAATAAACAAACAAGATATGCTCTCAGCTTAGTTCGGTTCGGAGTCTTTTCTTTTCTTCTGTTTTCCCAGCGTTAGTAAAAACATTTGAAATTATTCAGGATTAATGCTTTTACTAGAGATCGACCGAAAATTCGGTTTCGTTTACGTTTTCGGCCCAAAATCTGAATTTCGCCGAAAATGTTGTCGAAAATTTGGCCGGACCAAAACTCGACCAAAATTCCAAAAATCTCGTTTCTTCCTTCGAAAATTTTCAACATTATTCATTGATTTGAACTATATCAACTCAAATGAGATACTCTTTATTTATTGCTATGAACTTCACTGTTTATAATTATCAGTCATAACTGACGCAAGACGTGGATGCAAATTACATAGTAGGCAATGCATGTATGACTAAACTTAAGACGCTTTTCACGTGCTTATAAAAGCTGCAGACTAAACAGAAATAGTAAATTTTTAGTTTGAAACCGCAGAAGTGTTTCCCTTTGAGAAAGTTCTAGTATAACAGACGATCATTTACAAAAATCATTATAAAAGATAAATCGAGGTATGTATGACTGTCTAAAACATTTTTTAGTTAGGTGAAGCTCGCATAATTAGAAAATCAATCTTGTCGTTGATGAATTAATTACATTCTATTTTATATGAAAATAAAAAGTTTTGATCAGAGGCATAGACAGCCAACTTGAGCCACACGTATAATTAATTAATAATTATGTATATTTAATAAACACGTATAATTAATTAATAATCATATATATTTACGTATGTGTTAATCACTTAAAAAATATTTGGATATTTTCGTCTTCGTCTTCGGCCGAAAATAGGAAGATTACCAAAATTCGATTTCCGTTTTGGTCGATCTATACTTTTTACTTTTTTTAATATTCCTAAGAAAGTATTTGGACTCGTGAAAATTTGCAACTTCTAGTTTTTGATGAATTTACGCATTTTGGGATGTCCTGAATGCGATTTGGCTATTTCTGGAAATTATCTGTATGTCTGTTTGTGAGTGTGAAATCAAAAAGAAGGGAAAATATGTATTTTTTTTAATTAATCAAAATAAAATATTTTTATTTCAATGAATAGATTAGAAAAACTAGCTATTGCCCTTGTTCTTAAAATTTTCAAAAATATGAAATAGCGTTACGAAAATACCAGTTTACTGAAGAACAGTCTTATTTTTGTATTTGAATTTTCTTTTCTTATCATTCTTTAAGTATTTTACACAAAATGAAGTATTTAAATTAATTTTTAATGAAAATTGTAAACAGCAACGAAGGCCGACAAGTTTAAGCAATTGCATACAAAAAATAAAATTCAAAAAGCTGATTTTTTTTTTTTTTTTCGAGATAGGTATATCCTTAAGAATAAAGATACAGTCGTTAAAAAAAAAAAAAAAAAAAAAAAACTTCCTCTTGGAATCAGATGGAATTCGCGATATATATAGCGCTATATAGATCGCGATATTTGAAGCTTTTAAAAATCTATATCTGTTAAAAAATCCTAACTTACAATTCGTTTTTTTTTCAAAAATTAATTTTAAAAGTCTATTTTTTTTAAAAATATGAAACGTGTAAGAAGCTTCAGATATGAGAATGTAAAATTACAGCTTATTCTGCCAAGTACTTTTGAGTTATCCATAAAAAATAACCAGAATTTCACCCTGTTGTGCAACAATGACAAATGAACTTAAATTCTTCATTTCATAGTGATTTTAAGGGAAAGAGTGAACAGATACTTTTAGGTAGATTTCATAAGAAATACTACCTATTGCAATCGTTACCATAATGCGACTTTCGAAAAATTCTTTCATAAATTTTCCTTATATGACCCCAGGAATCAAAACCACCCCACCTAAAAAGTTTATAGATACAGTAAAACTTCCCTAAATCGACCACGTTCCGTTCCAATAAAAAGTGGTCGCTCCGAGAGGTCTCTTAATGGAGGTCATGTTTAAATCTGGATTTTGATTGTTGAAAAAAGGTAACAATTGATGTTACTAAAGTTTATTTTTCACATTAGGAAAAATATAAAAATTTAAGTATCAAAACAAAAGTTAATTACATAAGTTAATTACTGCAGAGTTTAAAAAATGAATACATTGACGTTTGCTTTGATTTTACGGCTTTATCTTTTATAACTTTTATTTCCAAGTCCTTTCGAAGTTCAGTAAATAAATGTAATTTTTTTTTTGGACGGGAACAAATAATGACGATTTCATTAATTTATCTATTTCTTTGAGAGTTTCCTGACAGTATAGGGCAGGGGAGTTTTCTTGCCCGTCATTCTTAATTTGTCATAAGATGTTAAATTCATTGCCTAAAAAGGCACAAAGGGGTTTAAACACTTAAGAGTTACTGGAATTTTAAAAATTCTAAACTTAGTTTAGAAGTTTGATGAATAATGCGTTCTCCGGAATTATTTTTCTAATAAAATCTTCTTCAAGCGACAAGGAAAAAAAGGAGTTTGTTTCATTTCCTTCAAAAAAATTGGTCGCTCATGGAGGGAGTTCAACTAGGATGGTCTCTGAATGGAGGTAAAATTAGTACTGAGCCTATGGGAATAAATTTCGTTCCATGAAAAAATGTTCGTTCAGGGAGGTGGTCGCACAGGGAGGTTTCACTGTATATATATGAACTAAATTTTATCCGCACGATAAAAGTCGCAATTATGCACGGATCGTCTTCAAACTCACCAAAAACATTGAGATGGCTTACATCTCGGCGGGGATTGTAAATAGGCAAAATCGGACCAAGGGAGTGAAAATGGGGAGGGTTTTGTGAAGACAGAAAAAAAACCCATAGCTCCTTAATTAGAATACATATGAAATCAGCTTAAAGTTATTATTATTTCTAGGAAAAGGGCCAAAAATTTATGTATCACAGATTTTTTATAAAATTAAAAATGGGCTCAAGGGGCGAATAATATTGTTTTTAGAAAAAAAAACAAAAAAAAACCCCATAACTTCGTCAATTCATAAGATATCAAATCCCCTTAATGTTATTATAAATATTCTTAATACTATCTGTAACTTTTATACTGACAAGTTTTTGATAGGACCAATTCTTACAGCAAAAACAAATTAAAAATACATAGGGGTTGAGGGATTTCAGAGAACACAGTCAAATAAAAAGAACTTTACTTCGAATCATTCATATTTCACATCAATTTAATAAATCAACAGAACGATTTTTACTCATTGGAAGTAAATCAACACTCAAATAATTAAAACTCGAAGAATTGAATATTAATATATTTATTATTATTACCAGGCAATCCTGTTTCAGATCTCATATAGCGGAGATCGCTCGCTTCAGAATTTAAATTACATCTACCCAAATAAACAAACTGAAAAATAGTAAAGTAAAGAATAGGGTTACCATAATTCTTGGCGATGATTAATTTTCGCCAAGTCAAACAGAAAGAAAGGGGGATTTTAACACACTGCCCCCGCATGAACAATTACTATTGTTCATCATTCAAACTAAATTTTTATCAAAGATTTCAAATTAATAAGACAATTAAAAGTTAGAACATACTTACAATAATGAGACATACAATTAATTCTATTTTCACAGGAACAACTACTGAAACTAAAATATACAAAATAATGAATTAGAAAAAGTTAAAAAATGAAAATGTAAACAAATTGTTCTTAAATGTGAAAAGTTCAAAAAATCAGTCCATAATGTCAAGTTCAAGTTTATGTATCAGTTGAACTGGTCTCTTTATTACACCAGATTCAGTTTGTATTGCACAAGATCTAACTTTCGAATCTCTTCCTAAAAAGAGTTCTGTAATTCTGCCGCATTTCCACATGTGCCTTGGAGTTTTATCTTCATTAATTAATACAACATCACGATTTCATATTTAGTCGGAACTTTGACAGGAACTGAAAAAATGGCAGAACGCAGTTCTAACAAATATTCCTGCCTCCAACGTTTCCAGAAATGGTTTAAAACTTGCTCTCGATATTTCAATATTTTTGTTAACGTTATTCTATTCGATTTAGGTTCAGTAACACAATGAAAATCTGGTAGAGAATTTATTCGCTTGCCGATCAGGAAATGTGAAGGAGTAAGTGGAAGCGGTTCACTGTTTTCTTCATAAACATAAGTTAAAGGGCGACCATTAATCATTGCTTCGATTTCAGTTAAAGTGGTTTGTATTTCTTCATATGAGAGACAAGATCGTCCGAGAACTTTCTTCAAAGGAGTTTTCACCGAACGAACCATGCGTTCCCAAAAAACCGCCCCACCAACTGGCTCTTGGAATAATGAATTTCCATATGATTCTATTTTTATTAAAATATCGTAAAACTTCCTCTTTCGATATTCGGCTCCAAACTTCTCTAAGAAAATTATCAGCTTTGATAAATGTTTTCGCATTATCACTGTAGATCATTCGACAAATTCCTCTACGAGAGATAAATCTTTTAAATGATAAAAGGAAAGTTTCTGTCGTTAAATTGGTACATAATTCGAGGTGCACAGCTCTAGTGACTGCGCACGTGAAAAGAACTATATAGGCCTTTTCTTGGCCTGTCTTTGCTTTGACATAAATAGGTCCTGCAAAATCTACAGCACAGGTATAGAAGGGTGGTGATTCAGTAATACGATCTTTAGGTAATGGTGCAATTTCTTGCTTCCCAGCTGAAGCTTTAAATTTTGTGCAAATAAGACAGTTTTTCAGTACAGATTTTATCATTTTTCGTCCTCTAATTATAAAATAATTTTCTCGTAAGTGTGCTAAAGTTGTTTCAATTCCATAATGGAAAACCTTTTCATGGGCATTTCGAATCAACAATTTGGTGTAAGCACTCACATATGGAAGTATAAAAGGGTGCTTTTCCCTTTGAGATAATTCTGAAAATTGTAATCTACCAGATAAAATTAACAAATCATTCTCATCCAATTTTGGATTCAGACTATACAAGGTTGAATCTTTATCGATGGGCTTTCCCTTTTTTAGTAACTCAATTTCACGATTGAAGACAGATAACTGGGTTTGTTTTAACCAATAAAATTCTGCCTTTTCAATTTCTTGAGCTGTGATCTCACCTGAAATTTTAGGTTTCAATTTATTGATATTATTTAGAAATCTGAAGATCCAGGCTGTGATATTAAGTAATTTGGAAAGAGAACTAAAATTTTCTAATTTTAACAAAGACTTTGGAGGTACAACACCTACTGTCCAAGATAATTGAGCAGAACTCAAATTTGTTGATTTTCTTTCGTTCAAAATATTTTCATTAAAATGTATCTTTTCTGGTTTCGGCCAACTGTCCTTTGGTAATGACAACCATTCAGGACCGTAATACCATAATTTATTTTCTATGAGGTTATGTAAATTTTCGCCACGAGTAAGAAGATCACTAGGATTATCCTTACCCGGGATATATTTCCATATTCTAGGATCAGTTAAAGATTGTATTTCTACAACCCTATTAGCCACAAAGGGCTTCCAATGCATGGCTGATCCCTTGATCCAATGTAACGTAATTGTGGAATCTGACCAGATATGAATTTCCAAATTTTGAAAATTAAATGCACTTTTCAGATATTTAGACATCCTTGCAGCTATTAATGCCCCCATTAATTCAAGCCGAGGAATTGTCAAACATTTAATCGGGGCGACTCGACATTTTGCCCAAATAAGACTAGTCATAATTTTATTATCACTTGTGGTACATCGAAAATAAGCTACGGCCCCATAAGCCTTAGGACTAGCATCTGAAATATGTGAATTTCGATTGGGTCCGAAAAGTCTAAACCCTGTGGAAAATATTTGCGGGGTACCTCAAATTTATGTAAATGTTCGATTTCTGCACACCAATTTTCCCATTCAATTTTTAAATCATTAGGGAATTTTTCATCCCATTCCAAACCCCTTTTCCATGTTTCCTGTAGCAAACTTTTCATACGAACAGAAAATGGTGCAATGAATCCAATAGGATCAAAGAATTTTAACATGGCTTTAAGAACAACGCGTTTCGATGGATTAAATTTCCAATCATCAGGAAAGGATTGAACGTCAAAACGTAAAATATCCCAATTAGTATCCCATAATAATCCCAAAATTTTTAAAGAATTATTCAAATTTTCTTCTGAGTCACATAATTTATTTTCTTTCCAGAATTTTCTAAGTTTGACAGAATTAGTATTGAATTTTCGCAAATTCATGCTAGCTTCTTTAAAAATATGCGAAGCTGTTGAGGATAGATAATAAGCGTCTTCATCAGATTTTGACCCCGTAATCAAATCATCTACATAAAAAGACGAGTCCAAAATCTTAACAACTTCAGGATGATCAACATATTTACGTATATGGGATTTAATCGTTGCGGCCAAAAGAAAGGGACTGCAAGTTACCCCAAAAGCAGCTCGTGTAAATCTCAAAAATTTTAAATCATACTTTTCGTCACCAAACCACAAAAATTTTAAATAATCCCGATCTTCCTCTGTTATCCCAATTTGCAAAAACGCTTTCTCTAAGTCAGCGCTAAATGCAACATTAAATTTTCTGAAATTAAATATTACATTAAGTATGTTCGGGTTAAGGTTAGGTCCTGGATATAAACAGTCATTTAGAGAATTTAAATGTTTTTCTTTAGAAGAAGCATCGAAAACAATGGCGTAGCTACATATTCAGCGCCCTGGAGCAGGTAAAGATTGTGCGCCCTCTTGTCACTCAAAAAAGTTCTGCGTAATTTTGTTTTGAAGTTACATATATACATATACATATATATATATATATGTGTGTGTGTGTGTGTGTGTGTGTGTGTGTGTGTGTGTGTGTGTGTGTGTGTGTGTGTGTAACTAGCTGACCCACCCGGCGTTGCCCAGGCCCGTTATAATAACGTAAATAAAACTCAAATTTGAATGATTTTATATGTTCATAAAGCAGTTCAAATGAACCTGGTTTTAGGGTTGACCCACTACCTTCGACAGCGTCTAGTGTGTTCCCGGCAAACCGCTTTCTGAACGAGCCTGTGGCCTGGGTCCCTGCTACCACAGGCGGTGTATGCCAGGAGTGTTCCGTACACGCCGGAAACAATTGAAAACCAAGTTGATTGAGTAAACCCCGTAGTAATCGAGCCCATAGAACCCGAGATAATCATGCGAATCCTGGCGGTGGAACTATAATCTTTAAAACAATCGTAAGCTAAATTGAAAGGACCAATTTCCGTTGAAATAGAGCCCATAACAACCGAGAAAAGAATGCGCCATTAATGTTCGAAAATGGTGGTAATAGAAGTCTAAGATAAACTTTCATAATGCAGAAAGTAGTTGAATAGTAAGCTTAGGCTTAATTATCCAATTACCGTTGAAATTGGGCACATCGAACCCGAGAAAAGAATGCACCATTAATGTTCGAAAATTTTGGTAACTGAAGTCTAAGACAAACTTTCATAATATAGAGAGTAGTTGAATCGTAATCTAGGTTGAATGAACCAATTTCCGTTGAAATCGGGCCTCTAGAACCCGAGGAAAGAATACACCCCGAAGCAGTGGAAGGTGCTTGTCTCCCCCACCCCCTGTAAATTTAACGAATTTCCTTTAACATTAAAGTGATATTTAATTTACGGATGAAATCCCATCCCCTCTAAAGTTAACCACTTACCTTCAACAATAGCGTGAATTTTAATTCACGACTGTAGTGAGTAAACTTAAGTTGATGCCGGAAAAGAAGATTAATATATGAAAAAGGTGGTAACTGGATTATAAAGAAATTTTTTAATGGTTTATAAAGTAGCTGGAGGACCCTAGAACCATGCTAAAGAAAATTGCAAGGCTATCGGATATTTTTTAACCAAACTGCACCAAGGACTCTAAGAAGGCGATTAATATTCAAAATTGGTGGTAGCTGAAGTGTGAGTAATTTTTTTGTTATTCATGTAGTAGCTGGAGGACCTAAGAAGTTGTTAGGAAAAAAATCCTAGTGAATCGGACCATTTTTAAGGGAGCTATAATAAGGGGACCAAAAGGAACCTACTGATAATTGAGAGCAAGACCTAAGATGAAAACATGATAAAAGGTCCTAGTACTTAGCACATTAGATTTTCAATTAGTCGAAATTAAGTATAGGATATAAGTATTAATCATTAGAATTTTTTTTCAAAGAAATACTTTTAAAAAAAAGAGCCGTAGGGTCCCAATAAAAATATGAAGGTGTTGGCTCGGGGAGAGACAATTTTTAAGTTATACAATGAGAATGTGACACAATTAGTGGGTGAAAAATGCATGGCACACAAAAAGTTACCCTAGGGGGCCAGTGTCTTAACTGAAATGTAGAAACGAAAAAAAAAAAACTAAGTGGAAAAATAGCCCCAAAAACGAAAGGTCGGATTAAAAGGGGGCAATTTATTAACAATTTAGGGCACAAAAACTTCAAGTGGCCTTGTACCAAGCCCCAGGGGTCCAGGGTCTCAACTGAAATGTAGTTGGGCAAGGGCCCCAAGAAGGCGATTAATATTCAAATTTGGTGGTAGCTGAAGTCAAAAAATTTTATGTTGTTCGTGTAGTATCTGGATTTCCTAAGATGTTGTTACAAAAAAAGTTAGTGAATCAGACCATTTTTAAGGGAGATATAATAATGTTAAAAGGTTCTAGTACTTAGCGCTTTAGATCTCAATAAGTCGAAATTAAGCATAGGGTATGTATTGATCATTCGAATAAAATTTGAAAGAAGCGCGAAAAAAAGTGGAGGAAATTCATAAAAAAGGGTACTAGGTGCCCAATAAAAATATGAGGGTGCTGGCCCAGGGGCAGGAAAAGAGTCTTAATTTTAAAGTTATGCATTGAGAGATTGACAATATTAGGGTGTGAAAAATGCATGGCGCACAAAAATTTCAAGGAGCCCAGAGTCTTACCTGGAATGTAGAAACGGAGAATAACTAAATGGGAGAAGTGCCCCCAAAACGAAGAAGATCGGATAAAAATGGGCAAGTTCTCAGCAATTCATGGCATACAAACTGAAAGGTGCTCTGGGGGGGGGGGGGGGTCATAAAAATTTAAAAATCTGAGCTCCAGGTGTATCAAGACCTGTCTTGGACTTCCCTCACCTCAGACTTCTACGTGCAATATATTTCGCTAGCCACCACACACACAGCAAAACTTTCTTTTATTAGCATAGACTAGCTGACCCACCCGGTGTTGGCGGGGCCCGTGATAATATTCTTAAATGAACCTGAAATTTGCATGATTTTATTTCTTAAGGCTGTTCTTAAATCCAAAGGGGCAATTTTATGACATACGTTTTAATTAATTTTTGCTCGAGAACGCATGAAACTGGCAGGTATTGTTATTCAGAAACTTTGTAATCGAAAGACGTTTTTCGTATTTTTTGTAAACACAATCTATCTTACAGAAAACAGTGTCAAATTTGGCGTTTTCAACGGAATTTCCCGACGAAAGCAGAAAATCTAGTCAACGAAGGGAAAAATACGTCTTGTCATATATCTTTATCACGATTTTGTCTGAAATACGTGCTCGATGACTGCGTGAAAAATCGGTTCGGTTAAAAAAAAAAAAGTCCTGTTCTAACGTATATACAAAATAGCTGACCGCCGTTTGAATTATCACATTTATAGACAATATTGAAACAGTCCCGTTTTCACATTAAAATGTACTTTTTAACAAAAAAGAATGTTTGAATTACATTTTCTTTCATGAAAATATTCTTTATAAATACTTTTGCACATCAAGAGCAATCTGTGGTACCAGACAGGCTGAAAATTCTTGGGGCAGACCATGTCACTATTGGTCACGTTGAAATTTACAAAATATATACGTTAGGTTTTAAAAGATTTAAATGGTCCTCTGAAGCAAAGAAACTTTCAAGGGGAAAAAATCAATTCTTCTGCCTTGCAAAGAGAAATAAAAATCATTAATAAAAAATGCTTCAAAAAAGTGATTTTTTTAAAAAATTATTAAATGATTTAAGACTTTTCATATTTAATGCTTAGCAAATTTTACAACTATTAGCTTCACCTGAAGGAGGGAGCAGCTTTACATAGTTTAGGGCGCACCGACCCGCAGGTCGGTTGCCCGGTGGGCCAGTCTGCCTTATTTAATCCTAAAATTCTGCGATTAAATAAGGTTTAATGTGGAAAAATACTGTTACAAAAAAGTGGTGTAATTTTGCATAGGCTATAATCAGGCCCTAACGAACACTGAATTTGGTACTTAACTTTTCTCTCTTTTTGAAGCTTATCGATTCTGCTTTTGACATTTGCAATATTTTCAAAATCTCAAAAACAATACTCATAAAATTTAAGTTGCTGCTTCCCCTCACTCCCCCCCCCAACCCCTCCCGTCTAAATTTTGTCGCCGTGGGCTTATGTGGAATATGTTTAAATGCAGATCTTATTATTGTTTTGTAATCTGTATTCATGCATATTTAGTTTTCACAAACAAACCCCTTCAAAATTTTCGTTTTCTTGGTTTTCGTCTGTAAAATGGTCAATAATTTTCTTCAACTTGTCAGGTTATTTTTGTTTTCCAAATCGTAAAATAATTATCGCAAATTACTACTGTTACATGGTACACATAGGTTTCTCAGCTGTGATTTCTTTGGCTATCATCATTTCCGTACAGTAATCATCATGATAAATTTCTAAAAAAATTTTAATAGATTTTTAATAGTACCAGAAAGATTATTTTTTGGAAATACTGGTATCCTGTAAAGTGACCGATGAGAGCCCTGTTAAATAAGTTTTGATTACTTTAAGATCTAAAAATCTTCAACAGTCATCTACAGAAAAGTTACAGAAAAATATCAGGCTTGCGGTGTTCGAGAAGTTACTTGAGGCTGCAATATGGTATGAATTAAAATCAAAACTTCCTGAATAGAAGTAATTTCTTTCAACTGTGTATGAAAACATGTTTTAAATCGAAACAGTTGAGGTTAAACACAATTTAAAATATCATAGGAATACGCTGATTACAATACGATTAGGATACAAGATTCATCTATAATGTCTCATTTTAATAATGAAAAAAATATGCAAATACTTTAAGAAATCTTTATTTCACTTTTTCTCATTTTCCGCCCTAAGGATTCGTGCGCCTGGAGCAATTTGCTCCAACTGCTCCACGGTAGCTACGCCCCTGATCGAAAACCATTATTACCTTAGTAGTTAATTTATCATCTCTTAAAATCGGTCTGTGCGGCATAAAATAACCACTTTCAGTTATTTTATCAGGACATTCTTCTACAATTCCAGCAGTTAATTGTTCTAATATAATATCTTTATAATTTTTACATAAGTCATTATCCTTTTTGAGTTTACGATTTAATTCCTCAAAGCGACTTCTAGCTATTCTAAAATTATTCCCGACTTTATTTTTCTCATACTTCCACAATAAACCCGTTTCATATCTATTATTTACGAATTTTAAGTTATTCTCAAATTTATTCACAATTTCCTTATCTGCATCAGAAATATTATCATTTGATTGCGTAATACCCAAAGATTCAATATCCCATAAAAAAGTCAAATCTTCCCCAACTGGAGTTGAAACACACAGATTTAAAACAGAAGCACTTTCCATTTTTTTTTCTTTTTTCATCTTCATAAAAAGCACAAAGCTAATATCCAAATAAACTATCACATAAAATGAGAGATTTAGTTATTTTTTTTATTTCTCTATCGTAACAGATTGATAAAAGTAATCTGCTCCAATAAGAACATTTACATTAGAATGGGATGATGCAACAGCATTTGTTAATTTAAAAGGTGCCAGTTTATTTTTTATCTGTCTGGAGAGAAGGGGGGGGGGGAAATCCTAACGTTTGAAATTACATCTGTGACTAAAGCCTCGATAAATATGAAGCGCGATTTGTTTTCAACATGGGATAATTTTACTTGCACAACATCAAATGTTTTTATTTGTGGTTTAACAGCTGCAAAAGAATAAATTTAAAGTTTTTCTTGACGAATAATTCGGGAATTTAATTTTGATACTAATTGCTCTGTGACGAATGACCTTTGACTCCCCAAATCATATAAGCATAATGCAAGCTCAGAGTTTTTTTCAGATTCCACATTTACGCAAGATGTTTGTAATATAACCTCTTTAAAAGAATTTTCATTTTCATTTTTACAATAAGATATCGAACTAATAATTGTGTCAGCTGATTCGATTTCTTTGGGAATTGTCGGTTGAGATTTTTTTAAACAAATCGAATAATGATGAAAATTTCCATTACAAAATTTACATGGTTCTAAATTAGATTTACATTTAGCCGAGACGTGGAATTTTTTGAAACAAGTGAAACAACGTCCTTGCATGCGTAATTTATCCCGTTTTTGAGGAATAGTACACACTTTACAAAATTTTGAATCGTGATCATTATCACAAAATAAACAAACATTTTTTAGATTGGTAGTCAATGCAGAGGCTGAAGGAATGTCGCGTTTATAGTTGCTAAAATGTTTATAACTGTTATTGTATTTATTATTTTCTTTTTTAGCACTAAAACTATTTTCATAGCTTTGGAGTGCCATAGTAGATTCTCGCGACTGTACTTCGTTTTTAATGAAAGAAAGAAGCTCTTCGACTTCCATTTTTTTACCATCCGTTCTTTTACGATTAAAATCTAACGCCATTTCAGCAGGTATCAACTTTAATAAAATAGGCATAGGAGATGACCATAACTTCCTGCTGTAACTCCGAGAGAATTTAGATTTCTAATTTGTATTTCACAACTGTCATACAGTTCCCGAAGTTCTCTAACATTAGAAGCATTCTTTACCTGTCTTAAATTTAACAGTTTATTCATATGTGCGTTGATGACAAGGTCGTCACGACCGTAGCGAGCCTTTAATAAATCAACTGCAGATTTAAAGTTTTCCTCAGAAAGCGAAAATCCTGCAACAGCATTATATGCACTACCTCCAAGAAGAGATTTCAAGTAGACAAATTTGTCAATAGGAGTTAAATTAGGATTCTTTTCAATTGCGTTAGAATATTGCCCCCAAAATTCTAACCAGGAACTGCTGTCACCAAAAAATTTATTTATAGTGAGCTTCGGCAATTTCATAGATCGCTCTAAATTTCCGTTTTGAGAACCGGATTCATTTTTCATAAAATTTTGAAAAGTATTATTCTGATTTTGTGAGTTATGTTCATTTAAGAACTTCGTTATTTTATAACGAGATTCAATTATTTTCTCACTATAGGTTTCGGAACTTTCGATTTCTTTCTCAAAATCGTCATCAGCTATAATATCCTGGATATCAGAGTTTAATTTCTTTAATAATTCATATTTGTCATTTAACTGGTCCTTACAAATGTTTAATAAATCTAGTTTATTATCTAATGTGATAGAATCATCTTCAAGAGTTGTGCTTATTTTTGTACACAGTTTTGTCGTTTCTGTACGTAATCCAGTTCTTTTCTTTTTTAAAGTTTCAATGTTCGACATATTTATTTTTCACTGAATCAACAATAAAAAAATAGCTTACCTCAAGCTTTGAGAATCAGAGGAAAAAATATTCAATCGTCAGTCCAGACATTCTGACGCGGTTCGCCAGCATGAGGGTTTTCAAAGAACGCAGTCGAATAAAAAGAACTTTACTTCGAATCATTCATATTTCACATCAATTTAATAAATCAGCAGAACGATTTTTACTCATTGGAAGTAAATCAACACTCAAATAATTAAAACTCGAAGAATTGAATATTAATATATTTATTATTATTACCAGGCAATCCTGGTTCAGATCTCATATAGCGGAGATCGCTCGCTTCAGAATTTAAATTACATCTACCCAAATAAACAAACTGAAAAATAGTAAAGTAAAGAATGGGGTTACCATAATTCTTGGCGATGATTAATTTTCGCCAAGTCAAACAGAAAGAAAGGGGGATTTTAACAGGGGTTGAGGGAAAAAATTATCGTTTTAGCATGATTCTGATAAAACCAGCTCTTACAGAAAAAAGAAATTAAAAACTCGTCAAAACTGTCCAGATAAATTGTTAAACTGGGTTTATCTCTAAACTTGATTTAGTTTTTGTTGGCGAAATTAGTATTTAACTTCGAAATCTGCCTGCGCCTTGTAGGCCTAGTCGGCAGGGATTTATTTTTAAAGTACTTTTGTTTATTATGCATTGCATATACATACATATTGTTTCTTCGGATTTACCAATAACTAAAGGTCCTAGACATGTATCTACTGTGTTTAGGACATAATCAGATCTTACATAAGTACTTTGAAAAGTATGCAGAATTTTCCAGAAAGCATACATTCAAATTTTGATTTCTTTATTTCTTATCAGTATTTGCTTTCGGGGAAAGAGAAAGCGGTTTACGGGTAAAAGTTAACTTTTCTTTTTTTGAATCATAAATTATATTTTCATAAGCGTGTGGTTTAATTTGAATAAGCTACGCCACAGTTAAGTCCAAGTAGCTTTCCATGTAAACAAATATAATACTTTAAGTCGTAGCTCGATTTAAAGTACTGATAGGGACTGGATACTGGAATGTGCTAATCTTTACAATTTTAGAGATTTCTCTTTAAAAAATAATTTTTAAATACACGAAAGTTAAAAAAAAAACTCTTTACATTTTTCAACTTATTGGTGATAGTTTATCTGTAAATCAGACTATCGCATTATCTGGGTGTCTTTCGTTTATCTTATTGAAAGTACACTCAATGCAGTTAGTACAAGAAGCAAAGTCTCTTTATTAACCAATACTCTTATTACCCGTGAAGACAATCAAATTTTTAAAAAGACGCACATAATTAAACTAATTACTACTGTTAGTAACTCTAATTTTCTCAATGCTAATATGAAGGTGCAATATGGTATGAATTAAAATTAAAACTTCGAGAATAGAAATAATTTCTTTTAACTGTGTATAAAAAGAAGTTTTAAATCGAAAGTCAGTGCTGCAGTTGGGTGGGAACTCCATTCCCAGAAATATGTGGTTATCTACAGTTAAAAAAAAAAAAAAAAAAAAAAAAATATCGCGCACGAGCGCAAACTTTTTTTTAAAAAGCAAAACGATACTTATTGTTATTTATTATAACAGATATTATCGAGTTTATTGATACTGGAGATGAGCCTAAAGAGCTAAATCCAGGCTGTGAAAACTACACTCATTTTAACGCCTGAATGCGAAAGAGTATTCAGTTTTATGAATAACATCATGACCGATGCGAGAAATTCACTCCTTATTGAAAAAGCCAGTTCACTTATATTCATAAGCCGTGTAGGACCCAGTTAAAACAATTTTGTCCTGAACCATATATGAAATCTTGGTAGCAATCAGGAAGATGATTAGCATACGAGACGGCTTGTCGTAAATTAAAAGGGTACAGAAAACACCTCTCATTATCGTTCTTTATGGAAACTTCTAGAATAGATGTGCCAGATGTAATATATGGATTTATCTATGTTTTATTTCAATTAAAATTTAATTCATGATGGAAAATGTTACTATAAGATTGATTAAATATTTCTTTTAGATGAATGCTATACAAATACAATACTATAGAAACTAGAATATAATAATTATCACTGTTAATTAAAAAAGGTAGGCTTTTGGCTAAATGTTTTAAATTGGCTTTTTGCTTAGCAAATTCCCGTATAGCATGAATATCTACTGTATGAAAAGGTGAGTTCCCGCAAATATTTTTTTCCAACTACAGCACTGGAAATAGTTCAGGTTAAACAACACGGCAAAATATCATAGGAATTTGCTGATTGTAACAAGATTCATCTATGATATCCGATTAATAATGAAAAAAAAATATGCAAATATTAATACTAATATTTACCTTGCTCTTTCTAATTTTGCGGCCTTCGGATCGTGCGCCTGGAGCGGTTTGCTCCAAGTGCTCCACAGTAGCTACGCCCCTGCACCTACACTGTTAAAAATTTGCAGCATTCTGGCAGGTCATTTGACCGTTTCTTCCGAAAACGGTTACACAACCGTAATTTTAACACTATTCTGACCTCAGAGTAATCATATATTAGAGGAGGAATTCCCCGACAGTTTCTTCAGCCAGGATAAAATCACGTGACTCGGGGCAAGAAGCTTCCTGGTCAGCTTGCAAATAGCATTGATTTCTACGGAGGATATTAGACAGTTTCATGCTTACGATTCAAAAATATCACAGTAGCAAGTTGTTGTGTCTATGGATGTACAGAGAGATCAAACGACACAACTTCTGTTACCTTCCATTGTTATGTATTTATTATTTATTTATTTTTATTAATATTTAAAGGGTCTTAAAAAGATATCATTGGAACTATGATATTGTTTATTCACGTTGTTACAATGAAAATACAAAATATTTTACTTTTAATAGCATAAATGTATGTAATAATAGGATATACCGTTATCTAGTGTTATCAATTTAAATATTAAAATTTTGAGTTTGATTAATTTGAATTTTAAGAACATTTCGTATTAAGGTGTTTGGCGATACATTTTTTTCGCCAAAAGAAACTTGTTTTCGTCGCTTTAAAACGTAAATACTTATGTTTTTGTTTTTTTAAATCTTGCTTTAGATTAAATTTATGCTTTAAATAAAGTATGCTGTTAAAGTACGTTTTAAATGTATTAACAGGTCTTTAAATATTACCTAAATTTAATATACTAATAAGATACGCAGCTACATTTAATGCACTCATAACTTTTAGCAAAAAATAATTATAAGAAAAATTAATTAATCGCTCAAACTTATTAATAATGCCAGTATCAAGAAATTAGTATTTTAATTATTTTACACAAAATATTTAAAATTCAAAACTTCGTAGAATTATTAATGAAAGAAGAAAACGGTGGCTTCGTCGTGCGGGGATAGGGGGGAGGGCAGAACCCCTTCTTGTATAATAAACTTAAAATACAAGTCTGGGCATATTCTTAATGCAATGTATCTTTTTAACCAATGTAACTTAGCTTGATGCTAATCTATATTTGTATATTAATATATTAATATAGCTTATGTTAATTAACCAAAAATGAAAATTAGCACTGAAGTGCGGTATCATATAGTTAATCCGCTTTTTTTTATATATATAACTACTCTGTTTTCTTTCTTTCTTTATTTAAACTAAATATATCATTTAATAAAACTAGTTTGTGGATTATAATTTGATTTATTAACGGATTTTTTTGCGGAATAGTTAGGATTCATTGTTATATAGATCAGAGGTTGCCAACCGGTGGTCCTTGAGAAAATTTCGGTGTTCCTCAGAAAATTTTGGACATTATTTGGATTTTGAATGTTAAATTAATAATTGTACTTTATAAATATTAAAACTATTAATGATAACATGATAATACTCTAAAAAATTCCTGTATTTGTAAAAATTTAGATGTGTAGTTTTGAAAATTTAAATTATAGCGGGCAATGGTAATTATATTAATAGAGATTATTTAGTATATGCTTTATTTGTTGAATTGTATTAACACAGATAAGTATTAATTTTGGACTCTCCCGAAAATATGAATATGCATTATTGACTGGAAAAACAACGAAAATTTTGGCTTATTTTGAACTACATATTTGTGCGAAACAAATATTTTGATGATTGGGTCACAGCAATTAAAACTCGTTACTGGTCTCAGCATGAAATAAGAACTGCTCTCTGTGTTCATGCGATGTCATTGATTCCGTATATGAACTTATTTTAAACAAACAGTAATAAATATCCCATCAAAATGCGTGATTCTTAAATAAGCTTCAATTATTTTGTAAGGTTGAAATTAACGTTAAGGCTGTTCTCAACTGCTCTGCTCAACAAGCGCAAAACGATTTTACGTATTTACAAATTCCTTTTTTAACGGAAAGATATAAAATTGGAAAGCCTGGCCATGGAAGCGATTTGGAATCGAACTGTGTTTTCCATTTTTTGATCCATAAATTGCCTAGTGAGTTAGAAGTGATTTTGATCACGTGACAAACATGTTTTTCATCCTTTCTTGAGTGGATTTTATTTCTTTCGCACGGTAAAGCGGTTCAAAACGCTCACTTTGACTCTATTTTTTGAAAGATCTATTGCGTTTGCAAAAAAAAAAAAAAAAAAAAAACGGAAGAAACAGCTCGATTACATAGTCATCACAGTTACATCGTAGTAGTTACATCGACAACAAACCTGCTACTTTCATACATTTCCGAATAAAAATGAATTAAAACTTATATCATAAAGTTGCCCTTTTGGATTTGAGAACAGCCTTAATAATTTTGATACAATTAAACAAACTTTTGAACCTTTTTGTTATGATTAAATAAGACGGTGATTATTATTAAAAAATAGTGGTATCAATCACATAGGCAAGAAAGTGACACCCCACATTTATAATTTTATTTTATTGAATAGGTACATTTCATTTTAATAGAATAAACGTTCTGTGATAATTACTGTACAAATACATTTTTATTGTTAAAAAATTCTTATTAGTAGTCCGTGTGATTTCAAATTTTGAATTTAGTGTTCCGTGAGGTTCAGAAGTTGGCAACCGCTAATATAAATGAATTAAGCATAGCCAAATAACTTTTTTTTTATTGTATTATTTCTGAAATTGAAATTTTGCATTTTGGACTTTTTCTATTTCTAACTATTTTGTGTGTATTTATGCAATTTGTATTCTAAAATAATTCCTGTATGTTTGTTATAGTTGTGTACTAAGTTATTATTTATAAACTTGCATCCATGAAGCGAAATTTGTAAATAAAATTATGTGTGTAAGTTTGAGTTTAGTTAAACATTTCAATTAATTGAATGTGTTGTTATAGATGTATTTTTTTGGAAAGAAAAACAATAAACATTTCATGAATTCAGAAAGTTTAAAGCTGACATTTTTTTTTCAGTTAAAATGTCCTCTATGTAATATCAGCGTTTTCCAATTAAAATAATTATTAAATTCTTTAAATTTTTTTTAATTTGAACAAAAAAAAAAAAAAAAAAAAAAAGACCTGTTTGTTAAGTTTGTAATATTATAGTAATAATAGGTAAATAATTCATCACCTAAATTTCACTTCCCTCGAAATTTCACCTTTCTGCCCCTGCCTTTTGGCCTTCTAACACACAAAGTTAAACTTCTGATCTAATTTCTTTATTTGTTTCTGTCCTATTTTTTACTTTGTATTAACAATAAAAAAAATAAGTATATAATGCAATTAAATATAAACAAAACCATGTCAAAGATTGAAAACAGATTAAATTATTAATTAAATATATACACACATATTTATCTGAATAAAAGTTTCATAATTTCATTATTTATTTATTACTGATGAGCCATTCTTTGAATGATAAAGAAAACATTAGGATAAATATCCGGTGTACATTCAGATTTCTTTTACTACTGATTTGTATTTCTGTCAACTCTCAAATTTCTGAATCACAGCATAAAAATACTGCACTCCTGCCAAGAGCTGCGATAAAGCGAAAAACTAGCGTTGCTACTGGTAACCTTTCATCGCCAAATGCCAACTGTCACGTGGGTCATCCTGGCCCCACTTTTTACAAGCGAAAGTAACGGGGATGAGCTCTCTATATAATATTTACTCTGAGATTCTGACCATATTACTGGCAATTTTATGGTCAGAATATAGTTAAATTATGGTTATGAAACTGTTTTTTTCAAAAAACGGTCGTATGACCTGCCAGAATGCTGCAAAAGTTTTAACAATGTATATACAATGGCAAACTTTCCTCCCTAATATAAAGATACATTGATAATATTGTTTTTAGAAAAAAAAATCCATAACTTCGTCAATTCACAAGATATGAAATCCACTTAAATTTATTATAATTCTTCTTAATATTATCTATCAATTCTATGCAAAGACAGGTAATCAATATCCCTATATTTAAAAAAAAATTGCCATTTTATAGGGTCGAATCCAGTTTTGACCAATATTGACAATATTATCCAACATTGATCAATATATCAATATCGGCCAACCCGTCGTTCCCCTATATCGGAAGCCCGGCATCCCCCAAAATCAGCCAGTCCGACGTTCACCCATACCGGCCAGCTCGGCGTTCACCGATATCCGTCGATATTGGAAAAAAGGTTAGCCATACAATATCGGCCGGTCCGGCGTTCACTGATATTGGCCGATATTGCAAAATCGCTGTTCCCGATATTGCTGTGCTACCTGGGCCATTGTCAGGGCTTAATTTCTACCAAAAAAAAGTACTGGAGCCCTAAAATTCTGCAGTACTAAAATCGTGTGCCCCCCCCCCACACACACACACCGCCTTCACTTTGATCCGCACACACACACATATATATATATTTCATATATTATTTGCAAAATTTGAAGCATCTTTTTTCTTTAGTAAAATAAAAATTTTAAATATATGTACTTTCACTACTTAACTGTCCTCTTTTTAGTTTATCACCCCTACCCAATAGAAATCGTTGCCTAATTAAATGTTAATTAATCGCAGATTTCTGCAATTAAATAATGTAAGAATTATAATTTGGAAACAGTGTTAACACAAAAACAGAAAGATTAGATGCTTTTATAGAAAAGGCGAAACACTGCTCAATTGCTTTCAATCAAAATAACAAACGATACATAGCAATTATATCTGCTTACAAATGAAAGTGACTTCGTAAATGTACAGAGTAGAGCCCTAGCATGGGCAGCGTTCATGCTGAAAAATAAATAGAAAAATCACTAACTTTTTTCCATATTCATACACAATAGAAGTCTAAAAACGCCAAAGAAACAAAACCTCAAACTAATGCTCGTTGAATAAAAACAAAATAAATTATTCTTTTCAGGTTAGATATCTTTAAAAAAAAGACTCAATTTAAAAAATATTCTACTGTCACAGAATAAAATCGAACCGAAGGGTAATTTAGGCATCGGTTTTTCGGAAGCGCTACTGCACTGGGCTCCGGAGCCCTGTAGTTATGAGCTCCGGTAAATTCCGACCGATATTTAAATATTTACTGAAAACAGAGAAGTACCGCAGCTGAGCTCCTGTGGGCTCCGGCGCAAATTAAGCCATGGCCATTGTTATACCCACAGTATCTAGAATAAACCTAGAATAAAAACGAAACCTAGAGTATTCTAGATACCGCAGTTATACCTGCAGAAAATCGTGTTTTTTTTGCGTTATTCAGACCTGGGGCGTAGCTACAGATATTTTTTCGGGAAGGGGGGGGGGGGGATTCAAAAATTTCCCAACATATAATTCGAAAATTTCCCAACTTGAAACTAATTGCTCTACTTTCCGGCTGAAATTATGTATGCAATGTGTGTTTAATGATAACGATACATTTATATGTAAAAAAAAAATTTCCTTCCAAGGAAAAATACTGAAACTAAAATCATAAAAATTATAACTATTGGCTCATTTAATGAAAGATTTTGTCTTCTATTGTGCACAAGTCAATGGCGGATCCAAGGGGGAGGTTACAGGGGTCATGACACCCCCCCCCCTCTGAACACCAACAAAAATATTCTAAAGATCAATTTTAAAATGAAATATACAGTAGAGTCCCGATTATCTGAGTCCCGCTCAACTGAGTTTCCGCTTTAACCGAGTTATTTTCTTCTAATGGACTGATGGCTTCCATTATTATGAAACAGCCATTATAAATGAAGTGTTAGGTGAAGATGAAAGAGCAGTCCTAAAAAGTTAGAACACTGATTTTCTGGTCAGAGTGGGGAAAAAATGGTCATTCCAAAGATATAAGTTTGATTGAAAAAAAACTATTTAATACTTCAAGCAGAAAGAAGAGGCTTCACCTGCAATTTTCATGACACTAATAGAATCACATCGCTGCCAATGTGTACGGTTTAGTTACCTATAAAATTTAATCGTTGACAATTGTTAAGACTTTTTAAACTGAATTTCCGGAAGTGACAGCCAATTGTTCCCTTGCGACGACATTTTTGTGGCTGTCAACTTGTAACACTTGGCTAAAAATGCTAACTTTACAACATTTTCTGAATGAATTTTTGCCTTTATAAGAAAATGGGAAACTCTTTAATTTCTAGGTATCAGAACAAAATCGGTAAATTTTATATTTTTATGAATATTAATGCAAATCTTTTTTTGTATTTACGAATGAAAATGACTTCGCGAAAGTATTAGAAAAGAAGTTGGTTTGGATTTGGGAATAGCTTTCAATATAAAAAAATTCTCATAACGAGATGTGATCCCCTCCCATCCAAAAAAAGGAAATCCATGACCCCCCTCTAAATTGTGAGCTGGATCCGCCTTTGGTACGAGTCATAGTCGTACTTCATATTAAAATAGTCTCATGATATTTTGAGATGTTTGAGAAAGGAACAAAGTTTTGGAGGAAATAGATTAGAGAACTGTTGATAGACAACAATAGAGAAATTCAGGTCTGGTGTATGTATATTTTCGTGGCACGGAGAAACGCAATGACAAATTGAGTCTGGCAGCCTGTTGTATTTCTTTTGATAATTTAACTAGTTTACTGTTATAAAACTCAGAAAAATAGCCAGCTAAACAATAAAAAATTCTTATTTTTTTTTTACTATTATTTAAAAAAAAATAAAAAGTGTTTCAAAAAGCTGGAATTTCCCAACTCGAAGCTCAAATTTCCCAAGTTCAGATATATTGGAGAGGGAGGCTCCCCCCCCCCCCCCCAACCCGCCATCGCGACGCCTCTGATTCAGACAATGTGACTCATATCACTATGGTTTAAAACGCCTCATTCGTAATAATTTATAATATTACAACAACAGTAACATCTGTGAAAATAAAATTTGTCTATAATGAAATGTTGTCTTAAATGAAAAAATGTCACGGTCCCAACAGGAACAGGAAGAATGTTAACAATTACACTTGCTGCTAAGACGGAAGATTGCATAAAGCGGAATTTTCTCTGATTGCCTTTTCACAGGTTTTTATGAATAAACATTTGACAAAGCTAATTACGTTCAACAAAATCCATTTTTGCTCCGGGTGAAAAAAAAAAAAAAAAAAAAATGGTTTCCGGCTCTGTGATAGACACTTTTAGAGAAAAATAAATTCCTTGCAGGCCCGTGTTTTCATTTGTAGTGCTGCCATCTAAGTTCAATGTATAGAACTAATTTTTAAACTTAAAATGTTTTAATAAAATCGAAATATTTTAATAAATAATTGTAAACAAACAACAATTTGTATTGGTATGTCGAATATTATGTTTGTACAACTGCATATATGTCATATATATATATATATAAACAGAGCTTTTTTTCAAGCAGAATTTAACTTAATAAGTATTAAATTATATTTCACATTTGGATACATTTAGTAAGATTTTAAAAACGTTAATTATTGTTTCAAAATGATATGTAGTCTTTAATATTATTTCCATAAGTGACGAGCTTATTATTTTTACTTCTTTAAATCCAGCAACAGGGAAATTAAAACACAGTAAAGTATTTATTTTTAAATGAATTTTAATAATAGGATAGCATTTTAAAATACAGATGGAAGATTTAAATAAATAATTATATATATATATATATATATATATGTATGTATATTATATAAAAATAATATCTTTGTTTTAATTATAATTTTATAGGCATTATAAATCCCATTATTCAATTAAAATATCAATTTCTAGCAATAAAAAAGTTTATCTTTTTTCTTTAAACAAATCTGTTCTATTTGGAACATTAAGGTAAAATATATTATTTCTAACTTTGCATTAAAATTTATATGTTTTATCGCTGTTAATACAATTTGTGTTTGATCTTAAACTATCTTGACCGGGTAACTTGCTTGTGCCGGGGGTGGGGATTTTCCTTGAAATTTGTCTGCGTTAAATTAAAGTAGATTTTCTGATAATTCGATACCCATGGTGAGAAAGGACATACTAATACTGGAATTTTAAAACTGAAAACCTCAGAGTATAATAATAAAAATAATACCGTCAACCGGGGCTACTTTGGGCCACCTTTTTCCTGGTTCCACTCACATTTCCGTTATCAAAAAATATTATATGTGATTTTTCAACGTCGAAATGGAGTTGTAAACAATTAACATGAAACATTGAAGCAAACTGTATAGTTTTAAAGAGGGAAATATTTATTTTTTTATTTTTTAACTATTTTTAAATTTTTGGAACAAAGTAGCCCCTGGTGGGGGCTTCTTTAGTCCATTCACTTAGTTTCATATAAAATTAATACATTTCATCTGTAAATGAATACATTTTTTTATTGAAACCCCCCTTGCAATAGCATTTGCTAATAAATTAACGCTGCAAATTTGATAAACAAATGTTTTTTTTTTTTTTTTTTTTTTTTTTTTTTTTTTAACATAAACACACAATACACAGAATAAATCAATTGTTAATATTAAAGAAACGAGAAACAGTTTTCGTCATGATATCCTCAGCAAAAACATATTTTAAGAGATTTGATTGTATAAAAGGCATTTCTAAGTAATTGGGGCTATTTTCGAACCAAAAAATCCTGGCACAAAGTAGCCCCGGAATACTAGTTTTCATGTTAACTTTATGAAAACGTAAACATTTCCTGTCAAAATAAAAAGTTAAAGGAAAAATTATGATCACACATGGGTTACAGGTCACTAAAGGTAATATTTTGGCACTTACCTTATTTGTAGCTCTTATCCAGATTGTTTCACTATAGAAAGTTTGGAGAGTTAAAATTTACACACGAAAACAGTTGTTTACATCCAGTGTTGCCACTAAAAAAAATTAAATTACCCCCAAACTATTCAAATACCCTATAGTAGGGTATAAAATATTTTTCAAGTGCAAAAACTGCAAATTATCTTGTATTGTTTGTTCAATACAAAGAACAGAAACTTTTTTATGGGATGGACCAAAGTAGGCCCGGTTGACGGTAATATTAATAAAATGAATAACTAACTTACAAAAATACTTTTTCAACACTGTAAGTAATCATAAGATGTTTTAATAGGAAGGATATGTAGTAGGTACGTAAGTTAATAGAGTGTGCCGGGTAATTTAGTGTCTGATAATCGAGAAACTATTACCGAAATCTGAAAGCATAAAACTGAAAAAGATTTATTTACAATAAATGAAAGTTAAAATTCTACTTGTATGTAAAATTCACCTTGAGTTAAATAATTAAAATACTTATAAAAGCACAAAATAATTGCACAAAATTTACTTCCTGGTGCATAAATATAATACAAAGATGTTTAAATACTAACACTGATCCTGTTCAAGCTATCAATAGATCCGGAGTATATATTATACCTTTCCAAAAGATATTAAATGTTTTTTAACCATTTGGAAAAATGGTTATTGTCCTCGGTCAGGGTAGGAAATCAAAAACATATCTTAAGCGTTTTATCAGTTGAATCCCGCATTTTATTCGTTTTCTGATTGGTCTATGCAGCAATCTGCATTTTCCTTTACTTTCAACAGCGATGAATACTTCTGTTGCAACTATGACAAAAAAGTAATAAAAACTAAAAAGAAAAAAAATTAATAACTCAGAAACAAATTGAGATACAGCTTTCAAAGAAATTGCATTTAAAAGTACATTTTTTTTAAGTGAAAACTTCTTTAGGCGCGTTGAGCTTTTTTTGAGATGGAGAAAAACCACTGATTTGGAGACACTGGTACGTAACCGACATGCTAGCATTTTGGCACATAGACACTAGCGCGCCAAGCGGTGAATGACAGGAACTTTTCCCTCTTCAGCTCCATCCGCAAAAGAAGAACGAAGCTAAAACTCACTTTTTCTCCCGGCGTTCACACAGGAACACACACAAAATTTACATTTTCGTTGCAGTACGCTGTTGTGTTTATTGTTAAAGACAAATACTTGATACTTTCATTATTGAAGTGAAAGCTTCTTTGGGCGCGTTTGGGATTTTTTGAGATGGGAAAAACCATTGAACTCGTGATACTGTTATTGTAACCGACATCTCTGTGTATAAGTATGTACATGTATTGTGCATAGTTCGGTATGAGGAGGGCGGGCAATTAATTGTTATTGATACTGTTTCCTATTTTAGTCATAAACCTATCGTATCAGTTCTGGAATATAATGATAATAATGATGATGATAATGATGATGATGGAAGAGTTGTTGAAATTGTGGATGAAAATTCATAAGTTTCATTGACATTCATTTCAAAGAATACCAATTAATTAACTTTCATATTTCATGTTTTTGTAAATTTACGTTTTAAGCAATAGATTGCAATTTTTGTATGTAAAATTATATGCATTATTTTTCATGTACAATGGCGCATTAAATGAAAATTGTAATATAATTTTGGTAGTAATAGTTTATAATAATGAATAAAAAAAAAACACTACATTTAAAAGTATTTCCTGCACAATAAAACATTTCCTGACGATTAAAAAAACACACACGTAATTGTTGAAGTTTTCACTTCTATTGGCACTCCCGGAGTGCCACTGTTAGGTAGATTTCGTAAGAAATACTACTTATTGCAGTCGTTACCATGGTGCGACTTTTGAAAAATTCCTTCATAACTTTTCATTATACGACCCCAGGAACCCAAAACCACCCCCACCTAAAAAGTTTATATATATATATATATATATATATATATATATATGTATGTATGTATGTACTAAATTTTGTCCGCACGATAAAAGTCGCAATTATGCACGGATCGTCTTCAAACTCCCCAACAACTTTGAGATGGCTAATATCTCGGCGGGGATTGAAAATGGACAAAATCGGCCCAAGGGAATAGAAATGGGAAGGGTTCAAAATTTTGAATACCGTCTTAACATGATTCTGATAAAACCAGCTCTTTCACAACAATGACAGAAAAAAATAAATATTTTGCTTTATAGCAGTTGCCAATAATTAAAAAAAGCAATAAAATTCTCACCACAACAATTGATTTCCTATTGCAAAATTTTCACGCGAAAATAAATTAAATAAAAAGTTTGATGAATTGAAAACAAATTGAATATTACGTCATAAGTTTACTAGAGCAAGATTTCCGCCTGAAAACTCAAAATGAAATAAATAGTTTGACGAATTAAAAAAAAATCAAAGTATTGCGTTATATTAGAAATATAATGGACACCAGCAGGTGAATATATAACGTCATGTGAGTTTGAAGAAACGTATTAAAATATGATAAAAACCAGACTATGGAAATATTAACATACTTTAACACTTTGAGGTTCTCTGAATTTGCTTTAGCCATTTTTAGACCTATTCCATATACATGCGTGTGTGTATTCCTGTATATTAGAATTTTCACAAAATGTTTAGCTCCCTAGAGCTCATTCTTGGTGAAGGAACTGGGTTTATCTCTAATCTTGATTTAAATTTTGTTGGTGAATTTAGTACTTAACTTCGAAATCTACCTCCGCCTGTAGGCCCGAGCCGGCAGGGATTTTTTTTTTTCTTCTCTATACGACGGTGTAAAAAGTAATATTGTGGCATGTTTAGAAGTTTAAGAATGAAATTTCATTTACAATTGGTCCAGGAATATTAATGTTTAATCCATGGCGTACGTAATGTATGACCAGCTCCGTAGAAGTTTAAAAATGTACAGTACCGAAAAATGTAATCCATGGCGTACGTAATGTATGAAATTTCATTTAAATTTGGTCCAGGAATATTAATGTTTAATCCATGGCGTACGTAATGTATGACCAGCCCCGTAGAAGTTTAAAGATTTACAGTACCGAAAATTGTAAAACTGAAATTTCTTTTAAAATTTGTTCATGATGGGTCCAGGAATGTTAATGTTTAATTCATGGCGTACGTAATGTATGATCAACTCCGTGCGATTTTTTATGTCTTAAATTTTAGTCTTCGAAAAAATCCTTTTCCAAATGATCGTTGTAATTTGTTAAATTGCTTCTTTTTTTTATGTTGGTATGACGATGAGAAAATTTCGTGATAGAATTAAAGAACATGAAGCAGATCTCAGATTAAATAGACCCCATACTGCATTATCAAGATTAGCTCAAACTCAACCTATAAAAGTAGATTTTAATAAATCAAAAATTACCTTTCGTACAAACAATTATCAGGAAGCCATCATAAGAGAATCAGTTGAAATAATTGCTAATAAAAGATACAGCTTGTAACGATGCACTATCATACGATATCCATGGGGTATGGAGATATTTGCTGCATAATAGATGAAAGCTCGTTTTGTTGAAAATTGGAATAACTTTATCTGGCATCTCATCTGACGTACAACATTTAAATTTAAATTACAATGTTTTTCTTCTGGACAATTCTCGAATAGGCGCAAAGAAAATAATAACAACATTTAAATCCTACTGATGACGGCCTTGTAATGGTTGAAAACCTTCTAGGTTTTTCTGATGTATTTTAACATATTTTTAATTTGTATTTTAAATATCTTTATATTATATATATGGAACTGAAAGTAATTTTTGTGCAATTATTTGTGCTTTATATGTATTTTAAGATTTGTTTAAAAGCAAGAAAGTTGACAATGAGATACACAGAGCTGCCACTGGCGACTATTATTAGGTGCGTTCGTAATTATATAAATGCGTAGCACTTATAGCCATGGTCTAGTCCAGTGGTTCCCAACCTTTTTTTGGCCGTGCCCCACTTAAACATCTCTAAAATCATGATCCCCCCTCCCCATCCCTTCTATATCATATAAATATTGTCACATAAAAAATAAACTTACATTTTCCCGGATGGATCCGAAAATAGCATTAGCTCTGATAAGTGACTTCACATTCTTTAATTCATCAAAATCATGTTTTTTTTTTTTTAATTACAAGTAGGCTTTTAACTTAACTCCATGAATGCAGCAATGCCATGGATCTTCGCTTTTACATCCACAAAAGTTTTATTGTCTTTTGGCAACTTACCTCAAATTTAAAAGTGATAAACAGTATACATTTTTATTTTCGTAAAATTTCTTGAAACTTCTCTCATATTTTTATTACATCTGATAGAATTGATACATTTTATAATTGATTTTAGTACTTCATTAAAAATAAGTGATATTTGTTTATCGCCGAGACTGTATGGATTACATAATTCACAAGTAATATTTCCGGATTCGCGCTTTTATCCATTTTAAGTTACTATTTTTCTTTCCTCTTATAACATACTTCTTTGATTGCGGGCTTTTTTACCATTATTATTATTTGGCTACCATGTTTTTTCCAATTTAAAATTTTGAAATGCATATGTCATTAATTTCATATTCTGCAAAAGGGCCATAAGAAGTTTACTTTCAACTCTTTATCTCCGTGATGCGTACGGGGTTTTATTAATTTCATAAATGTAGTACCTCATTTAGAGCATTCAAAACATTTTTTAGATTAAACATGTCTAAATAGTAAATTTTAGATATACCCTGCAAAATTTCATATGTAAAATTTCTCTCTTGGGACATATTACACTATGAATAGATATACAAGTTTTTTTTTAAATAAATATTTTTTAAAAATAGGCGTAATTTACTAAAATAATATTAAAACCAGAAAGATCAGAATAATTTTTAATATATAAGAAGTGTCAGATTATGTAAAAAAAATTCGCATAATTATTCCGGTGTCAGTGTACTTTTGAACTTTTAAATGGGATCGTTTCGAAAATTAATTTTTATTCAGTTATTTTTAAAATTTCTCATCTATTATTTTTATTTTTAGACTAAAACACTACTTTCAATAGAAAAAAATGACAGAAAATTTGATAATAAGAAATCTGAAATTGCCCCCCCCCCCCCCTGTGGGGCGTACGCCCCACGTTGTGAACCACTGGTCTAGTCCGTCCGTCCGTCTGTTCGCATATAAGAGCGCAAAAACTACCCAACCGAATGGTTTCAAATTTAATATTATATAATCGTTGCAGAATTCTGTCGAGTCATTTCAAATTTTATGAAAATCGAATCAAAACTTAAAAAGATATTAATAAAAGTTTTCTTCATTCTATTAAATCCTATCATACATAATTATTTCAATGATATCCCATGATAGGTAATGATTCTAGGTTGCCATGGTGATGACGTCCTATTTAAGATGGAGTCCTATTATTTCCATATTACATAATTTAATATATATAATTGTAATCCATTTTGTATTCATGCATTTTTGCGTAAGAGTGCAACAGCTATCGCACCAAGATCCGAATATGTATTAAACTAGTTATAGTACGTATAGTTATAGTACTAGTTATAGTACCTCATCTGCCACGCTTGACGTACAATTTCCGAGTTGTTTAATTCTCTCTCACACCACTTTCTCAAAACAAAAAAATTTCACATACACTTTGACAACATCTGCAAGAGAAATATACTTCGAAATGTATTTTTCATTGAAATAATGTTGCGAATAGAATGTAAAAATAGTCGCCAGTGGCAGCCCTGGATACATACATCTTTAAGGCTGTTCTAAAATCCAAAAGGGTAACTTTATGACATAAGTTTTAATTTATTTTTGTTCGGAAATGCATGAAACTAGTAGGTGTTGTTATTCAGAAACTATGTAATCGAACTGTTTTTTCAGGTTTTTTTTTTTTGCAAACGCAATAGATTTTTCAGAAAATAGTGTCAAAGTGGGCGTTTTGAACGGAATTTCAGCACGAAAGACGAATAACCACTCAAGGATGTGTGAGAACCGTCTTTGTCACGTGATCAAGATCGCTTATAACTCAATAGCTAATTTATTTATGAAAAAATGGAAAACACAGTTCGATTCCAAATCGCTTCCATAGTTCATGCCTTCCAATTTTATATATTTTCGTAAAAAAAAAAAAAAATGAATTTGTAAATGTGTCAAAATGTTTTGCGCTTGTTGAGCAGAACAGTTGAGAGCAGCCTTAATCTGGGGAAGGTTCGTGTAAAAGAAAAAAACAATGCTTTATCTTATTCATCAATCAAGACCCTAATATATATTTCAAATGATATATGAATATTTTAATAAACAATACCTTAAAACGGCAATAACACTCCAAGCGCAACTGAGCCCTAGTGATAGAACAATAAACTTATTAAGAGCAAAATTGCCACACAAGGGTTATTAAACTAAACAATATCCTGTCCAACTATTTTAGCACCTGGAACAATAATCCTGCTCTTTCAGTATTCACTCCTTGTATGACCACGTGCACGTCATTATACATTTACGTCAGTGTTACTTATACTACAATTATTCACGGCAATGTTTCACTTCATTTCCCTTTGGCATATGCGGCTAATAAAAACCCTCTTTTACCAATCGAAACTCCAACAATTCAGAACACATTAAATGCACATTTTGAAAATTCGCAGCAGGGAGGTTTGCAAATAACTCAATAGTAATATTTGCTTTAGATGGCAATATACTGTAAATCTCTTTCGATAGCTCGAGGATAACAGTTGGATGTCTTTATTATAGAGTTTGCAGTTGTATTAAAGCATTGTTTCTCAAACTTTTTTATCTAGCGTCACACTTGAACCCACGGTGAAACTTCCGCGGCAAACAAAACTTATAATGATTAAAATTCTATTAAAATAATTTAAAAAGAGAGAATAAAAAATACTTTAAAAAAAATTATTTAATAACCCAAAGAAAATGTTCGATCATAAATAAAATAAGTAAAATATTTTGTTATTTTTTATAATAAAAATATTTTTCCCTTTACATCATAGTATTTTCACATAGGCATGCTAAGTAAAATTTATTCCGAGGATATAGCGAAATTTATTTTCGCTTTGAACATTATTCGATACTGAAACGCTTATTTCCCGTAAATGTACAATTGAGAGTGAATGTTTTTTTTTTTTTTCGTAATAATTGTAAATTTGTATTTGCAATTAATGAAAAGCAATAGATTATAATAGGCTTTTATTTTAAATTCTTTTCAAAGCAGTTCCAGGCCCGTAGCTAGGTGTTGGCCAGGACGGGCAAAGCCCAACCCTGTAAAAAGTTTTGCCCGTCCTATCGTGATTGACTTGACACCCTGATCAAAACATTAAATTTCTGAAATTTTCTTTAATTTTTTTTTTCTTTTTCAGACAAAACAAACAAACGCTCATCCCTCGGAAACCTGTCAATTCAGCTTTTAAACAAAAAATTTCTTTTGTAAAGTTTTTTATTTTTCTCTCAATCCAAGAGCTGATGGAGAATTTCACACAGAATTGCAAAATCTAGAAGCGGTTTTTCAGAGAAAAGGGGTTTTATATTTGCATTGTAGATGTCATTTATGACCATTTAAATGCTATGTTTTTTATTAATCAAATGATATAAATTTAATTTAAAAAGGAGAATATTATAGAAATTAGTCATCTCTTTTATAAGTACAATTTTTTTTTTTTTTTTTTTTTTTATCTAGTGCTCTTCCATACCCCTTCATTTTTATTTTTAACAGAGACATCGTCTTGTTTCTACTTTTTGGTTGTTCTGTCCACTTCTTCGTGCATGCAAGGATGTAATGAAGGCTATACGCCGTATACTTTCTAGATAACTCCGCGTACCTCTATAGCTATAGCGTTACTCTCTGGTGTATACGTTCTACATATAGCGTAATAGCATCTGTTTTTTTCTTTACGCCTACAGCACTGCCTATATGCGATATAAATATTCAAATCAGTCACATAGTTTCCGTATAGAAAAGGGAAATAGTGAGATCTAAGCTTGTAAAACGGAAAAACTAATTGAAAATTTAACAATAGTTTTAAAAATGGAAGGCTATAATGTACTTTTTTGGGAAAACTAATGAATTAGACTTAGGCATGAAATACTCATTGTTTCAATTTTTTAATGTCTCCTAAATTTATTAATTTAAATATATGTGGGGATTACATCGAGTTAAACTAATCTAGCCATTCCGGCCAGCTTTTGTCCAACAGCAGGTCTTGAAAAATCCAAAACACTGATGACATCAGCCAGGACGGGCGGTGAGCCTATGCGACACTGCAAATAACACTTTTAAATTATATCAGGAAGGACTATAAACTTTTATTGGATATGTAATACATATTTAAGAGTTTGTAAAAGACTAGGGGAAAAAATAAAGAAATGATTATGACTCTCATTGGAAAAAATTTGCCCGTCCTGGAAGCATCGTCTAGCTACGGGCCTGTGCAGTTCACTGCAGTTCTCTGACGTTTCTTATTAAGAATATTGAAACATTGAAAAAAATTTCGAAGGAAATGCCATTTTACGACACTAACCTTTATGTCGCATATTAAACGGCAGAACTTAGAGTGTTGGATTTTAAAGTACAGTAGAACCTCGATTATCCGAAGTAATTGGGACCGACCCTCTTCGAAATTTTCGGATAATCGAGAATGCTTCAATTTTAAGATTAAGTAGAAATATATGCAATATTTCGCATTAGGGTAACAAGTGCTTAATAAGAATAAAGCCATAGCAAAATAGAAACGAAAATAAATTACCTGAATTTTAATTTTGAAATTAAGTACCTTTTACATACATCACAAGGGTTCGAAAAAATGTTTTGTTTGTCGCTGTTTCGATTGCCTTTGCTTTGAAGCTCTATCACGGAGTTTGTTAATATTATTAGTTCACCAGTATCACAGTCTCATGCCAAACTTTTTGAAAAAGATTTAAAAGCTTCAGAATTGCCAATTTGTTCGTTTTGTCCGCTCCACTCCGCAGCTTACGGGAAATCAAGTTAAATTCAATGGAACTCTAAGAAGGGGGGGGGGGGGTCGAAAATATTTATATGTACTCGTAGTTCGGAAAGGACAGCTTGCACACACACACACACAAAAAAAAAGCTTTCAAAATGGATTTTGCACGCAAGGAATGTGATACTAAAGGCTTTAAAAATGGATTTCGGTTAATCGAGAATATCGGTTAAAAGAGTTTCGGATAAAAGAGGCTCTACTGTACTTATATCAGTTTGTAGAATATTGGTACAACTTGACTGACATTCTTTCACAGCACGCGTGAGGACTTCTTACAGTGCACTGGTGTGTCGCAGCACACCAATTGAGAACCACTGTATTAGAGTATTTCAATGTATTCACCATGTTAAATCTAACAAGATGATTCCTTTCGAATGAGTATTATGTGTTCAATTTGATGATGCGCGTATGGAATAGAAAACAAGAAAAGATAAATCTTTTCCGCCAAACGTAGGTGATGAAACACTTAAATGTTGTATAAATAAATAATTTAGAAAAAACATAACAACTGAAAAGGTACTATCAAAAAAAGTCCTTCCGGCCAGTACCGGGAGGAAGAGGTAGCTTTCATATTCCTTATTTTTAAAAAACCAACTTATATCATTCAAACACACGAAGCTCAATTTAGTGGAAACCGAATATAGGAGATTCAATACTAATTTTTATCAATATAATGAATGAGAATTTCGCGAAATTAGTCAGCTTTATCCAAGCTGCTTTTCTTTAAAGTAACTTATATTTGGCTGCCAAATTCGGCGATTTCTTAAAGTGCCTGCCATTTTAAGACAACATGGTGGATGAGGCTAACCAGTGAACTTGGTCGAGACCTTAGTAATTGCTGTGTACATGCTCACTCACATCGGAATCCGTTGATATATGCGAGTGCTGTCGCATGCAAAAAATCAGATTTTTCAAAATGTCACCCACAATAGAAATTGAAACTGCTATATCTGAGCCATTTTTTAAGGTAAAGACAAACAAAAAATGCTCCTGAATCCTTATATCAAGGTCAAATATTTAAGAAAGAAACCTTTTTCAATTTCTAATTTTTTTGCACCTCACTTTAAATATATATATATATATATTTTAATTTAATGGCCGCCATTTTGAAACAAGATGACTGATGAATCTGGTCAGCGAACTTGGTCGAGGTATTGATGTATACTATCCACATGCCTTCTTACACCGAAATAGGCGAATACGTGTGTTATTGCGTGACAAATACAAGATCGTTTCAAAATGTTAGCCATGCTAGAAATTCAAAGTGCTATAATTCAACCATTTTTTAAGATATAAACAAAAGAACAAATTTTTAGAAACAAAAACTGCTCCGGAATCTTTGTATCAAGGCCAAACACATAAAAAAAAAATCTGTTTTATTTTCCAATTTTTTAATACTTCATTTTAAATTTAATTTTTTTTTTCTTTTTAAATGGCAACCCTTTTGAAACAAGATCGCGAATGAAGCTCGCCAACGAACTCGGTCGAGACATTGGTATGTACTATGTACAGACCAAGTTACATCCAAATCGGTTCATAAATACGCCTGTTATCGCGTGACAAAAATCAGGTCGTTTTAAAATGTCAGCCGCAATAGAAATTCAAAATGCTATTACTCAGCCATTTTTTTAGATATAGACGAAACAAAAACTGTTCCGGAATCTTTGCATTAAGGTCAAACACATACGACAAAAATCTTTTTCATTTTCCAATTTTTTGGTATCTCATTTTAATTTTTTTATTTTTAAAATTTTTTTAAATGGCCGCCATTTTGAAACAAGATGGCGGATGAAGCTGACCAACGAACTCGGTCGAGATATTTGTATGTACTATGTACACACCAAGGTACATCCAAATCGGTTCATAAATACGCCTGTTATTACGTGACAAAAATCAGCACGTTTCAAAATGTCAGCCACGCCAGAAATTCAAAATGCTATAACTCAGCCATTTCTTAAGATATAGACGAAACAAAAACGGCTCCCGAATCTTTTTATCAAGGTCAAACACATAAGAAGAAAATATTTTTTCAATTTTCAATTTTTTGGTACCACATTTCAAATTAAAATTTTTCTTAAAAATTTAAATGGCCGCCATTTTTAAACAAGATGGCGGATGAAGCTGACCAACAAACCCGGTGGAGACATTGGTATGTACTATGTATAAACGAAGTTACATCCAAATCGGTTCATAAATACGCCTTTTATCGCGTGACAAATTTCAGGATGTTTCAAAATGTCAGCCCCGCTAGAAATTCAAAAGTCCTTCCGGCCAGTGCCGGGAGGAAGAGGTAGCTTTCATATTCCTTATTTTTAAAAAGCCAACTTATATTATTCAAACACACGAAGCTCAATTGAGTGGAAACCGAATGTAGGAGATTCAATACTAATTTTTATCAATACTAAATCATTATGAATGAGAATTTCGCGAAATTAGTCAGCTTTATCCAAGCTGCTTTTATTTAAAGTCACTTATATTTGGCTGCCAAATTCGGCGATTTCTTAAAGTGCCTGCCATTTTAAGACAACATGGTAGATGAGGCTAACCAGTGAACTTGGTCGAGACCTTAGTAATTGCTGTGCACATGCTCACTCATATCGGAATCGGTTGATATATACGAGTGCTGTCGCAGGCAAAAAATCAGATTTTTCAAATTTCACCCACTTTAGAAATCGAAACTGCTATATCTGAGCCATTTTTTAAGATAAAGACAAACAAAAAATGCTCCTGAATCCTTATATCAAGGTCAAATACTTAAGAAAGAAACCTTTTTCAATTTCTAATTTTTTTGCACCTTACTTTAAATATATATATATTTTTTAATTTAATGGTTGCCATTTTGAAACAAGATGGCTGATGAAGCTGGCCAGCGAACTTGGTCGAGATATTGATGTCTACTATCCACATGCCTTCTTCCATCGAAATAGGCGAATAAGTTTGATACTTCGTGACAAATACAAGATCGTTTCAAAGTGTTAGCCATGATAGAAATTCAAAGTGCTATAATTCAACCACTTTTTAAGATATAAACAAAAGAACAAATTTTCAGAAACAAAAACTGCTCCAGAAGCCTTGTATCAAGGCCAAACACATAAAAAAATCTTTTTCATTTTCCAATTTTTTAATACCTCATTTTAAATTACATTTTTAAAAAAAAATGGCAACCCTTTTGAAACAAGATGGCGAATGAAGCTGGCCAACGAACTCGGTCGAGACATTGGTATGTACTATGTACAGACCAAGTTACATTCAAATCGATTCATAAATACGCCTGTTATCGCGTGACAAATATCAGGTCGTTTTAAAATGTCAGCCACAATAGAAATTCAAAATGTTATAACTCAGCCGTTTTTTTAGATGTAGACGAAACAAAACCTGTTCCGGAATCTTTGTATTAAGGTCAAACACATACAAAAAAAATCTTTTTCATTTTCCAATTTTTTGGTATCTCATTTTAAATTTATTTTTTTTTAATTTTTTTAAATGGCCACCATTTTGAAACAAGATGGCGAATGAAGCTGGTCAACGAACTCGGTTGAGTTATTTGTATGTACTATGTACACACCAAGGTACATCCAAATCGGGTCATAAATACGTCTGTTATCACGTGGCAAAAGTCAGGACGTTTCAAAATGTCAGCCACGCTAGAAATTCAAAATGCTATAACTCAGCCATTTTTTAAGATATAGACGAAACAAAAACTGCTCCCGAATCTTTTTATTAAGGTCAAACACATAAGAAAAAAATATTTTTTCAATTTTTATTTTTTTGCTACCACATTTCAAATTTAAATTTTTCTTAAAATTTTAAATGGCCGCCATTTTTAAACAAGATGGCGGATGAAGCTGACCAACGAACTCGTTCGAGACATTGGTCTGTACTATGTATAAACGAAGTTACATCCAAATCGGTTCATAAATACGCCTTTTATCGCGTGACAAAATTCAGGACGTTTCAAAATGTCAGCTTCGCTAGAAATTCAAAATGCTATAACTCAGCCATTTTTTAAGATATAGACAAAACAAAAACAGCTACGGAGTCTTTGTATAAAGGTCAAATACATAAGAAAAAAATATTTTTGCATTTTCAATTTTTTGGTACCACATTTCAAATTTTAAATTTTTTAAAAATTTTTAAATGGCCGCCATTTTGAAACAAAATGGCGGATGGAGCTGGCCAACGAACTCGGTCGAGACATTGGTATGTATTATGTACACAACGAATTGCATCCAAATTGGTTCATAAATACCAGAGTTACAGTGTGACATAGGTCAGATATATATATATATATATATATATATATATATATATATATATATATATATTGATATATATATATATATATATATATCAATTTTGAACGGAGGGTGGTTTCGGGGTCTGGGGGTCATGATCGATGAAAATATACCAAAATTTTTTGAAATCGCTTTCCTCCGAACGGCTGCAATAGGTAGCTTTTTGTAAAGAAAGCTACCTAATAACTATCCATAGACGACAATGTATTTCACTGCGTATTACTGTACATGAATTTATTTATATTATACAAATATTGTTTAGTGTACTACATATACAGGGTGGCCATAAAAAAACTTCTCCGATATATGTACCCCTAGCGACCTAACCGCTTAACCAATCGAAAGGAAATTTCACATTTACTTATTTGAAAGTATGCGCTCGAGATCGTGATGATTTTAAACAATAGAACTCTCATGGTTACGTTTATAGTGAAAAAATTTTGAAATTTTCGAATGGCAACACCCTTTTTTTTTCCTGCTCAAATTCATCAGGGCATTGAAAAACCACAAATGGCGTTGGACTAAAATTGCTGGTGTAATATCGTGGTACTCAATCCTTATCAGATCCTATGTAACGTAATATTTAGCACTCTAAAACAAATGATTACATTTTTATTTTCACTATGTGTGCACAAATACAACTCAAAAATACATTTTAAAACAAATCTTACAGCATTACTCAGTTCACAAATGAAAAAAATATTCGGCTACTGAAAAGCATGTCTTGTAGCCACTCCTTCGTTCCTCGCAATGGTCTTTTTTGCAAATGTTTTACGCCAGCAATTTTCATCGTACATATATAATTCCAATGCCAGTTATGGTTTTTCAATGCTCTGATGAATTTGCACATGAGAAAAGTGGATGTTCTACTCGAAAATTTCGAAAAATTTTCACTGTAGTCATAACCGTGAGAGCTCTATTGTTTTAAATCATCACGATCTCGAGCGCATACACTCAAATAGGTATATCTAAAATTTCTTTTCGATTGGTTGAGCGGTTTGCTGCTAGGGATTCATATAGCGGGGAAGTTTTTTTATGACCATCCTGAGTTGGAAAATGCACAACGCAATTAAAAAGCATCTAAACATAGTACTACTAAAATTTAGTTTAATAAGAAAACGCATAACACAGTTGAAAATTTCCATTCAGCAATTTCAATCAATAGATAGAAGCTTACTTGAGTTTGTTTGTACAGCCCTGTATATCGCATACAGATTTTTATACACGCCAATTGCTATGCTGAAATATAATTCAAGCAAAAACTTGCTTAAAACTACTGAAATCACACACCCAGGAATTACTATATCCGTCGGCGACCACGTATCTAGTTCTTTGCATACCCCTGTATATTTTTTTGTTTATATGCTACAAACATCTCTTAGTATTATACTAAATGTAGTTGAGCTTGAAAATTAACTTGAAGTTACATAACTCAATTAAAAAAAACACCTTTAAGCAATTCATGTTCATACACAATGGTTATGAATTTTTTTGAGAAGCCCTGTATAAGATCTATAGAATTTCTACACACTACGAATTATACGAAAATTTAATTGAACTCAAAAACACATACTAAAACGGAAAATGCACTTCCAGCATTTATCGCTTATAGACAGTACTGTAGCCAAAAGGTTTGTATATATCTTTAAATGAAGGATAACTGTTTTGCCTGTCATATTCTACAGTAAGCATCTTCTAATGCACCTCAATAATGCATATAAATTTCATTATGTTTGAAACAGTGTAACATTATTAAAATACACTGCGAACAATTTTTCTCCGTATACCATTATGTAACCGAATTCTTTTGTGTAACCCTGTCAATAAATGATAAATACTTTGCACTCCATATTCTGTAGAAAGAAGGTTTTAATGTACCAGAAAAATTCACATCGGTTGCATTATTCTTGAAATAGTACAGCATCATCAAAAGGAAAACGATTTTTTCCCCATAGACCATAATGTAAAGGGATTATTTTGAGTTTAAACGAATTATAAGTGCTACACGCACCGAAAACCAGGGCCTAATCAAGACATAGTAGGGCTCAGCAGCTCCTGGTGATAATTACGGGCTTCCGTACTATGCTGCAGCAATAAAGGAAACATTTTCGATGCCTTAGAATATATATATATTAACAAATAATTGTATATTTAGATAAATATGTCTTTTATCTCCGGCTACATCTTGTTTATATACGCTGATTATAATCAATACAGGTCATAAATATCTTAACAGAGCATGAAGCAGAATACCGATGCTTAGCACAAAAATATACATCGATAATCGATAATATTTTAAAATATTAAGAAAATCTAAAGAACAATACTAACTTTGAGGGCCAATATTCGTGGTCCTGTTGGTATATTGTAGTTTAGAGTCCTGGGCGGATCGAGTTGTATCCGACCCGAATCCGAAAATTCCATTTGAAGTCAACCTGTAAACCGACCCGAACCCAAAATGAAAGGAAAGTAAATCCTGTTTTAATACAATTATATCGGTAATACCAATTTTATGTTTTATATAGAAAAATCTATATTCTTTAGCATTCAAATATAGTAAAACTTCTGAATAGCGGACACCTCTGGATCGTTGAACAGAGTCCTGCGTCCCGCATTAGGTCGGGTTATTCCAAACTTTCTTTTTTTCGGTTCGAGATAACTCTAATTTTTTTTCTTTCTGCGGGTCGGTTTTACCGTAGAACAATTCTTGTGGTTGATATTTAGGTTTTTTGGAAATCGAGTTATTAAGATTTTCATTTTCACAAAAAAGTTTGAGCAGAACTATACGTTTCAGGTGAAAATAAATACGTGTTTGAATATGAATGAGTATATCAATTTACTGTATCAGAAATAAAATTTGTATCAGAAATGTGATCATAGCTCATTCTTCCTTTACGGCGCGGCAAAGAACGACTTTTTCTTCTCTCGAAATATTAAAAATATCGGCAACTTTTCGTTTTTGATCCACATAAAACATATATGTATCGCATTTGTGAGTATAAGTGTTAGGAGATGAAAAAGTGTTTTCAAAATAGAGGTGTCCGCTTTTCGGGAGATTTCATAATGGAGGTCTTATTGTATGTAGTTTTGATAGCTTAAAAATATTTTTGGACAATCTTTTAAAAAAATTGGTCAACCTTAAGCTGGCCCACAAGATTCAAAATCCAACCCGAAACCGACCCGAACCTGAAGAAATGAAAGTCGACCCGACCCGAAACCGAACCGCCAAGAAAAAATATAGCATCAACCCGACCCGACCCCGAACCGCGGATCGGTTGCGGGTAATCCGACCAGATGCAGGTCTATAGTATAGTTCTGAGAAAAAAAAAGGCACCAACCTCTACTAACTTTCCCGCAAATCATCGTATAAATATGTGGCTGGTACAAATTGATTACTATAATAACGTCTACAAATTAATGCTATACTCACATTTTGTTTACGGCGTAAACTACATACTAACGTGTATAGCTACAGCATATTTTCTACGGAAACGGGTGCTTGGTATTTATAGTTTTTTGGTGGACCATATACAAAGATATTCGAATGCACTAACAGACTATATTATATAGTGAAATGGGTTTAAACCCAAGGTGCAAATTTCTATTCATGTATTTGTAATTTTATGTACGCATAAAAAATGTCTAATCTTTATGTAGTTTTTCCATGTAGGGTTTTTTTCTCTCTCTCAAGATATATTTATCTGTTAGCTACGAGGAAGAGAAGTTGACTTGCTCTCTCTATCGCGATTTTTTTTTTTTAAATAAAGTCAGTGGATTTGTGCATTGATTTATGTTTAACTTTAGGGCTTGAGAAAATATGCTCTCAGCATTTTTTGCCTACAATCTTAAGCCAACTTTAAAATATGTCTTACGACATTCGAGAATCTAGTATAAAAGAAAATATATATATGGACTATATTTTTGTGCCACAAGGATTAATTTGATGTTGACCTCCCATACCTCCTGACAAAAAGTGATCCAAGTAGAAATATTTATTTATTAATTCCATGTTTTTCTTTTATTGTATTTGTATAAATACAAATGCATTGTCTAGGGCAGGATACGTATGGTGATGTTCAGAAATAAGCAATTAAAATAATTAATTAATTTAGTATAAATAAATTAGAAAATGCAAAATTGATATGTACAACTTAATTAAAATGTTCGGCAAAACATCTAAGATTTTTAAAAATTTCTATTTTTCTATAATGACATATATATATTTTTTCCTTATTATGTAAATACTAGCTGAGTACCCGCGCTTCGCTACGGTAAATTCTCCCTCTTTCATAACTTCCTATTTTGGTCGATTGCCTGCCTTTTTTACTATTTCCCAATCAGTAATTCTAATTTTGCACTTTTTTTTAAATTTAAGTTAACCTAGTTTTTATATGTAAAGATAGAATTTTGAAATCATTAATTGATTTTTAATTCACTTTTTGGTATGTTAGAATTATAAGCATTATGTTCACACGTGTGTTTATAGGTCAATAATGATAATGTAACTCTTTAATATTAGAAAAAAATAATTATAAATTAATACATTAATTTTAAGGCATTTTACTGTTAGCCTATCTCAAGTGATAACTCACCAAATATTATCTGTACCTCGTACAATTTTATGCGAGTTGAAACAACAATAGATTTAATTATGCGCCAATGAACACTCGCCAATGCCAAATGATTAAAACTGCAACAATGAAACATTTTAAGATAAAAAAAATACTGAAAATAAATTAAAAATGAAGAATGTAATATTTTTAAAAATATATATTTTTATCAATTATAAATTAATTAATTTTGGATTATATGCTAAGTAATACATTTAAAAATCCTAAAAAAAGATCACATAATGTTTAATTTTTTCTTTCCTGCTGTCCTAACTTTAAAAAGAAACAGAGTAAAAATTATATATCATTTAATAAATTCATCTGCTTGCGTTTTTTACCAAGCATCAGATAAAGCAGTGAAGTAGTCATAATCGTGTTCTAAGCCCACGCTAGATTAATGTACCGTAACGGAAATTAAAAAAAACAAAAAAAACAACAAAAAAAAAAACATGAATTTTGGTCAAAAAATTGGGTGTGATTTTTAATATAAACATTGAATAGTTATAAAACAGTTTTAAAACAACCATTGTTTTCTTATTATTTTGACTTCTATGTTTATCTCTTTTTGTATCTTAATTTTCTAGTAATTGAACAGCATTTAATGCAACCCCATACCTATAAGGGGGGTTACCATAGGGGCCCCCTGTTCTGTCGCAAAATGCCGCCAAGTTTGTTGCTAACTTGGAGATATATCGCCTAAAGTGAAGCCAACTTATCGATATCTCTAATATTTCGCCAAATTTCCAGAGACTTCCATTGTAAACCAATAGGGTTTACTTGTTTACAGAAAATCAACAGATTGAGATATTTTAATGCAACAAAAACTAATATTAGCTTAAGGGATTATATTAATTATATTTAAGGGATTATATTAATTATATTTAAGGGATTATGTTAATTATATTTAAGGGAGTTCAACATTCAAGTAAATTAAATTATGAATAAAAGTAACACGATACAATGCTTAGCATGCTTTCCCAAACATAAATTTTAAGGGAGACCAAACTGTCGACAAGGGCGGCTAGTTTCTCAGACTACAATTGTTAATTTCTTAAAATATATACGTCACTATAGCAATGGACAGCCCGTGCGGAAAAAACTGCTGCGGGTATATATTTCGTCACACTATATTATAACCATGAAAAAAAAAACCTCTTGTTTTATCGACATCATTAATTCATACATGTATTTTGCTCATTTCATTTAAAATACACAGATTTAAAATATATGTCTAACTAATTTCATTTAAAAGGATGAAAAGAAAAAAAGAAAAAAGAAAAAGAAAAAAAAAATACATTAAACCAAAAATTTTTATTTCAACATCAAAGAGTATTTTGTAATTTACTCAGGCGAAATATAAATAATGTCATTGTCTAAAAAATGAAATGAAACATTTGAAAAAAAAAAAATTTGTTGATAAAAAAATGAGCATTTAAAAAATATAACTTTTGAAAATTACATACTTTAACCCACCAGTTTTTTAAATCAATAAAAATAAGTACTTAAAATAAAAGCATAAATAAATATTTTGCAAGTAATAGAATATAGTCAATTTAAACTGCAGTCTTCAAATTGTAAATGTATTTTACTACTGCAGCGTGGCGTACGTAATACGTATTTCTCACACTACAGTAAACATTTCATTCTTTGAATGAAGCCATTCATGGTTTTATGAACAAACATTTTTATATGTATAATTCCTAACTTCTAAAATAATTTTATTCTAGGTTCCTCCTCATCAGATAACTGCAAAATAGTAAAATATATGTCAGTATCAGTAATAAATAAGTTATAATTAATAATAAATATTTTCTATTCAAAAAATAACAAATTAAAAAGTTTTACGGGATTACGATGGAATAATACTCATAAAAAATATTCACGTTCAATAAATAGCAAGTGTTAATATTTGGCACGGTTTGCAGTAAAAATCGTTTGTGCAGTTAGGGTTGAAATAAATGGCACGATATCATACATCTTGGCATGTTGGTAGAACGAAAAAGTACAACAGTTTTTTTTTTCTTTTTTTTTAGTTTTAGTTTTTGAGGCGTTTATAATTTTTTCCCTAACTGACATAGTTGTTTTAATTGTTAAACCAAAAGAATTGATTAAAAAAATATTCAATTGAATTTATTCCCTTGCTATAGTAACACAATAAAGAAAATGAGTTTTTAGAAATTATAACTTGAAAATTTGAGGTTTTGGCGCCAAAGACATCGCCAAATTTGAAAAATATGAAATACCTCGCGAACTATTGGGCTTAAAAGAATTTAGTTAGTACCATTCGATTCAGCATACAAAAACACACCAAAATATGTCATCAGTTGAAAAATAACTATACAATCAGATTTTTAAGGAATTTTTTAAAAGTTCGTTCTCTTTTTTACCCCCCTTAGGGGTGAAATTTTGAAAAATCCTTTCTTAGTGGCACTCAATGTCATAAGAACTATTTTTACCCCAATTTTCAAGATTTTAGGTTCAGTAGTTTGGGCTGCGCGTTGATTAATACAAAATTCAGACTTTCTTTTATATATATAGATTTGTTAATAAATTTTCTTTGTATTATCTTTTAAAAATTTGTATTTTTCGAATTAGCAGCCTTAAATGTCTCTATTTTAGGTAAGATGATGTTAAACCGATTTAAGATTTGAAATAAAGCCCTTCTTTTTAGATTATACTTTAAACTTTAACTTTAATTTATTTCGGCTAACTTTACATGATCGTTACAGCTTTAAAGGGAAAAAAAAGAAAGAAAAATCATGCGTTAAGCATAGATTGTGAAACACTTTCCAACACTGCCTGAATGCTTTAATAAAACTTCGTTATTTAGGGAAATAAGGTAAATAAGATAACTAAAAAAACATTTTATAAAACGCATAAAGCTTTTGAAAAACTGATTTCAGCAGTTATCGTCCATAGACAAATATGTATTCCAATTCTTTTGAACAGCTCTGTATTTTATCTGTAGGTTGATATATATGCTATATAATGGGAAAATTTAGTTTAGCAAGATAACGCATAACAGGTTGAAATTTCTCTTTCATCAATTTATACTAATACATGGAAACATACTTGAATACTTTTTACAGCCCTGCAGTTTACCTAGTACGCTTATTACACGCCACTATTAAGCTAAAATTTAATTCAAACTAAAATACTTTTAAAAGTATACTGAAATCACATTTCCAGAAATTATCATCCATAGACGGTGATGTATCCAATTCTTTGCGTGGCCCTGTATATCACTTTATCTATATTCTACAAACATTTCTTAGTAAACTAAAGGCAGTTCAGCGCAACAATCCATAAATCATTTAAAGCCCTCCTTTAAGCAATTTACGCTCATACCCTTACGAATACTTTTCTGTAGCCCTGTATATTAATTATAGCATTTATACACACTATATAGTATGCATAAATATAGTGAAAATTAAAAGCGCATTTCATAATTAAAAATGCATTTGGAGCAATCATTGAAAATATACAGTAATTCGGATATAATATAGTATGTGAAATCTTTTGTGTGTCCCTCTAAATGCAACCCACTTCGTATTATACATGAAATAACTGATACTAAAGCTGAGCGACGTATATAAATTTCATTATTATATGAAATATTTCAACATAATTAAAATACGCCACAAACAATTCCCTCCACCCCCCCCCCCCCCCGTTATCATTATGTAACGGAATTCTTTTGTGTGGCCCAGTAAATGAATAATTATTCTTTCCACCGCATATTCTACAGAATGCATATTTTAGTGGACTTCATAAATGCAAATCAATTTTACTATGTTTGAAAGTGCTATTAAAAACAACACTATTAAAACACTATTAAACACTATTAAAACACTATTAAAAATCATTTGAAACGATTTTTTCCCATTGGCCGTAATGTAACGGAAAACCGATGATGAATGAATTGAATGAACTAAACATGCTACAAACTTAATTTGAAATAGGGTTCGTGCTATGGTAGAGGTCACTAACATCCAAAAATTTCAGAACGATCCGAGTATATCTACGAGAGTTAGAGCGCGGGCAGACGGACAGACAAGCCGAAGTCATAAACACTTTTCAACTTTGTTGGAAAGTGTTAAAAACGAAAAAAAGCAACAACACAACGCGTCTTTAATTGTCTGAGCGAAGCGAAGGCTAATACTCAGCGAAATATTACTGTCCGGACACTTTACTACTACGATGGATATTAACGCCATGTCCTACTAAAAAAAAAAGCCTAATAAAAACCTTTCGTCAAGCATAACTCAAAAAATATTTGTCGGATTTCGTTTCTGATTGCACCAGAAGGTCGTATGAGGATCGCCTACTGAATGCACCTACTATGAAAAATAAGTTCTAAACCGTTTAAAAATTATATAGAAAAAACTCTTAAAAAAGCACAATTTATCTGCATACGTCACAGAAATTTGGTGTGCGTCACTTTCACGGTTGATGTTTTCGTAGACAACTGGTTTGAACACATGGAGCAAATAAAAAAAAAATACGCACGCAGTAATATTGAATAGATCAGTTTCAACCACGTGATCACAAACCTTGCAACAACTCGTGGCAACCAGTTTTGGTGGGCAAACAAATAATAATACAGTATTCCGTACCACGGTGACCGTTTTTAGCCTGTTGTATAAAATCTGGCATGTTGTATGACATACAATTGTGGCTGATTAAAACAAAAGACATGAGTATTAAAATAGCAATTATAGCCTTTGTGCAGGAATATTAAAAAGCAGTAAACCAACGTTTAAAATGCACAAATAATGGATGAAAAGCAGCAAACAGCTGTTTCGAATCTACAGCGAGATTCTTCTTCAGTGCAAGATAGGGAAAAAGGAACAGCGTGCTAGAAAAAGCAAGGCTGAGCAAAATGATAGACAGAGACGCGCTGCCTTATATACCCTATGCGGGTATCGAAAGAGCTAGAAACAACCAACGAGAGAGAAGCAGTGGAAACGACTGGGTGGACAAGTAGCGACACCTACCGGAGAAGGAGAGAAAAAGAAACCAAAAAAGAGGAAATTAAATTAATGCTTTCCAAATACTTGGAAAATCTGGAGTACTAGATAAGTCATTGACTAAAGAGTGAGAATTTTTAATGATGTGGTAAGTTCCCTATCTTGCACTGAAGAAGAATCTCGCTGTAGATTCGAAACAGCTGTTTGCTGCTTTTCATATATTATTTGTGCATTTTAAACGTTGGTTTACTGCTTTTTAAAAGACATGAGTGTTTATTGATCCGGGAGGTTATCTTTCTCTGGATGTCTGTCTGTCTATCATACAGCATGCAATTTTCTTGTAAAGGATGATATTATTATGCAGTAAAACCTCCATAACGGACACACCCGATTAGTGGAAACCTCTATTTAGCAGGCATTTTTTCGATTACCAACCCTTAAATAACTGTACAATTTTTACTCTCAGTAGCGGACACCTCCAAATAGAGGACAAATTCTGCCCTCCCGAGGTGTTCGCTATTCAGAAGTTTTACTGGTAAAACCTCCATAGCGGACACACCCGATTAGCGGATACCTCTATTTAGCGGACATTTTTTCGATTACCAACTCTTAAATAACTGTACATGCTTTACTCTCAGTAGCGGTCACCTCTAAATAGAGGGCAAATTCTGCATTCTCGGGGTGTCCGCTATTCAGAGGTTTTACTGTATATAATATTGATAATTATTTTACAGGGTCGCACAAAAGAATAAGAATATATGAAACGAATATAAACTAAATTCGGGATTGGTAGATCGCTGATGGTAATGTAATTTTAGGATGTTGTTACAGTCATCCGCAGCATGTTTTTAGAGTTTCGTTCATCTAACGAAATCCTAACTGTCTCACTCCTTTGTCTGTTTGTTTGTCCGTCTGTCACAGAGCCCGTTCTGAGAAACTATATATGTCGGAGACTTGTAAATTTGCATACTTATAGCTGAACACCACACATCAAACGGCAAATAATAAAATTTTGAAAAAGTCTAATATTTAACCCTCTAGGCTCTAACTTGTGTATTTTAAGCAATTTTTCTAACTCAGCCCCTAATTTAATTAAGTTGGAGACATGAAATTTTGCATACTTATAGCTGAACACCACACATCAAACGACAAATAATAAAATTTTGAAAAAGGCTTAATATTTAACCCTTTGGGCTCTAACTTGTGTATTTAAAGCAATTTTTCTAACTCAGCCCCTAATTAAGTTGGAGACATGACATTTTGCATACTTATAGCTGAACACCTCACATCAAACGACAAATAATAAAATTTTTAAAAAGTCTAATATTTAACCCTCTGGGCTCTAACTTATGTATTTTAAACAATTTTTCTAACTCAGACCCTAATTAAGTTGGAGACATGAAATTTCGCATACTTATAGCTGAAATCCTCACATCAAACGACAAATAATAAAATTTTGAAAAATGTCTGATATTTAACCCTCTTGGCTCTAACTTATGTATTTTAAGCAATTTTTCTAACTCATCCCCTAACTAAGTGTGAGACTTGAAAATTTGCATACTTATAGCTGAACACTTGCGATAACACGATAAATCCTAAAATTTTGAAAAAGTCATATTTAACCCTCCTGTCTCTAACATCTGTATTTTAAGCCATTTTTCTAACTCAGCCCCTAATTAAGTTGGAGACATGAAATTTTGCATACTTATAGCTGAACACCTCACATCAAACGACAAATAATAAAATTTTGAAAAAGGTCTAATATTTAACCCTCTGGGCTCTAACTTGTGTATTTTAAGCAATTTTTCTAACTCAGCCGCTAATTAAGTTGGAGACATCAAAGTTTGCATACTTATAGCTGAACACTTGCGATAACACGATAAATCATAAAATTTTGAAAAAGTAATATTTAACCCTCCGGTCTCTAACTTCTGTATTTTAAGCAATTTTTCTAACTCAGCCCCTAATTAAGTTGGAGACATGGCATTTTGCATACTTATAGCTGAACACCTCACATCAAACGACAAATAATAAAATTTTGAAAAAGTCTATTATTTAACCCTCTGAGCTCTAACTTGTGTATTTTAAGCAATTTTTCTAACTCAGCCCCTAATTAAGTTGGAGACATGACATTTTGCATACTTATAGCTGAACACTCACATCAAACGACAAATAATAAAATTTTGAAAAAGTCTATTATTTAACCCTCTGGGCTCTAACTTGTGTATTTTAAGCAATTTTTCTAACTCAGCCCCTAATTAAGTTGGAGACATGAAATTTTGCATACTTATAGCTGAACACCTCACATCAAACAGCAAATAATAAAATTTTGAAAAAGTCTAATATTTAACCCTCTGGGCTCTAACTTGTGCATTTAAAGCAATTTTTCTAACTCAGCCCAAATTATGTTGGAAACATAAAAATTTGCATACTTATAGCTGAACACCCACATCAAACAACAAATAATAAAATTTTGAAAAAATCTAATATCTAACCTCTAATATTTTGTCTCGCGCAATTTTTAAATTTAAACTGTTTTGCAATACTATTTTTTGTCCATTTTGCATAATAAGTGTAATGTGACGTAATTTGTTCTATTTCAGATTTCTAACGCATGTTAATGAATTTATTTTACAATATCCTTTCTCTTTTAAAATTCACATGTAAATATAGTTTTTATGGCGTAATTTCCAATAAGTACCTGCTTTTGATACCTAATTATTTAATTCTAATTTGAAGGTTTTTTTCTGTTTATAATAGTAACGTGTAAATATTTTTTTTTATTTGAAGCATACATTATTGTTTGCGCTGTTTATACAGTTGACAACAGTTTAAATTAATACCATTTTCTAAAATATGTAAAAAATATCTGTCAAAATGCTGAATATTTGAATTTAAAATAGAAATAAAACCTCAAAAAATGAGTAAAATTAAAAAAATTAATGAAATCTGCAGACCGGGATCTTCTATTGAATAAAATGATCTAAAAATGATTAAATTCCCATGTATAGCTTTTGCTCTTATAAATTTTTTTTTAATGGAACGATTTTGTCCAACTTTAGCATTAAATATCTCTCAAAATAATTCTTCGATTTGAAAACTGTATGCATTAGTGTGCTGATCAAACATTTCGCTATAATACCACCGATTTTCATATATTTGTAGTATGCAATAGTTTTCTTAATATTAACGAAGAAAGACCTCCGGTCACAAAAAATTCAAAACCGGCGGCGGCGGTGACAGCGTTAGTTACTTTTTATAGAATAGAGAGATATATAAAAATGAAAACTTGTCTATCTGTCTGTTTGTAATTCTACAAAAAATCCACAATTTGGAAGCCAAAATTGTGAAGAGATACGTGCATGTGTATTAAAACATGGTTGAGACAACTAAAGTAATCCGGAATCGAAATAACTTATAGTTAATTTTTAATTAATAAAAAACACCAATTTAACAGCAATTTCTTTTCAAATTTAAACATTTTTCGTTATAGCAGTAGCCAACAATTAAAAAACACAATAAAATTATTACTACAACAATTAATTTTCTACTGCAAGATTTCCACGTGAAAAATGAAAATGAAATAAATAATTTGCCGAATAAAAAAAAAAAAGGTGAATATTACGTCATAACTTTTCTATTGCAAGATATTCACGTGAAATATGAAAATGAAATAAATGGTTTGGCGAATTTAAATGAAAGTGAATATAACTTCATAACTTTTCTATTTCAAGGTTTCCACGTGAAAGAGGAAAATATTACGTCATATTGGAAATATAAAGGGCATGGTGGATATAGTATAACGTCATATGAGTGTGAAAAATGTATTGAAGCATGATAAAAACCCGATTAGGGAAATATTGGCGTATTTTAACATTATTGCTCCAATTATAAATTGGAATAAGTTCATTTATAGCTGCATTCTTTTGCGTCTGTTATATACATTTATACATTTTTATATAGCGTTTTCATATGATTCATTCAACAACATTTCGACTGCTTTTTTTAATGTTTGTTTTGTGTTGTATGTTAAATTTTGAAATTGATTTTTCAGAACAAACATCCTTCAAATTCTGGGCAACGCCGGCACTTTAGTTTGTAACAGATAAATGGCTTTTGTATCTGTACATCTATGCTAATATTATAAAGCGATATAATATTATAAAGTATATAATATTAATGCTTGTACGTTTGTGAGGTGTTATCTCTGAAACTACATAGCCAACTTAAAAAAATGTTGGTGGCCATCTCTGCTCCGAAAAAAAGACTATTTTATGTCAGTGCAAGAATCTACATCGCTGCAGGAGCAAAAAAGCTCTAAAATTGTGATTTCTGCGATATTGATTGGGTTAGAAACTTTAAATTTGGTTCGGTAGTTACTTTTAAGATATAAATACTCGTAATGAACGCTCTCTAAAAGGTCCAATTTGACGGATAAACGTAAAAATTTCTAGAAAGGTTCTAAACTATGATTTATTTGGAATACTGAAATTTTTGGGATAGTGTTGGGGTTAGAAACTAGAACTTTGGCATGGTAGTAATTAATAAGATGCAAATGCTCGTTGTAGAACGAATTCTAAAAAATAGAAAGACTAAACAAAGCGGAAAAAGATCTAAAGATGATCTAAGTAACGAAGAACATGGAACTGTTAGGAATATAAACATGAAAATTGACATGGCTGTATTTATCATGACGTAAATTCTCGCAATAGAACAATTTCTAAAAATGTCGCTATATAAAACAGTGCAGAAACAAAAAACTTTCAAAAATTTTCTATTTCTCTGTTACTGCTGAGCCCAAAATCTTGAAATTTTGCTTCGGGTTAGTTTTAAAATATACAATTGTCTCTATGAATGGTTTCTAAAAAATTTAAAATTTAAAAAGATGAAATTAATGGAAAGCGATCTCAATTACCATTAATTTGGAATTATTAGGTACAGCAACATTAAATATTTCATAATGCTGCATTTCCTCCGCAAAACATGCGATTTAAATGCAACAAAACTGATAGATACCCACCTAGCATTAAATAAATTGTGTAAATATTGAATAAAGACCTGTATGAAACAGTGAGTATGTTGCCCGAAAGTACTTGTTAAAGTGTTCCTTCTCTAGGTTTTTCTCTCGCTCGCCAAGGCCACTAACAGAGGGAAGTGCCGTTTTAAATGTGATATGAATTTTTTATCCGATTCATTTTTTAGACATTTTATCATAAGGTCATATTCTCAATTATAATTAGTAGATTTTTTATATATTAAGTTATTCTGGTGAAATTTTGTGATCGGGTTCATATTGGCATATGTTAGCTTGCATGATTTGCTGAATAAATATGTATGGATTTGTAAATTACTTCAAATGACACTTTGACAGCTCAAAAGTTATGCAGACGATATATTCAGATCTTGTGTCATACTTTATGTTGTAATCATTGCCGATTTCTTTTATTTAATACATGCTAAATACAGCTCAACTTGTGCAGAATATGTTTGAAAACAAAACAATACTGCGTATGTAGTGGCCAGCATACACTCATCATTTAAATCCGATCGAGCATATCTAAAACGCACTCTAACGAAGCATTCATTGCATGCCACTTTTGATGTATTCGGTACTTTGATACTATATTAGATTTTGAGAAGAGAATTCCTTAAATATTATCGACAACCTCATTGCATCCGTGGAAAACAGATATTGTACAATATTAATTATTCCGGGGGAGCACACACCATATAAAGTATAGTCCATTCTTTTTAAACATCATATATTTGTCATTTAAAGTTACTCAAATTGGTGCGGAGCGTCTGATTATGCTCTTGACATCATTTTATACAGTTAAAATTCCAATATAAGTAAATTAGTGTTTCATTTTCTATTTTACTTTTAATATATTGCGTACTTTCAATTTTATATCCATGCATGGCTGTCTTGAATGGTTTGATTTCCCATTTTTTTAAACAGTGTATACGAATTTATATATAAGATTTTGTAATTCTACAATTCGTTTATTTTCATCATTTCAATTTTTCGCAGTATATGGACAATTAAAGATAACATCTCCTTTTCTTTGCTTCCACATGTTATTATTAAATCTATGTTCTCAGTAATATCGCTCAGACTAATCCCTCTGAGGGAAGTCCTAGTTTTATCGTTTATTAAAAAAATATATTTCATAGAGTTAATTTGAATTTAGATTTTAACATCCCGTCCCCTCAACCAATGGTGCTTTTTATCACTATACGTTAGGAAATTATAATATTCTATCTCGTTTATCTAAATTCAAAATACAGGGTTGCATCCCGTGTTGAAATGCAATTTTTATCAGATTATCTAAGCATATCTGTAGCATTCCAGCAGAGTAATTAATCTATTTAAAACAGAACGAAATTGATATATGATATTGTGAAGTACAGTCGTGGAAACCCTCCCCCCCCCCCCCCCCCCGCATTCATTTTCTTGTCAATCATCGTACAAATATGTAGCTTATAATAACGTCTATTAATTAATGTTGAACTTAAATTTTACTTAAGGGATCGTCTGCATATAGAAAACTAAACTTGAAAACTTTCAATCGTAACACTTAATTTTGACATCATATTCGTATTTTTCGGTAAATTTTACCTTTGGGTACCAAAGGGGAAGTCATTTATCTAAGTAGTTTAGAAATTATGCAGGTTTAATGTTTGGAACTCCTAATGTTAAATTCATTTTGCAAAACTGATTTCACATCCGTACCCAATTGATATTCACATTTAAATATAATACCAAAATTAAGCGTTAGTACTGAAAATTTTCATTACAACTTCTATATGTAGACAACTCCCTAAGAAAAATTTAAGTACAGCGGTATTTAAGTATATTAATTAGTAATTTAGTAATTTAAGTATAGTCTATTTTCATTCAATGATTTGCAGCACCGTTAGTAGGGGGGGGGGGGGGGGTGCAGTGCTGTTTTTTTTTTTTTCCAATGACTGATGAAGCCCTGTTTAAGGCTGTTTTCAAATACAAAAGGGAAACTTCCTGACATAAGTTTTAATTTATTTTTGTTCGAAAATGCATGAAACTAGCTGGTGTTGTTGTTCAGAAACTATGTCATCGAGCTGTTTTTTCCATTTTTTTGCAAACGCAATAGATCTGTCAGAAAATAGTGTCAAAGTTGATGTTTTGAACCGAATTTCAGCTCTAAAGTAGAAAAATCACTCAAAGGCGGGCGAAAAACGTGTTTGTCACGTGATCGAAATCGCTTATAACTCAATTGGCAATTGATTGATCAAAAAATGAAAAAAAAAACAGTTCAATTTCCAAATCGCTTCCATGGCCAGGCTTTCCAATCTGATGTCTTTCCGTTAAAAAATGAATTTGTAAATGTGTCAGAATGTTTTGCACTTGTTGAGCAGAGCCGTTAAGAACAGCCTTAAGGGGGGGAATTTCTTTTTTTCGGTTGAAAAAAAAATGAATTTTCTTTTTTTTTCTTTCTCTCTCTCTTTTTTTTTTTTTTACATTTTTTATTCTCCATAGTCTGCATATTATCCGTGTACAATGATTTGGCCGAATTCGCAGGCGTTTCGCAGTTATAGTTATTAAAGAGCTTTAGCGCAGCGCGTCCGTAGGCTTGCACTGTTTTGGAGCACTGTACACGCATTTTTCGCAAAATGACTTTTTTCAAACTGGCGGGATCCGTACGCAAAAACTGTTAAACCGATCTTGCTATTTTTTTTTAATTGAAGGTGATATAATCTACTGGAGCTTGTACCACTTTCAGCCACTTTATACAAAATAAATATTTTTAGAAACACGCCAAAGTGCGAAAAAATGGGTCAGAAATAGACCTTTTTTTTTTTTCAAATCTCTGTCACTGTGTTGGTTTTCAATTTTTTTTTTTTTAAATCTCAAAGTGGTTAAAGTTCCAGACAATATTATCTACTTTCACAATCTTTAACGGAAATTGATTGCAAACGACTCTGGCGATCTATCGGATCCCGCTCAATTGGAAGTGTACGGCGCACGCTAGGGCATCCACTCACGCCAACTCGAGTCACATCAGCATTTTTTTCAAATTTTAGTTCCCAGCAATTTATAGCCAGCAGAGTGAAAAAGTATCCAAGCCGGGAATGGAAAGCGTCTGGGTACCCGTTCGAAATATATCGGGGACCCGGGTTCGATTCCCGGCTTGGATACTTTTTCTCTCTGTTTCTCTCTCACCTTTTAACCATTTACGTACTGAATTATGAATTTAAGAAAATTTTATCTTCTAAACTAAAGCATTTTTCATGAGTTGTTTAAACTGCATTAGAAGATTTACATAATCATTTAATAAATTTTAGTAGGATTGAACGATTTGGAAGAACTCCTTGAATTTGAATTTATAGGGATTTTGTACAATATTTACAACCCCACTCAAATCTTTTATTTTAAATATTTTTCTTAGTATTTTGTAGAATTAGGAAATGTACAAATATAATGTTCTTACAATAGAAATATAGAAATATTTCCGAATTGAAAATCCCCCCCCCCCCCTTCCCAACGTCAAGAAAGCTGAAAAAGATGCAAAGGCAAAAGAAATCGTGCTTTTAAAAATATTTTTGTTTTGTGTAACCAATAATGCTTTTGGAACAAGATAAAGTAATGTATCTATAACTTATTCTAAACTATATTACAACTAATCGATGTATTAAATGAAATTTATAACAAGTTATTTTAATAGTACTTTTAAGTACCGTCAATAGATAAAGGGTTAGGCAACTAAAATTTGAAATATTATTGAATGCAAGGCGTGAGAAATTTTCTACAAAAAAATTTCCAAGATATATATAGATCTATTAAAAAATTGCTAAAAAACACCCTTTTGTCGGCTGTAGAAAAAGAAGAATATACAAAAATTATTCACGACATCGTTTCACTTCACTTTCTTTTAGCACGTGCTGCTAATAAAACATCCTTTTTTAGCGGTCGAGAACCCAACAAATTAAATGCACATTTTGCAAATCAACAGCAGGAAGATGTTCCAATAACTCGGTGTCAGTAGTAGTACACAATTCGTTTTAGAAGAAAGCATATTGAAATTCCATAGCTTGAGGGAAACGTAATCGCGGTTGATGTTTTTATGATATAGTTTGCAACTCATTTGCATATTACAACGTATTCACGTAGTTCAATCAATCTAGCAGGATGATATATTTCAAGCGGTTAATCTATGTTCAATTTGCTGCTACGCGTATGGAATAAAAAAGAAAGCGAGGAAATCCAGATATGAATGAGGTGATCATTGATTCAGTTGCTTTGATATTATTCAAGTATTTTGTGTACTTTCGGAGGAGGGAAAAACCGAAAATTCAACATAAAAAAATAAACCTGACAGGAACGACAGTAAAAAGATATTTATTTCATATAAAAAAAATACTTCTCTGCACATAAATTCTGGTTTTTAACAACTGAAAATTATTTTTTAAGGTAAAATTTATACAGAAATAAATCTATTGCCAGTTTGTATATGTAATCTTTTATAATGTCATATTTTAATCACTTGATTCATTTGCTCTACCTGTTTATCCTGACATTATACAGCTTTAAAATACATTAAAATACACCAAAAGATAGTGTAAATGTCAAAAAGTTTAAAAATGCGTACATTTTAAAACATAAACAAAAAAATCCGTACAGATGTAAAATTATTTTAAAATATTTCATTATCAGAAAGGGGAGTGAAAATATTTTAAAATCATATTGATCATATCATCAGTGAGTATGATTTCTATAACTCTAGCATATCAAAAAGTGAGTGAAAAATCGATCACAAAATTCCATCTTTACTAGAAAAAACAAATTTAGTTAAATGAAGGAAATATGAACTAAAAAACTTCCAAATATACAGGGTTATTCTAAATGATGTACGGTATTTTAAACCCCTTAATTCTCGCTCCCGTCAATATTACGGGCTGAGGTGACTTTCGTTATTTCTCGTGCCCGTCATATTTCCGGGCTGGAGATTTAATTGCAGTAAAAAACTTCTGAAACCAGAAAAATTTAACTGACATTTCCGTGTGAAGTCTTTGAATATTACTGTTCGGGTTTGGTTTTTGGCACTGGTTGTAATGCTGGGATTTGTATTGCATGTTTCGAAATATATAACACTCAAAAAAATTATTAATAATCAAAATTTAATGTATATATATTATTTCAAATATTACAGTATGGAACCATTTATCCGGAAACCAGTTAACCGGAAACCAGTTAACCGGAAAACCAGTTATCCGGAATGATATTTCAGATAGACTGATTTCAGAATCTTTGCAGAAAAAGGTATCATACACTGCCAGTTTGACATAGGTTTTGCTTGAAACAATTGTATAATTTGATGACAACATCTATTATTTGAAAAGAAAACATATATTTAGTTGTATTTTAGATGTTTTAATTTTTATGCAGAGGAAAGAAAAGAATTTTTGTTCCTAAGGGATTCCCATAAATTACCTTCTTTTAAACTCTGGTTAACTTTTGGTCTTTCTTGCTTTGATTTTAATCCAAGTAATCTAATAATTTAAAATCATAAATAATGCCACAACCACACATATTCCACAAAACTTATCAAATGGATGCTGCTTTAATGCACAACCAATTAACCAGAAAAACCAGTTATCCAGAATACATCTGACCCCGATCATTCCAGATAAATGGTTCTGTACTGTATTTGTAAAAATTTGTGTGATGATGATAAATAAAGATCTAAGATCTGAAAAATAAAGGTCTTATTCGCATCAATTTGTATGGTGTAAAACAAACATTAAGACACCGAATTCTCGCATGATGGCTTTTCTACAAATGTGAATTTGCTGTATAACATCCTTTATTCTTCGCCTTAAAAAAAACTAATTGCATATTTTATTTAGAAACCTTATAATTATTCAATTTCTGTAATAAAAGAAATAGGTACTTTTTTCATGGTTTTTCCAAATATTAAGCGACCGTGAAGTGGTTAACCTACCAGAATAAAGTTAATTCTAAACAAACAAATACCAGAAAAAATTTAAAGAAAAGAACAACTCAATTACTTTATGACATTATAAGTGTTCAATATGATTTACTCGAGTCACGCGGACAACTTCCTGACGATAGTGCATTTCATCCCACACTCGTTTCAGCATGTCTGGTGTTATTAAGTTCAGAACTAGCCTATCTGTGCTCGTAGGTCCACCAAGTTGCGTGGGCAGTGGTGGCACATACACTTTGTTTTTCACAAAGCTTCACAAGAAAAAGTCACATGGAGTAATTGTCCGGTGATCTGGGGGGCCAAGAAAATATCACTTTGTTACTTTCTCTTCCCGAGACGCCATTTTACATTCTAGCGATCGCAGCGCCAACACGCCTTCCGAACTCAACACAAGCCACGTTGAAAAGAAAATATTTGAGTTGTTCTTTTCTTTAAATTTGTTATGGTAAGTGTTTGTTTATAATTGAATTTTTAATGAAGAATCGCACTTACCTGGAAATACATTTCTGGCTTTCTTTAAATTTGTTATATCTAAGCATAATTGATAGTTAAATCAATATGTAATATTTAAAAACAAATGCCGGATGTACCCTCTTATCACTGTCCAATAGCTATTTTCTAAACCGTTAGTTTCAGAGGTATATTTCCAATTGAAAAAAAAAAATCTATAGATATTTCAAATTTTGCACTTCATTAGAAGCCATTTACGTCAAAACAGTTATTTTTATACAAATTACGAAATTTAATTGTTATACAGCCCCTGATTTCTATAAGTTATATTTATAGAAAAACTTTTAAGAAAAACTTTTTAAGAAAAACTTTCTTCGTAAATTTCATTTTTGTACGGCCAAAACTTATCGAGTTATGATACTTTGAATTTTATGAAATTTAAACATTTCCTGGTAGTAGAAATGAAAGAAAAGAGACTTATGTATGGCTATCTCAAATATATTGCTAAATTTCATTTAAAATATAGGAATATGTATAATGCTGTAACGAATTAATGTATAGAAAACGGAACATGTTAGAACTGAAAAGTAAAAAATATGCATTTCAACGCAATTTTAAGGGAGTTTATCCATTTACATACTTTAACTAGAAAAAGGTCTTAAAATCTGCAATTGCATATAATCCACTGCTACTCATGATTGCTTAATTATTTTTTGTCTTCTCTACTCTTTTTTTCGGTGTATAGTCGTAATAATTGTGAAACCGTCATATAAAGATATCTCTTTCTCTCTTGTAAATAAAATTAACTTTTTTGTATGTTTACCTTAGGTACAGTCGTGGAAAAAAAAAAAGTAAACACCCCCTACTAACTTCTCAACAAATTATCGTAGAAGAAAGTTACTGGTACCGAACGATTGGAAATAAAGCCTACTTTTAAATGATGTATATAAAATTTGATTAGGGGGCCATCTACATATTAAAACGAACCATAACTTTGTTTTTTTCAATAGCAGTACACAATTCTGACAGCATAAATGAACTCTACACCTTTCAATTAGCCTATAAACAAATTTTTATGCAATTCGTGCCATAAGTTTCAGAGAAATTAATTATTTTAAAACGAGCGTATTTTAAGGGTTGTATCCAAATTGAAGTTCCGAACTCGATTGTTAACCGAGAGAGCCGCCTTCTTGATCAAGGCCCGTTTAAGCCTCAATGAAATCTGTTTGATTACAGCATAGCAGACTAAATTTCAAAAATTTACTTTCTGCTATCATAGACGGCCACTTAAACCATCATTTTGCCGTTTTTTAAGCATAATTTAAAAACTACTTGGAAGAAAAATGTGAAATTTGGGATTTCCATAAAGCAGGACTTAATAAATCTAAATCCATCAAAAAAATTGTAGGTTGCAATTCATAATTTTTTCGAATATTAATTTCATAATTCATATCATAAAATTATAAAAATTGCAAATTCAACGTATTTATGTTTGGGTATATTAGTATTATTACTACACAAAATATTAGCTCATTAGGAACATAATTTCAGGAGATATAAATAAAAATATGAAAATGTAATTTAACATTAGAAGTACTAAATTTTGAATGTCTATAATTCAAAAACTTATCATATGAATGACTTGAAATTTGGTTTCTAGGCATATTTTGAACCGAAGATTTGAAATATATCGTTAAATTTGGGTACTGCCATTGAAAAAAAATGAAGTTTGGAATCGTTTTAATATGTATATGGCCCCCTAAGCAAATTTTATACACACCATTTAAAAGTAGACTTTATTTCCAATCGTCCGGTACCAGTAACTTTCGTCTACGATAATTTGTTGAGGAGTTAGTAGGGGGTGTTTACTTTTTTTTTTTCCACGACTGTACTTTGTTAATATGTGTTAATAAATTTTTAACCCTTTCCGGCACACTGTGCCCGGGTCGGGATACCTAATTTTAATTCCAAACTTACGAACGGCACCAAGAATATTTTAGTAAAATTATGCTTTTACAATGAATAGTTAAAGTAACGTGTTTTTAATTTCTGAAAAAGTCGTTTTAAAATTCCGGTGTCAGTCGATCATTTCATCATTTTACAACAAAAATTGCCCGTGCCGGAAAGGGATAATTTATATACAGCAACCTCTCACTTATACGCGATGTACCGAAATTAATTTTTCAGTACCACTTTTTCCGGAAAGCAAAATTCTTATAAATTCCTAGATGAAATACTGCAAAAAATTTTCTTCAGAAATAGTGGTACGAAAAAATTATTTCTGTACGTCGCGTATAAGTGAGAGGTCACTGTATGTAATAAAATTAATTACATGAGAAACTTATCTATTTGTTACCAAAATAATTAAATAGTTTTGTTCAAGAGAAGAAACATTCAAAATTCTTTCAAAAATTGATCAGCTATAACTATCTATAGACTCACAGCCTTCATTATTCCGGTTTTCTGTGCTTTTATATTCTGCGACACAACCATCAATAAAACAGTTGCAAGATATAAGGGGTGTTTTTTTAGAGATGAGGTTTTCGAATTGGCAACACTGTTCCTAGTTTCAGTCAATTTGACAGCTGACAGATGATTTGTGCTCAGTATGTTTTGCCATTTCACCATGAATAGACTTACGCCAGAAAAACGCTTTCAAATTGTGCAAAACACCATCAGTTTATTGCGAGAGACATTTGGTGAGCGCATAATTTCGTGTAAAGGGGCCATCCACAAATGATGTCACTCTTGGAGGGGGGGGGGGGGGAGAAGGTTTCATGAAATTGTGACAGTTTGTGACAAGGAGGTGGGAGGAAGTAAGAAGAAATGCGACATCACACATTTTGGTTAAAATAAAGGCATTAAAAATCAGCAGATTAAGTTTTGAAGATATTTTAAAATTAAAATATTTTGTATTCGTAAAGTAAGGATAAGATTTAAAGCCAAATATATTAAATTCTGTTTCAAATTCCAAAATACTACTGTTTTCAATTGCTCTTTCATATTAATATTTTATTACTATTGTATATTAATTATGGTTTTTGTCGTAAACCTTAATCTTATTTCATATAAAATAAGTACACGAATCATTTTTATAGTTGTACTCACAAATGTCATTAAAACACATAGTTAAAGCTAAAAAATAAAATATTAAATATGATCTATAACGCAGTGCTTTGTTTCTGAAATGCAAGAATATGTTTATGTAACGTAGCGTGACATATGACAAGAGGGGGGGGGGAGGTAAAGTGAAGTGTGACACTTTGTGACAAAGGGGAGGAGGGGATCAAAAATATCGAAAAAAAGTGTGATACCCCTAATGAACCTTTGGACTGGCCTCCATGGACATGTGATCTCACACCAATGGATTATTTTCTCTGGGGATATGTGAAGTCGCTGGTCTACGCCAATAAACCACAGACGTTGGACCAACTGGAAATCAAGATTCGCCGCGTTATTGCTGATGTACGGCCCCAGCTGCTCGATAAAGTGGTCGAAAATTGGACTTCCGGATTGTGCTTCATACGAGCCAGCCGCGGCGCCCATATGACCGTCATTTTTAAACACCAATGGCATAAAATTATTTATTTAATAAAACTAATATCATGGCCATTGACATTATTTTTATGCGTTTTATTTCGATTTAAATTTGTATGCCTCTAAAAAAACGCCCTTTATTTTAAAATAAGTTTAAAATATTAATTTACAAAGCAAATTGTAACAATGTCATCTCGAGTAGTAGAGTTATGCACATAAGGGTAATAACAGCGGAAGCGACTCAAGAGTGAAAGGTTCCATTCTCTCATTGGTTGATCAGAAATCGGTCTTGGTTTGCTTCGCAGGGATGATTTGGCGATGAAATGCAAGCACTTTGAGAAATATCGTACCTAGTTAATTCATGCTATTTTGGTGAAAGTTTTGTGTGGACGATGTTGTCCAGTGGTTAACGCGCTTGTCTAGCAAACTTAAGTAGGCGAGTTCTATCCTCCCTGTTGCTTTTGTATTTTGTATTTGTGTTTTGTTTCGATTTTTATTAAGTTAATAAAGATTTGTAGACTTCTATTATCAGTTCATTTCCAATTTTTTTAATTGTCAATTAGATAATTAAATAAAATTTTGATTAAATTAAGTTTTAATTGTTATTAAATTAAATAAAATTGAAATTTAATTTTTATTAAATAAAATAAAATTTAGTTTTAAATAAATTTCGAAATTCATATAAGCTATTTTTTTATGAATTAAAGTGAGCATTTATTGTAATTCAATAATAATATCTCCTAAACTTACATTATTCTTTTCCCTTATAACTTTAGTATCAGATAAATATTAAATTAGCAAAATTAATTTATCAAAGTTTTCTTTTAAAATTAATTAGTATTTTTCATACAGAAAAACTTTATTACTTTATTATCAAATGCTTTGTAATTTTTTATTATGTATAAAATACTGTTAATGAAATTAATTTTTAAAACTCATATTACTTAAAAGCTATTTATTTCAGTTCCTTAAAATGAATATTTTTGAAAATATAATGTTATTTCTTACACTTATATAAAATATTTTTATGTTATATTATTTAACAATATATCTGAATACATAACTATATTCAGTTTATTTTATTTGAAAGTAAAATTTTATTAATTTATGAATTTATATTAATAATATTATTAACTTAATAAGTAATTAATTATTTAAATCAATTTGTAATAGTTAATTGTTAAGTACTTTTTATTAAAATTGGCTAAAAAATTTTTAATTGTTTTTATTAAAAAATTCTAATAAACTACTTTTTAAAACAATATATATATTATATATATATATATTATTTGAAAACTCAGTCAAAAACATAAATTATTTTTATTAAAAAATTATCATAAATTTCCCCTTCACTATTACCACACTAAATATTTGAAAACTAAGTTAAAGACATTAGTCCAAGTAATCATTAACTAGAAATATTTAATGCAACAAAATACATTATAAAAACTTCTTATAGTTTTTGGTAGTTATTGCTCAGATATTATTGTTTTTGGTTCCAACTTTTTTTTTTCTTTTGGGTGTGAAAAAAAAAAAAAAGTCATTATTATTTATTTTTTCATTATATTTCACAAGTGTGAACTATAATTTATTTTAGCTTGACCTTTTTCATTCACTATCTAAGAAATACTTTATTTTTTTATTTATTTATTTATTTTTTTTTTTTTTGCCCTGTTTGTTATTTTGCAGTAATAATAAATAGATATTAATATTGCAAATGGCCATTTAATTATTTATATTTACGCACACAAACTGCCATGAAAAAAAAAAAAAAATGGATAAAATTTGACTGAGTATTTTTATTAATTGTTTTATATAGTTTTTTATTTTTAAAAAACACATCAGCTATCAAGGAAGGGGAGGGGGTGCTTGAGTTTACTGCTGCTTTGCACACATAACTACAGTCAAAACACATAGGTAATTAAATGCAGTTGCGTAGCCAGGATATTATTTCGGGGGGGGGGGAGGGGGGCAATCCCCTAAGCTTCTGTCCTCCTGATGCAAAGCTATAAATTAAAAAATATTAAATTTTACTTTTCGTATAAATATCAATTTTATACTTTTAAAATATGGGATATGTTTTTTTTTTTTTTTTTTTTTTTAATTTAAATTTACATATACCTGTATATTAAAGGAATATATGTAATGAGTAATTTAAAAGTAAGTTACAAAATAATAAGTCTAAAATATTTAAATTGGTTATTTTTTTAAAAGAAAGTCAGTTTTATCAATTTTTTGCATGGAAAAAAGGATATTTTAAAAAATACCATATCATTGTTTTCCGTGAATCACTTTATATGAGAAATAAATTAAAATTCCTTACATGTCGTAAAGAAAATTTAATATGATTGCAACTTAATACTTGAAATAATCTCAAGTGACACTTGGCGATTTGTTTTGGTGGTGAAATGCTATGTGCCTTCTGATTTGTTAGTTAGAATTGTCTACCACTGCTCAATTATCAGGACATGTAACCTTGAGAATTAATCGCGGGATCCTTGTTTCTTCTCAACCAATGGGAGTATGGAACCTTTCACCCTTGAGCCTCTTCCAATAACAGCCGTGGTAAAAAAGCCAAATAACGGTCAAATCAATTTTGGGCCAATTTTGTTCTGGAAATGCCACCGAGAGTATCCCTTTCCTGCGATGAAATCTCTCCGGTTACTGCTTCCAAGGAAAACAAAATAAACAATAGATACAGATGCTACAATTGTAAATGTAAAATGTCATGCGTAGGCAATTTTTTTTGTTTTTGTTTTTTTCTTTCTTTGCTTTTTTTCTTTCTTTGCTTTTTTGATCTAAATAACATGTACACCATTTAAATTTTATTATATTCTAAATCAACGCAAAACTACATATTCTTAAAATTTGAATGTTGATTTTAATGTATGATTTAAAAAAAAAAAACGTGATTTTAATCAACCTGATTTAAAATGGCCTACATTGTTTGAGACACACTGATTAATTGAGACAAAATGTCAAGAATATAACCGAAAAATGTCATTGCCATTACTTCTAATAATTGAGGTAACTGCTTTATCGGGACAAATCGTGCAAGAACCGATGTGTCTGAAATAAACCGGAATCTGTTGTTCTTTGCTGACAGAGCAATTTATGTTTTTATTATATACCTTACTTAAGTCACCACAGTGTTAACTGCCAAGATGATTCAGTTTTGCGTTGAGCTCGGGGGATGTTCCAAAACCAAAGTATACCTTTCTAATACCTCTTCTCCTCACGATTTTGCGCTATAAGGGCGTTGTTCCTGAGAATGTTAAAGACTTCTTCGACGAGAAGACTATAATTCTTAGTTAAGGTTTTGAACCTGCAAATTTAACACTCATATATACGCCTTAAACAGCCATACTTTCTGTTATTGGTTGCCAAAAATTATGACTGTAATCTGAGCACCCAACTTATAAATCTTTGGATTGTAATGGCATAGTTCTAACTAAAGATCGACCGAAACAGGTTTTTAAGACCGAAAACGAAATTCGGTAATATTCCTATATTTGGCCGGAAATGAAAAGGAAAATGTCCAAAAATTCTTGTAAGTAATTAATACATACATAAATATACATAATTATTAATTAACTTATATGTGTGACCAAAGTTGGCTCTCTGTGCCTCTGACAAAAGCTTTTTATTTTCATATAAAATAAAATATAATTAATTCATCAACAACACAGAATGATTTTCTAATTGTACGAATTTCATCTAACTAAAAAATGTATTAGGTATACATACCTCGATTTATCTTTTGTAATGATTTTTGTAAATGATCATCTGTTAAACGAGAACTTTTTCAAAGAGTACTCGAAATACTTCTGAGGTTTCAAACTAAAAAAATTCTAGTACTGTTAAGTCTGCAGCTTTTAATGATCACATGAAAAGCGTCTTCAAAGTTTAGTTATATATGCATTGTTTGCTTTATAATTTGCACTCACGTCTTGAGCCAATCGAGACTGATAATTATAAGCAGTGACGTTTATAGCAATAAATAAAAAGTGTCTCATATGAGCCGATGTAGCTCAAATCAATGAGTCATGTTGAAAATTTATAAAGGAAGAAAGTAAATTTTTGGAATACAGATAGTTTTGGTCCGGCCGAATTTTCAGAAAAAATTTCGCCGGAAACGAAACCGAACTTTCGGTCGATATCTAATTCTAACTGCTTCGGCCAATCTTTTGAGAAAAAGAAATGAAAGTGTCCTTTCTAGGCAACAATGCAGTTACAATCTTGATTAATTTGCTAATTCTCAAAATACTCGCTAGCATTATGTATGTCATCTCAAATTGTAGATGAGATTAAGGATTCTTGAAACATGGTGTCAATCTCTTTTAGAGAATTTTATTTGCTACAATCCTGTCATTCCAAAGCAGCGTAATATAAATAACCGCACACCATTTATATTCCTTCCTAAAAAGAAAAAAAATACTGTCCCTTACAAAATGTCTATGAGAAATTTAACATGACAATTATTTTGAAACTTTGCGATATGAATTAGCACATCTTGCAATGCAATAACCAATAAGTATTTCAATTATATCTCTTATTCTTGTATCGGACGTAATTATGACAGTAATTCAGATGTTCTACTATTTGCAATAATTGTAACGCGATGTTTTATGAAATTTTAAGAGAAAAAAAAAATAGAAAACGTGTGTAAAAACAAGTGTAAAAGTAAAAATAGTTTTTTAATGCGCTTTTTTTTTTATATATATAAACATTCAATGTTTATCTTTAAAATCACGCCGAATTTCATGACAATTCAGGATTTTTCCAAAAAAGTTCCGTTACAATATATTAATTTGGCGTGGGCATCGAACTCAATTATGCAAAATTCGCTACTTTTTTACGCTTGTTTATAACGCGCGGGCAAGTTAATTTATATAAAAAAATATATAATTTTCCTCTGTTTATTTTTTTTTTAGAAAGGGCAATAGTAAAGAAAAAAAATGATACTCGTACATTATTTAAAATTTAAACTAGCGTCAACCGGGGTGACCGGTCCCACCCCGCGGATAAAAACAAAAAATTTAATAAATAAAAATTTTTAAAGCACATAAATTAATGTCTGAATTCCAGACGTTAATTTATGTGCTTTAATATATATGGCGGATCGATGGAAAAAGAAATTTATTCATCGTTGTCACGTCATCCAGTATCCAGTGCTATCTGATAGATGGACGGTGACTTTCCCAAACTTGGTCTATTAGTGGGAAATTTCCAGCCAAGGTTATCGGCCAGTGTAGCTTAACGGTAGAGCAACAGCACGTTACGCTGCCGACCCAGGTTCGAGTTCTGGCCCCGGCTAATTTTTCGCTCTAGTTGGGTTTATTGTATTTAATTGTATTTATAGTCTATCTTATTATATGTGTAGGGGAGACCGGGCTAGTTGGCTACAGGGGTAAGTAGGCGCAGTCCTTATAAATCGGCTGTTTGTGGATAGATTGCGCAACCAGTCACAGAGTACCTTTCTTCTTGCTTTTTACAATCATCATTGTAGTTTTGCAGCGTTACCTACGTGCAGTGGACATTTATTACGATTTTTCTGTTTTTTGCACTCATAAGTAATTTTTTGTTGCTTCATTTTTTTTCTAAATTCTAATACTTATCTTAATAATTGCGATTTAACTTGTGCAGTTTTTCTTAGTGTATGCTTAATTCTACCTACCCCATATGTGATTTACTTGGATTATTTATGCTTAGATGGTTACGTGTCCCTTTTGTGAAGAAATGTATTATGGGGCTAGTAGGTGCATTGAACATGGGGCAAGTTGGCTCGGTATCTGGTGTAGCTTGAAAAACAGCCAACACTGAGAAAAGTGGTTGCAATTGCAATGCAAGATTTTGGGCACACGAGGCTTGCTCAAACGGAAAAACTCAATTTTTTATTTGTGTCAACTGTAACTCTGATGATGATATCGAGTAGGATAGAAGTTACTCAATGTTAATGTTTTATTCATTATTTTTTATGTCTCTATAATTTAGAATTTACATTGTACGGCGATAACGCCTTTGTTTAAACTTACTGGTTATAATGAAATTGATTTCTCTTAACTGCGTGTCTTATTTGAGTTTCATTTAAATTTTTATAAAGCGTGTGTCAACTTACTCCATAGGTATAGGCAACTTGCACCGTGACGGGGTAGGTTGGCGCACAATTTTTCTTTTACTTTAGACTTCCGCTAAACATAAACTACAAAATCTACAAAGTCAAAACTCCGGGTATTTATAGCCCAATGCCTGTTCTTTAAAAGTACAGTTAAAGTTTCATAAAAAACTTAAACAAAAAATTAATAAAAATCAATAACTAAAAACTGCGCCTACTAGCCCCGGTCTCCCCTATCTTTAATAATTAAATAAAATTTGTTTCAATAAAACTAATTAGTAATGCCGAATTCTGATAAATTGCGGCAGAAGCTTAAACATGGATTATTTAATTTAGAATTTCATAAATTGAGTTTGACGTCACTTTGGTTGTTGTTTTGTTTAATATTTCGCGCATGATTTTACTGAGGGAAACTTTTGATTGGAAAAGTTATTTACACTTGCTGCTGTAAAGCAGTGATTGCATTTTTTTTTATTTCTCAACATATCTTTTTTAGGTATCAGTGAGATTTACATATATTAATTTGATATTTTAGATTGATTTGATTCAAAAACCGACATTTTGTATGTCAATTTCGGGTCAGATTGTCTCGGCACAAAGTCGCCACCATTTTAGTTTATTATATTTAATTTTTCTGAAAATTAAATCATAAAAGCAAACATTTACTGCAAATATAATTGCTGTACTAGTATATAAATATTATTATTTTATACAGGTACTTGTATAACAATGCCTCTGCGTATAAATCTCCAGTAGGTAGTCGTGATTATAAAAATTATAATGATGATACTCTTCAAAACGTGGTAGAAGTTGTTGTATAATCGTAACATGTATTTATTCGGAAAAAAAAAGCCGCTGAAAAATATTCAATTACTATTACTACTTATAAGGATAAGCTATGAGGTTTTAAAAAGTTATTCACCCCACCCCCCCACCCTCTAAAAAAAGAAAACCTCAACAACAACCTATTTCTTCTAAAAGAAATGTTTTTTCGTGTCTGAAATAAGTGAATATGCCAAAAATTTTCTCTTTTATTGAAAAATATTAATCTTACCATCTTAACTATTAATTGTTTTTACATGTTTTGCATAATACTCACTTTTTAATAAAATTTCGATTTTATTTTTATTTTCATCCAAATTTGTGGGTGTTTTTTTTTTTAAATCTAGAAATGATGTAGTTTTTTTTATTATTATGCTTTATTTTTGTATCATAATAATGAATTTACATTTTCTTACAAAGTTTTTAACACTTATTTTATGATTTTTTAGTTATGTGACAAAGTCACCCCAATCCAGGAGTGACTTTGTCCCAGTTTTTAAATAATATACTTTTACAAAAACTATTCTTTAAAAATACTTAATGCGAATTTTAGAATTTACAACTGATATCTTGAAACTAGAAAAAAAGAATTAGAAATTGTTTAACTATTTCAGGGGCAGAAAAATTCTGTTCGTATAATGATGAAATAATTGAATGACATCAGAATTTCCAAACGAATTTTTCAGAAAATAAAAATCTGCTTTTCTACGCTTTCATTATAAAAGCAAAATTTTATTAAAATATTCTTGGTGTCGTTTGTCAGTTTTGGGATTAAAATTAGGTGGTCATGCCGTGTGACCGACCACCGCCCCTGGAAGGGTTAAACGAAAATTTCAATAATTTTTGGATCCTTAAAGACAATAAGAAGCAAAAAATGAGACAAAGTCACCTCCCGGTTCACGGTATCCTTTAAGAATATCGAAATTGATTTATCAAAGTATAATCATAATTTAACTAAGGTCAGACTATTAATTCATTAAAGCGTATTTTAAAAAAATATATATTTATTATCCTCTTTATTTTTTATTTATGTTTTCCACTTTTTAATTTCTAAATATTTCTTTGTTGCAGTTTCACAGGCAATTTTTTTTAACCATTTGGAAAAATGGTTATTGTCCTCGGTCAGGGTGGGAAATCAAGAACATATCTGAAGCGTTTTATTAGTTGAATCCCGCATTTTATTCGCTTTGTGATTCGTCTATACAGTAATCTGTATTTTCCCTTTACTTTCAACAGAGATGAATACTTCTGTTGCCACTATGACAAAAAAGTAATAAAAACTACAAAAAAAAAAAATAATAACTCAGAAACAAATTGAGATACAGCTTTCAAACAAATTGCATTTAAAAGTACATTTTTTTCTCTATACGACGGTGTAAAAAGTAATATTGTGGGATGTTTAGAAGTTTAAAAATGAAATTTCGTTTAAAATTGGTCCAGGAATATTAATGTTTAATCCATGGCGTACGTAATGTATGACCAGCTCCGTAGAAGTTTAAAAAATTACAGTACCGAAAATTGTAAAACTGAAATTCTTTTAAAATTTGTCCATGATGGGCCCAGGAATATTAATGTTTAATTCATGGCGTACGTAATGTATGATCAACTCCGTGCGATTTTTTATGTCTTAAATTTTAGTCTTTGAAAAAATCATTTTTTTCTTTTTGTTTTGGCAAGAGTGGTTTGACACATCATTAGACCCATTGCGTTGTTGTTGTAACTCGTATACAATTATAACCATAAAGAATATATGTCGGTTTATCACAAGCGGCGGGCTAACGAAAAAAGGGCTTAAAATTAAGTTACAAAAATAATTAACATGTTGTATTGCCATCGGAAACAGTTATATATTGTATATACATTGTACATAAGTTTTATAATTCTAGCATACCAGGAGGTGAGTTAAAAATTTATATAAAAAATCCATCAGTACATACAAAAAAAAAAAAAAAAAGTTGATCCAAATAAAAGAGCGTAAAAATTCTAATAAAATTTTTCGTAACGAGAAATTTGTGCTGAATTCAACCGTATTTCGTTGCAAATACTAAGCAGTGTATTAGCTATAAATATTAAGTAATATTCAGTGAAAGTTGCGATTTATGCTAATAGAAGACATTTTTTTTTACTTATTTTATTTATTTATTTATTTAAAAAATGGCAAATTTTGTCTATTTAATGTAATTGAAGGGATGTGGCAATATAAATTCGAAATGCATTTATGCGCATTTTAATAAAACTTTTCTTGCAGATTCGTTTACAATAATATTCAAACAAAGCGATTTAAAATAATAAAATAAAGCATCTCAAATAATAATATAAAGACTGTAATAAAATAAAATATCTCAATGCAGAAAAACTTGTTAATCCCTTTTTCTCAAAAGTTAAACTGTTTTCTGGGTCAATAGACCTTTGTTACATCATGGAAATGTTTGAGACCGGCAATTTTGTTCCACATCATTTACATAAGTACAATAATACTCGATGTTTTGATGCCGTAGTGTCCTGGAGACATAAAAGGTAAACAGAAGAGAAAGAAAGTACAAACTATTCTATGCTTCACTGAATCACAGCAAAGTCAAGCATTCGTGAAAAGAAAGAAATTATCTTAGAAGACGGACATCGACGCACTTTTATGTGGAAACAATAAAAGATGTTTTGTGGCAGAAGTGTAGGTTTTGACATTGGGAATGACATGGAAATGGTTTCACTCACCTCGTTTTAACTCTTCTTATTTCGTCACGTGACACGTTAGATAAGATTCCTTCTTGCGAATTGAGAAGGAATCTATCTGGGTTGCATTTGCTTATTTTGAAACAAGAGTTGTTTGATTCCTTGGCTTTATTATCTCACATGTGATACAAAATTTCCCAGTATTTTTTAATAACAACTTTAACGTTTTTAAGGAAATCGGGTTCGAATTATAGTCCTGTACGGGTCGTGTTGATCCTGACCCGACCCGACCCCGAAAATTCATGTTTAAGTCAACTCGAAAACGGACCCGAATCCGACAAAAAAAAAAAAAAAAAAAAAAAAAAAAAATCACCTGACTTGAAACCGACAAAATAATTTTCATCGACCCTCAACGTGGCCCGAATCCGACATATTTCAACCCGAACACGAACCGCAAATCGAAATATTTCAACCCGAATCTGACTCGCAACCCGAAAAGAAAGAAAATTAATTCATGTTTTAATGCAATTATGAAAAGTAGTTTTCGATTACATCTCTGGTGTCAATTTTGTTTTATATAGAAAAATGGACAAATCTATATTCTTTAACATTCAAATATAGTAAACCTCAGAACAGTGGACACCTCGAGATCATATAATAGTGTCCTGCATCGGTTCGGGTTCTCTTGAATCACAGCAGAGTCAAGCATTCGTCAAAAGAAAGAAATTATCTTAGAAGAGTGACATCGGTGTACAGTCGTGGAAAAAAAAAAAGTAAACACCCCCTACTAACTCCTCAACAATTTATCGTAGACAAAAGTTACTGATACCGAACGATTGGAAATAAAGTATACTTTTAAATGACGTATATAAAATTTGCTTAGAGGGCCATCTACATATTAAAACGAATCCAAACTTCATTTTTTTCAATGGCAATACCCAATTTTAACGAGATATTTCAAATCTTTGGTTCAAATTATGCCTAGACACCAAATTTCAAGTCATTTGAATAATAAGTTTTTGAATTATAAACATTCAAAATTTAGCGCTTCTAATGTTAAATTACATTTTCATATTTTTATTTATAACTTCTGAAATTATGATCCTAATGTCCTAATTTTGTGTGTAGCAATAATACTAATATACCCCAACATAAATACGTTGAATTTGCAATTTTTATAATTTTATAATATGAATTATGAATTATGAAATTAATATTAAAAAAAATATATGACTTGCAACCTACAATTTTTTTGATGGATTCAGATTTATTAAGTCCTGCTTTATTGAAATCCAAAATTTCACAATTTTATTCCAAGTAGTTTTCAAGTTATGCTTAAAAAACGGCAAAATGATGGTTTAAGGGGCCGTCTACGATAGAAGTGACTAAATATTTTGAAATTTCTTATGCTAACACCTGTAATCTAACAGGCTTAATTGACTGCTTAAGGTGCCTTGATCAAGAACGGAGCTCTCTCGGTTAACAATCGAATACCGAACTTCAATTTGGATACAGCCCTTAAAATATGCTCGTTTTAAAATAATTAATTTCTCAGAAACTTATGGTACGAATTGTATAAAAATTTGCTTTTAGAACAATTGAAGGGTGTAGAGTTCATTTATGGTGTCAGAAATGTGTACTGCTATTGAAAAAAAAAACAAAGTTTGGGTTCGTTTTAATATGTAGATGGCCCCCTAAGCAAATTTTATATACAGCATTTAAAAGTAGACTTTATTTCCAATCGTTTGGTACCAGTAACTTTCTTCTACGATAATTTGGTGAGGAGTTTGTAGGGGTGTTTACTTTTTTTTTTCCACGACTGTATTTTTATGTGGAAACAATAAAAGATATTTTGTGGCAGAAGTGTAGGTTTTGACACTGGGAATGGGAATGACATGGAAATGGTTTGACTCACCTTGTTTTAACACCCCTTATTCCGTCACGTGACACGCTATACAAGATTCCTTCTTGCGAATTGAGAAAATCTATTTGGATTGCATTTGCTTATTTTGAAATAAGTCTTTGTTTGATTCCAATTTCAGTTTCAGTTTGGATACCGTACGAATTTGAAGCTTATCCTTCTTGGCTTTATTGTCTTACATGTGATACAAAATTTTCCATTAGTTTTTAATAATGTTCAAGGTTTTAAGGAAATCGGGATCGAATTATAGTCCTTCACAGGTCGCGTTGATCCCGACCCGACCTCGAAAACGCATGCTGAAGTCAATCCGCAAACCGAACCGAATCCGACACACAAAAAAATTCATCGATCCGCAACCTGACCCGAACCCGACAAAATAATTTTCGTTGAACCGTAACTCAACCCGAATTCGACAAAATAATTTTCTTCGACAAGCAGCCCGACTCAAATTCGACATATTTCAACCCGAACACGACCCGCAACCCAAAATGAAAGAAAATTAATTGATGTTTTAATGCAATTATGAAAAGTAATCTTCAATTACATCTCTCTAGTACCAATTTTATTTTTTGTACAGAAAATGGACACATCTATATTCTTTAATATCCAAAAATATAGTAAAACCTTTGAATAGCGGACACCTCGGGATCGGGTTCTCCTGAATCACAGCATTCGTGAGAAGAAAGAAATTATCTTAGAAGAGGGATATCGACGCACTTTTATGTGGAAACAATAAAAGATGTTTTGCGGCAGAAGTGTAGATTTTGACATTGGGAATGACATGGAAATGGTTTCACTCACCTCGTTTTAACTCTTCTCATTTTGTCACTTGACACGTTAGATAAGATTCCTTCTTGCTAATTGAGAAAATCTATCTGGGTTGCATTTGCTTATTCTGAAATAAGTCTTAGTTTGATTCCAATCTAAGCTTAGATTCTGGATGAATTTTTAGGCTTATCCTCCTCGGCTTTTTTGTCTCACGTGTGAAGCAAAAATTTCCAATAATTTGCAAGGTTTTTAGGAAATTAGCACCTGTTCTGACTTTTATTAAGGTCTTTTTAAAAGCAAAAACACTTAGCTATGTAGGAGTAAAGTGAACAAATCTCAAAGAATTTTGAAGATTTAATTTTTATGAGAGTGAAGTGAAGAAATCTCAAAGAATTCTGAAGATTTAACTTTTAAGAGGTAAAGAATAGAAGTCTACATATAGTGCACTTCTGGATTGAAGCGGTTAGTTTAAGTTGACAATTATCGTTGTATGGTGACGAATTTACAGATTTCGTAATTTTTTATGTAAAATAATTACGCTACTGTTAGAATAAATTGTGATTTTTTAGCCCGTACATAAATAAAGAATTCTTTTATATCATTTGTAAAAAAACACTGATACCGCAAAACTGGCGAACCGGCCGCATTTGCATATGGGCTGCAGTAACGTAATTTCGGTCCATATAAAAAAAGTCGTCATTTGAAACAAAATGGCGGATGAAGCGAGATGATGAACTTGGTTGAAGCCTTGTTGTGTCTTGTACATGTGCTCAATCACGATCAGATCGGTTCATAAATACGATTTTTACCGCATGACAATCTGTTGTCTTGTTTCAAAATGTCAGCTACCTTAGAATTTTAAATCGCTATATGTCAGCCATTTTTAATGATACGGGAGAAACAAAAAATGCTCCGGATTTCTTTGCTGAATACTTAAAGGAAAAAAACTTTTTGAATTTATAATCGATTTTGTATATCTTTTTAAGTTTGTAATTTTTCTATTTTCTTTTTCAGGCTACCATTTTGAAACAAGATGGCAGATGAAGCTAGCCAACGAACTCAGTAGAGACTTTGGTGTGTCCTATACGCATGCTCAGTCACATCTAAATCTGTTCATGAATACGATATTTACAGCATGACAAAATCCGATTGTTTCAAAATGTCAGCCACCTTGGAATTCCAAACAACTATATCTCGCCCTTTTTAGTGATATGGGCGAAACAAAAAATGCTCCAGAATCCTTGTATCAGGGTCGAATACTTAAAGAAAAAAACTTTTTTAATTTCTAATTTTGTATATCTTTTTGAGTCTGAAATTTTTCTATTTTATTCTTCAGACTGCCATTTTGAAACTAGATGGCGGATGAAGTTGTCCAATGAACTCGGTCGAGATCTTGGTATGTCCTATACACGTACTAATTTACATCCAAATCGGATATACAGGGTGTTTATAAAGTCCCGGACCCATTTTGATGTTTAATAACTCATAAAATAATAAAGATAAATTAAAATTAATAATGTAAATGGTTAGATAAACTCAAAATGTTTCATGACCCTTGTCAATGAACTTCCACGTGTGCCCCCTTCGTCGCACGGAGAATATCAAGTCGATAGTCAATTTCACGCCAAGTAGCGGTAAGCATGTCGGCATCCACAGAGGCTATTGCGGTTGTAATTCTGGCTTTTAAGTCATCACCTGATATAACGCCGCTGGACTTTTTCCGTGGGGGGGATTTGTAAAGGACAATGTTTACAGGAGGAGAGTGTCGAACATTGATGACTTAAAAGTCAGAATTACAACCGCAATAGCCTCTGTAGATGCCGACATGCTTGCCGCTACCTGGCGTGAAATTGACTATCGACTTGATATTCTCCGTGCGACGAAGGGGGCACACGTGAAAGTTCATTGACAAGGGTCATGAAACTTTTTGAGTCTATCTAACCATTTATGTTATTAATTTTAATCTATCTTTATTATTTGATGAGTTATTAAACATCAAAATGGGTCCGGGACTTTATAAACACCCTGTATATATATCAACATTTGAACCAGAGAGAGGAAGCGTGGTTTTGGGATCTGGGTGTCATGATTGTGGAAAATATACCAAAATTTTCCGGAATTGATTTCTTCAGGACGGCTGCATTAGGTAGCTTTCTATTTTTTGTGATGGATGAAGCTACCTAAAAGCACTTCAGAAACGCCACTCTTGCGTAAGGGCCGCACCATGAAATAATGCCCCAAACTAAAATATTTGAAAACTGACTATTGAAAATACAGTCGAACCTAGATTATCCGAAGTAATTAGGACCGACCCTCTTTCGAAAAATCGAGAATACTTCAATTTTAAGATTAAGGAGAAATATATGCGCTATTTCTTTTTATGGTAACAATTGCTTAATAAAAATAAAGCAATAGCAAAATAGAAGCAGGAATACATTACCTGAATTTTAATTTTGAAACTAAGTACCTTTTACATATTTCACAATGGTTTGAAACAATGTTTTGTTTGTTGAGGTTTCGGTTGCCTTTGCTTTGAAGCTCTGTCACAGAGTTTTTTAATATTATTAGTTCACCAATATCACAGCCTTTCTACTACTCCAACCATGCCAATTTTTTTGCAACACTTTCAAAAGCTCCGGAATTGCTAATTTGTTCGTTTTCTTCGTTCCACTCCGCAGCTTACGGGAGCTCAAATTTAATTCAAAAGAACTCTAAGAAAGTGGATCGAAAGTAGGGGAAGGTGGTCTAAAATGATCCTAGCGGGTAAAATGGTCCACACATGTTTTCTTCCAGACAGATAATGCTGACTACAAGGTAACACATAAACTAGTTGTGCCAAGTTAAGAAGAAGCAATGGCGGTATTCAAGCGATCGCAGTATTACGTGTCGGAATAGAATTCTTTGAAAATGTGGGTTTTATAAAAAAAGTTATAAGATAAGTACTACCTTTCATATTTATTGAGATATACAGTCTTTCATGTACAAAAATATGACTTGGTTTATTTAATAGAGTATGTTTTTAGACGTGAATTACACTTGCTAGGTTTGTTATGTTTCTCTGCGTCATCCAGTTATATGACCTAAAATGGACGGCCATGTTGACGGGCAAAATGATCCATTATGTGAATCGTTTTACTATTATTTCATAGGCTGAAAAAAATCCGGTACCGAACCTAGCCATCATGGGAGCCAAATGTGTGACTGCCCCCAAATCTTTCTCTTTGAGCCAACGTGTTTTCCTATTATTTTTGGATCATAATTTTCAAATATTCCATTTTATTGTTTTTTCAAAATTATTTGTGACACTTTTTACTTTAGAATTTACATAAAATAAATTATGTATACTATTTGATAGTAAAACTTATTTTATTTCATTATGTACTGTCATGATTACTTTTATAGCCTTTATTTTGCTGATAAAAAACAATTTACAATTATTTTTAAATGAAGGATCATTTTGCCCTTTGGTGAGGGTAAAATGGTCCTTTGGACGCTTTTTCAAAAATCTATTTTTTTCATTACTCAATTTGGGTTTTAAATATTATTAAAATATGTTTATAATGCAAAAAATAATGTAAAACATATTAACATAGGGCCAAAGATTTATTTAAGCAGTTATGTTATTTTACATAAGTTTTTCCCTTAAGGGGATCATTTTAGGCCACCTTCCCCTATTTATATGTACTACACTGTAAAAAAAAAATTGTAAGGTTACTAAGAATTTTGTTGGAAACTGGGATTCCTAGAACTTTTTATGTAACCACAACGAAAGATATTCATGTAAAATTACAAAAGTTTCTTCAGTAACTGTTACTAAATATTGCTTAGTAAACGTACTAGTGATTTTTTAGGGCGTTTCCCAAAAAAACTCTTGTAAATTTACTAAATATTGCTTAGTGAAGTTACTAATGCTTGTTTAGGAAGTTTACTATATAAGTTTTAGTAAATTTATCAGTGAATATGTTGTAAACGTACTATCCATATTTAGGGTGCTTTCTAAAATTTTTTCCGTAAATTTACTAAATATTGTTCTGTAAATTTCTAACGGTTTTTCACGGAAGTTTCTCTAATTAGTTTTTGTAAATTTACTAAATGTTTCTTAGTAAACTTACTAGCGATTTTTTAGGGAGTTTACTAAAGAATTTGTGGTAATTTTTCCAAAGATAGTTTAGTAAACGTACTAAGGATTTTTTAGAGAGTTTTCCAAAGAATTCCTTGTAAGTTTACTAAATATTGTTCAGTAAACTTACGAACGGTTTTTTAGGGAGTTTACTAAAGAATTTTTCGTAAATTTACTTAGGATTATTTAGTCAAGGTACTAACGACTTTTTTCGGTAGTTTCCTAAAGAATACTTTGTGAATTTTCTAATGATTTTTTTAGTACACTTACAAAGGAATTTTTAGTACATTGACTGTGAAATTTTTTTGTAAATTTGCGAAGGATTTCATAGTACATTTACTATGAATTTTTTTAGTATTGCACCCAAAACTTTACATATACTTTAGCAAAAAATGTTTGGTAACTTTATTAAAGTAATGCCAGAAAAATTACCAATGATTTTTTAGTGTTGTATCTAAAACAGTTTTTGTATTCTCGTCAGAAAGTTTTTTGTAACCGTACGAGAGATTTGCAGTAAAGTCAAAATTCTTCGATCAAAATAAGTAATATGGCCTGACGTGGTTTTCAGTATTACCACAGCAATTGCCAGAAATATTTGTATGTTATGCATTAAAAAACTGACTGAAGCTTCACTGTAGATATTCAAATAGGTACAAAATCATTTCCATATTAAATGAGCATTATAACAACAGCAGTAAATAAGCAGATAAGCAGAAGCAGATCTTATGGTTTTTAGTTAAATTAAAAAAGCGAATAGAAACAATAATGAAAGTAAAGTATCATTACTGAGTTTATAAAATATGCCTAAATTTTTAAAAAATGTTATCGATACACTGTTAAAAATAAAGTGTGATGTTTCACCAAGAAAATGGTGAAAAGTCGCTGAAATTTAGCTGCAACCAAGATATTGGCGATAAGTTTTACCAGTTTATTGGTGCTTTCTCAAATACCATTATATTAGTGAAATGTTAAACAATGATTCAGGCTTTTTATAAATCCAATTTTCTGGTGAAAGGTTGAACCATAGATCAAGATTTTTTTTAAATCCAATTTTCTGATAAAAGGTTTAACTATAAATCAGATTTTTTTAAAATCCAATTTTCTGGTAAAAGGTAGGACCACGAATCAGGATTGTATTTAAATCCAATTTTCTGGTGAAAGGTTAAATCATAATTCAAGGTTTTCTCTATTCCAATTTTTTGCTAAAAGTTTGAATCACGATTCAGGATTTTCTCTCATCTTTATGGGGAATGGTTACGCCGGATTGTAGCTCTCTTTTTTCCCCTCACTTTGGTTTTCAATTTATCAGTTTATGGTGTAATAATAAACAAAATTTCAGATTATACGAGATTATCTTGCAGTAGGAAAGCTTTTTTTTTATTTTCATTAAGCCGAAAATTATTTAAGTTTTAATTATTGATTCTATTGTCTTTGAAATATATTTAAAAAACAAATGTAAAACATTTTGATCTAATTTAACAAAATAATTACATTTTTTCCCCACAAATATTACCATTCTGTCCTTTTATATTTTGGAATATTTCTTCGCACTCAGTTACACTTACAGTCCATTTAGTGTTTGCTTATTCACAAAGAAAAAAAAAATAATAATTTTCTTTAGATTTAAATACATACCCTGTTTTTATTATTGTTTTAATTAAAAAGGCAGCTATAAGTAGCAGAATCCATTTAACCTCTAATATCAGCTAATACAAAAGTATTACTTTAAACTTTAAAGCTTTTTTTTAAATACACAATGTATTTCTACAACATATTAAATACTTACTTTGAAGGGTTAATTTAATAACAGCAGTGTCGCCACCAAGCGACTAATTATTCTTACATATAAGTATTTTTTCAGTATTCCTAAATGATAATCTATGACGACGATTTATTTATTTTTTAACTATACTCGTAAAAAAGAAAAATATTCATCATCAGCAGCCTTGCAATAGCTGAAAAAGAAATGGTTACAGACACTATTAAATAGCAACACATTTAAGTTGGTTTGCGGTATGCCGCTCCATTTATTGAAAATACAAATTATATAATCATTAAATTATATGTATAATATGTCAGACTAATATTTACTGTAATATAATATCATTTTACATACAGTTTCTCTCATACAGTTTTAAGAGGGCGCTGCACCCTCTCTGACCATTCAGGTCATCAAATAAAAAGAATTCTTGAAGCTTAGTATGTTCTAAATCAGGATTTCAAGTCTGGTAAAATGGAATAGATCCAAGCATCAGGTTAAATTCTCCACCTGTTTTAAATGAAAGAGTAAATATTTTAAGACATAAAATATTTCTTGTGCAAACATAACAATAATCAAATTTCACACAGGGAATTAATAAAAAAATTAAACAGTATATCAATTTAAATCTCTTTTACAAGGAAATCTTCAGCATTTAAAAAATCAATCAGTGTTCGAAATCATTGGTGGTCCACTGGCCCAAGAACACCAAAAATTCATTTGAACCACTAATTTGAAAATTTAATGGTCAGCAGGAACAGTAACCCCCCCCCCCCTCTCTAAAAGGTCATAGGTAAACTTAAATTTTCCCGTCTCGGAGAAAACGGCAACCTAACACAAATCACACAATTTTATTTATTTTAAAAAATAAATAAAACTGCATTAAACCTTAGTCAATTGAAATATTGGAATTAAAATATCTAAATAATTTTATAGTTTTTCTTTATGTGCTGTTTATTTAATTTTTAGTTATAATTTTATATTTTATTAGGCTAAAAATTTTGGATAACTGCAAAGAAAGTTTGTAAGAAAAAAGCTGCAAAATTCTCCATTTGTTAGGTAAAAGAAAAATATTGTGAAATTCTTACATGTAAAAAAATATTGCAAAAAGCGTCAGTTGGTTGGGGGAAAAAATTCGTCAATCAATCGTGATTAACAAAAACTAATGCTTGCCATTTGGCTGCAATAGGGTGTTAACGATTTTAATCAACGATTAAATCATGATGAAATCAACTGATTTTTTTTGGAAAATTTGTTATTTTAATCAATGACTTTTTATGGTCTATTTCAATGGTATGTAGGGAAAAATCATTTGTAGTATATTGGAATGATATTACACTATTTCAAGCATACAGAAATTGATACACATCACTGAAATGTACAAAAAGATGCTTACTATAGAACATGATGAGCATAGCATTAATCGTTTATTTATGGGGGGAAACAAAAAGATTCGCTTATAGTACTGTATAAATAAACAATAATTGCTGGAAGTTCGTTATTTGTTGTGGTAAGAGTTTTTTTTTTTTTTTTTTAATTTAACTAATTTATTTACTTCGTATGTATAAAATCTGTAAATCATATACAGGCTGCAAAAAAGATGTATAAATTTCCGTTTATTGACGAAATATGTTGAAGGGAAATTTTCAACTGTGAAAATGCGTTTCTTAAATGAACTAATGTTTAGCATACTATTTGGTATATATTCAAATGTATAGATCATATATAGCGTTGCACAAAGGAATTCGGATATTTTTTCGATGACTGATAATAATTGCTGAACTTTAATTTTCAAATGTGTTACGTGTTTTGTAATTTGCTTACTTAGCCATCATATGTAACTTTATTAAAAGTTTTTTTTTTTTTTTACATAATTCTGAATGTGTTGGAAAATTATAATCTGTCGTTGAAGCTTGATTATTTTACGTTCTTGTTTAAAAAAATATTTTTATTTTGTATGTGTGTATATATATATACATATGGGCGAGTTGTAAAAAACAGGTTAGGTGGGTTAAACCGGGTAGCGCAGATCCCTCCTTCAGTTGTACTTCTGTCTATCAGCCAACACGAGAAATAACTTGTCGGTAACCATTATGGCATTTATAGCTGATTGAAACGTTACTGTGTGCGGTTTTATTTTAGTGTGAAGGAATTAGTTTCAATTACTCTTAAAAAATTGTTTTATTTGATTCTAGATTTTACGCGTATAACCACGTTTTTTCAGCATATTAAATATTCCTGAGTACTATATCTAATTCTTTCCTTTCCTGATAATATTTTAAAATTTTTACTGATCTTTTGCTTATAGGATTAAGAGTAGTGACGCTATGTTTAAACTCTGTTATGTTGAAGTAATACCGGGTACTTAAGAGTGGGTCAGAACTGGTTATACCCGATTTTGTCCGACACTCATAGAATGTATTTTTAGTAACGTTAATAAATTAGCATGGAATTTTAAATTGCATTCTTAATGCTGTTAAGTTATAATTCTATCTAGTTATAATGAAAAAACTTTAATTTTGATTTTGTTTTATATTAAAAAGTGGGTCTAATTTTTAACTTACATTTATGAAATTAAATAATTTGCAATTATTAATGAACAAAATAATGGTACTAATTAAGGTATAATTTTATATTATGCTTATTACATTTTAATAAATAACTTTCTAATCTGAGGTGTAATAACTTGCGTTATGGGTCCACTTAAAATGCAAATATATTTCGTGACTTGTTTCTCTAAATAAAATAATCTGCCCAAATTGACAAATAATCCAAAAAATCCCAATCCTATATAACTAGGCTATATAATCTATAACAGAATTTTTTTTATCAAATATTAAACAGGCAAAAAAAAAAAACCCTCTTGACGAATGAAACTTTCCCCAGACTCATTTGCTGTATATAATAGGAGTGGATGGATTACGAAAGAGGAAGATTTGGTTAAAAAATGTACAGATTTTTTCCAATCCTTGTCCTGAAAAGTCCGTTCTTTAAATCCTTAATAGGTGTTCAATTCATACAAAAGAATCCAGTTAATCTAGTAAGAGAAAGCAATGTATTTATATATGCTTCTTTCCTTACGCAACGCATCGATTTCAACCCCTTGATGTGTCTTTCAAGCATCTCTAAGCTCATACTAAGAACAAGAGGTGAAAAAGTGGTTATTTTCCAACTCTGCGCGATCTATAACAATTTACCAAATTGGAAAATTATTTAAAACTGCATTTTCGAGAGCAGCAATTGTAAATACTGCAATCAGAAGGTTCGAGAAAACAGGGATTTTCCCCTACAACAATGTTTTTCCAGACCATCTTTTTGCTCCTTCGGAAGTGACAGAGAAACCCATGAAAGTCATCACAGGATAATGGAGCTCAACCTTCCGAACATAAACGAGTTGACAACATCCAGCAGCTTTCACGTCGAGCTGCTTCCAGATGCAGCAGTTAACATCACAATCACAGGCGTCATCACTCGTTCAAAATGTTACATCAACAGAATACATTATTAAAATTATCCATTCGACATCTTCAGACTATGTAGCCCAGCAATCTGTATTTCCAATTTCGCCTAAAATGTTATTATCCCCTTCTAAGGAAGGCTTTAGAATTGAGAAAAGAAAGGGAAAAACTTATTTTGATTTCTTCTCCCTATAAATTACAGATCGAAGCAGATATTAAGGAGAAATAAGCCAAACAAACTGCAAGACGAAAAAAGAAGTTTATTTAAAAGAAAAAAAGAAACCAAAAAAGATTGCGGACACATCTTCAAAAGAAGAGGATAATGAAACCTGTATGTTTTGCTATGAACTTTACTCAAATTCTAAATCCAAATACGATGTTTAAAATTCCACGATTAGGCACACGAAGCATGTAGTAATGCAGAAGAATATGATGACAAATTCATCTGATTTTTGAAGCTAAAAGAACTCGAAAACGTACAGTGTAAAGTAAGCAAGCCTATACAACGTAGAAAATTTGCCAACGAATTATTTTTTTACACATGGAAGAACACATGTGCAATTTCGTTTTGTTAAAAATAATTAAAATTCATTTTTTACTATATTAAGCAAGATCTTTTTGACCAAAATGAGTTTCCAGTAGTTTTAAATGAATACCCAATTTTACCCAACCAGCGAGGTAAAACCAGATTTTTGCATACGTTTGAAAAAAGCTATTTTTTAATATAAATAATTATATATATATATATTGTTTGAAAAGAACGTTTTATTATAGCCAAGGATTCATTTTACATTAAAAACAGTGTTCAAAGTTTGTTTTCCCATTTCACAGCATTTGAAACTAACAACATTTATGGTACCCGATTTTGCCCCACCTTCCCTACATATATTTAAAGGATGCTGTAGAAGAAAATAGCATGAAACATTTATTAGCTCCTTTCTACATCTGTTTCTACCAAAATTTTTGGTAACATGCCATTTATCTTTTAAAATAAGCAATTTTTCTATTCGCATACACTTTACGGTAGTTATCGCGATATATCACCAATATTAACACGTTGATATATTCCGATATTAAATTTACGATATTCTCCCCACCTAGCAGTTAAAGTTTTGAAAAAAAAATCAAAAAAGTTTTCCGAAAGCTTGTAGCAATTTATTCCAGGATGATATTTTAGAAGTATCGGCAAATATGTATATATATATGCTCTAAAAGTTAAAATCTTCTAACTGATGATGCAATTGATTTTTAAAAACATGAGTTTTAACTCTTTCAAATACATTAATGAGCGTAGGTCACTTCGTGCCTCACAAAGACTATATTTTTTTCTACCATAAAACTAACTAAACGTCCGTATTTTAACACAATCTTTTTGGAGCAAATCAACAGGCGAGATTTACATTTACCTAAGAAAATTTCTTAACATTCGGACAAATATAAATATTTTTTACTAAATAAAATGTGCAAAAACTTCGACAAAATAAGCAAAAACCTGAGTTACATCGTGGTAAAAATCTTACCAGCCTTTTTCCCACAAAATATTAATATTTTTTCACTCGGGATACGAAAGCATTATGTTTTTACCATCTAAAAATTTCAAAGAGTCTAGATGATAACGACAAACTTTAAGAATTTAAAATACTGGAAGAACCTTGTCCCTCCCCCACATCCCTTTCCAGGCATATTTCAAAATTACACATAAGACTCCAAAAATCAAATTATGCAGAATATTAATACCAAATAATAATAACAATACCAAAAAGCATATACTTTCAATTCTCTTTGAAATACTGCAATACATTAAAAAAAATAGAAAATTAATCTTTTAAAAAAATTCGTTGTCCGAAGTCACTTTTCTGTTTTTTTTGCGCATTTTACTGTACGACTCACATTACGTAGGGGAGACCGGGGGAATGGCGACATCTTAAGGGAATTTAAATTTTTTCACCTCGAAAAAATGTTTATTTTTTAATAGTAAAAATTCTAAAGCTGAATCATGATCTTTAGTATCTGTATAAATTTAACCGTAATCATAACTGTAATGTAAGAATACATAAAAAAATATTTTTTAAACCTCTGCACAGTGGCGGGATTACCCAGGACACTGGGGTAATTCCGCCACTGTACCGGGGTAATGCCGCCACTCTTTAATGACCTAGCCCATGCATCAAATGGATACTAAGAAACACACAACATACTGAAAATAGTTAGAAAGCAAAGTAATTGAGCAGAATAATGGTTAACCTTACAATTTACTTCATATTGCAAAAGTCACTCTGCTGAATTGGCTCCACTATATTAAAATGAGGCCATTACTCACCCGATTTGCATGGCGGCGGCATTACCCCGAGAGGACAATATGGCGGAAATCCCCAAGCAAAGCCGAAAGAAGAACCGAACTTGTTCAACACATTGCATCAAAATGTCGGCGAATGCATGTAGATTACGGGCCATATTATCTTAAATACCTAATGTTACAATAAAAGGTGCTTATCTCTACTCATTTGAAGCTCCAAAATAATAAGCAACTAGAGGAAAACTACATTTTTCACTAGAACAAACGAACGACGTACAGCAAAGTCACTCTCACTTTAGGCACTGTTTATATTGTTGGCCGCTATAGTGCAGGCACATTCACTATCTCAAACTGCCCTTAGTTTTTAAACTAGGTGGGGTGGCGGCATAGCCCGGGTTGGCGGCATTCCCCCGGTCTCCCCTATATATTATTTAAAAATACACACTTAATGTTATACAGTAGCTTTGAAATGATCGAGTATTGATTTGGCTCAGATGTAAATGGATTTAAGGGTGAAAAAAATTAGTTTGAAAAAAAAAAAACACCAAGATTTTGATATGAAAATAAAATCTATATCTATCAATATTATAAAAAACAAATATATCTGCGCGTAACGCTGATGTCATTTTGCAAATGGCAGCACTTTGAAATCTGGAATGAAATTTAGGTTTTGCAATTTCTGTGTTCAGCTTGTCAGCTTAAAATTCCGAGTAAAATGAGAACTCCATTTAATATTTTTGTTGAACATTGTCACAATTCTATTTCAAAGACCCGTGATCGGGGGATGTAACTCACAATTATGTGGGTGGGAAACTGGAAATTGTTTTAATCCCTTCCGTTTAGGTCTAAAATGAAAGTACCAAGTTTTATCCCACGTACTAGGTGAACATTAGAAAATATGTACATATTTATAGTCGAAAAACTTTTTTTAAATTATCTTAATATCTCAGAACAATTAATGCTTCCAAAAACATTGTCAATACAAATGTTGTAGAATTTGAAATTCTGAATAAAATGAGTACCCATATTAATATTTTTGCTGAACATTAAGGTCGCAATTCTATTTCTAAATTTTGCCTTAACCGCTAATCAGGAGAGAGACAGAGTTATCAATCCACCCTGCCTCCGTTTATTACATACATGTATTTTCTTTAAGTTGTTGAGGCCCTTGAGATGTTTCTGTAAATATGTTAATGCTTTATTTTGTATATTTTGAGGATTATAATTTAGTAGTTATCGAGAAAGAGGTACATAATTGACAGCCGTTTTACATGCCATTTCTCAACTGATATCGTCAACCTTAAACCTTAGTTTAAAAAAACGTAAAGCTAACTTTAAGCTAACTAATAATACTTTTTTTCAATATTCCGAAGGTTTTAAAATTTTATGAATTTAACTTAAGATGCTTGTATACTAGTAGAATATAATTTTTATTAAAACCATCTTAGTCCTTTTCGTAAAATATCGAAGTTTAAAATTGTGCTATTGGTTGACCTATTCCTCTAGCGACAAGAATCCTGCACACTCATTTGTTCCCTCGCTCCTCCCCACTATTTTCGACCTCCTTAAATGTGATGCATACGCACTGTTATTCACTATATATGTCAAATTAAATACGACGCATAATTCAAATACAATATCAGAGATCAAAAACAATATTTCACATCATTTACAAATCATTTTTGAAATATGCTAAAAATCATGAAATAGTGCACTTTTTAAGTTATCTATTTGTTCGTAGCGGCAAAGCCGCACCTAGTAGGGCGGGAAAACTTAGTACGTTTATTTCTGACCTATGTTGAAGGGATTAAAACAATTTCCAGCTTTTCCGTATTTAATTCCGAATTCGGCCTTTTTTTTTTTTCATTTCCTACCACTGGGCTATATTCCGTAATCAAGAGTTTAAGCCATAACTCTGAAAATATCCAAAATAAAGCCTAAAATAATTACAAAATCCTCAATAAATTAATATATATATATAAATTAGAAACAGGGTGAACTGATAACCTCGTCTGTTCTGGCTTCAATCACTTGATTAACGAATTAGGCAAAACTTTGCATTATAATTGTAAAAATTCAACAAAAATATTAAGTACACATTTCAATCAGAATTTTAACCTCTACAACATCTGTATTGACAATGTTTTTGATAGAGTTAGTTTTTTTTAGATATTGTTATGGTAATTAATAAAAATGTGTTTTTTGACTATAAATCTGTACATATCTTCAACCACTCACCTAGTAAGAGGGGGAAAACTTAGTACATTCATTCTAGACTTTAAGTAAAAGGATTAAAACAATTTCCAGTTTTCCCCTAATTAATTCCAAATGCGGCCCTTTTTTCCTCCCCTACCACTGGTCTATAAAGAGTTTTAAAGACTTTAAAATTCTATGTGCTCTAAGTTTTTTTTTTTTTTTTTTTTTTTTTTTTGGCGGGGGGGGGGGTGCCAATTTCGAGTGGGAAGAAAAATCTTGATTATTTATTGTGACAATAAAATGACACAGAACAGTTTTTTTTTTTTTAATTTAAGCAGTTTTAAAGAGTTTTGAAACTTTAAGTATTATTACTGTGAGATGTGAAGAAAACGGTGAAACGAAATTTTGAAGGTGAAATTCAGATAAAATTTTAATGAAATGGATATGATGGAATGAATAGTTAATGAAATTTAGGACCGATTATTTTTTCACTTAAAGTAACAAATACAGTAGAGCAATTTTTTTTTTTAAACCTTTAACTGATGTCAAAGAAATTGTCACATAACTAGTGTGAAGCGGTCTGTGAGACCGCTCCAACGAAAGATGAATAAAAGCCGCGATAAATTCATAGGATGTTGTTTTTGTACTAAACTTTTTGCACAGGAGTGTTATAATTAAAATTCACCTATTCGAAAGTCTCTGGTGTTAGTACTAAAGTGAAACAAAATTTTAGTAGTGTTTGTAATAAACTGAAATTTGCAAGTTAAACTATGAAAATTGAAAAAAGCACTAGTCTGTGAGACCGGTAACATCAGTTAAAGAATAAAAAAAAAGTTTTAAACAGTTTAAACTTTGGTATTGTGGAGAAGGGAGTAAAAAGGGGAGGTGAAATTTCAGAAGAAAGGTTAGCAATGGCGGTTTTATCTTTATTTTTTAAATCAGAAATGAAAAGAAATGCAGAAGAGTTCCACCCCCCGATTAAGAAATAATATGACACTAAAGCACTTTAAAGGACTTTTAAAAATTTTTGTATGAAAATAAGCACTTTCAAGCACAAAAAAAACCTTTTGAAAAATGCAAGTACTTTTAAGGACCGTACGAATCCTGATATATTAAAATTTTCCCGACTACAGAGTAGTCCTGCACGGGTCAAGTTGCACCAGACACAAAACCGAATATTATACTTAAGTCCACCCGAACCCTCCAAAAATATTTCCTCGATCCGCAACCTGGCCAGAATCAGCCAAAATAATTTCCGGCAACCTGCAACTCAACCCAGGCCTATTTCAACACGAACCCGAAATAAAAGGAAAGGAAATCCTGTTTTATTGATATTATGAAATGTAATCTACAATTACATCTCTAATAACAATGTTTTATGTAGGCAAATGGACAAATGTATATACTTTAATATTCAAACATATGTGGGTATCATGCCCACAAGTACTTGAAGTGAGGACAGCTTGTTAAAAAGCGCCATCGATATTCACCATCATGGTTGATCTCAATGGCGCTTGCTGACAAGTTGTCCACAACATGGCTCACAATCACATGACACACCTAAGTGATGTAGGATAGGTGGGGGCTAAAGTTACGCACTTATTAATTTTGATTTTTAACGAGCACATTGATCTAAACTTATGTGACGACTGATTAAAATGTTGTATTAAAACCTTAGGCACGTTCCACTATCAAACGACATTCTGTCAAATTATAATTCCGTGAGAAATTGTAATTTTAAAAAAAACATTGCTCTGCGTATCTTTGCCCTATTCGTTGGGCTAAAAGTATGCAGTGATGAGGCAAAAGATTCGCAGTGCGCATTTTTTCCCCATTACGGCCGGATTTTGCCCCTATTTTCACTAAAATGAATAAGTAATGTAAAAGCATTAGTAAATTTTGATAATATTTAAACTGAAAATTCTAAACTAGACCATGAAAAGAACAGCGGTCTGCGAGATCACAAATAGCAGTTAACCTCCAACTGTTGTGACAAAAATCGTTTCATAAATACTGTAAGTGGTCTCCGAGACCGCTTAATCGTTGATTGAATAAAATGGTTGACTGACTCATAAGAGGCGGTTTCTGCGCTAAACTTTATGCAAAGGGCTATTATAGTAAAATTTCCCGCATTCAGAAGTCTTCAGCTATACTTCTAATTTACCAAACGAATCAAAATTAAACTAACATAACTACTTAAATTGAAAATTACAAGTTAAACTGTGAAAACTGAATATTGCAGCAATCGGCGAGACCGTTAACAGGAGTTAAGGATTAAGGTTTAAAACAAAAGCGATTCATGAAACAATATTGATTTTTAAAAGTAGGTAGGTAGATACCAACGTTCTATATTTAAAAAAAAAAAAAAAAAAAACTTAACTAGAAAAAGGAAAATGTAGTTTACTAACTTATATTAGTTAAGCAGCTATTATATTTTATATAATATAAATTTAGAAACTGTGAAAAGCTTTGCATCTAGCTAAAATGATAGGGCAAAGTCCCATATCTTAAAAATGATCGTATCTTTGTCCCAAGAAGGATGCGTACTTTTACCCTATTCTGCAGTATTTTGCTTAACCGGCTACCTATAAGTATAAACAAATGTGATCGAGGTAAACTACGTCATTTAGAAGCTAAAAATATTTCGATCTCCACTAAAATTTTGGATCTGTAAAAATTCCAGGCACTATCAGCTAAAAAATAAAGTGAAATTTAAAAAATATTAGATCAAAATTCGAAAATTTAAACTTACCTCATTTTCTTAGCACAAATTTGTTTAAACCTTTGATTAAAAGTAGCAATGACTAGTACACTTGAAACAAAACTGCCACCTATTGGTCATGAGAGCCGAAATGTTGCTTCATATGAAATCAGCCGGTGCGTATTTTTGCCCCGCTCATATCTTTACCCTATATCTCTCTTTGCATGAGAAAGTAAAAACTCGGCATTTTATCGCTCAAACTCACGTAAAATTAAAATGCAGTTGTTTATATTTAGGTTTTTTCCAAGTCTAAGATTTTCACAAAAAGTTTGAGCAGAACAATTTTTCAGATAAAATAAATACATATTTCAATATGAATGAGCTATTATTAAATTTACTCCTTAACCTTTAACTGATGTCACAGAAATTGTCACAACTAGTGTGAAGTCAATTAGTGTGAAGTTGTCTGTGAGACCGCTTTATCGAAAGATGAATAAAAGGCACGATTAACTCATAGGATGGTATTTTTGTACTGCACTTTTTGTACAGGACTGTTATAATTAAAATTTACCTATTCAAAAGTGTCTGGTGATAGTACTAAAGTTCACAACGGAACAAAATTTCGGTAGTGTTTGTAGTTAAACTGAAAATTGCAAGTACATAAATAATTGCAAAACTATAAAAATTAAAAAAAAAGCTGTGGTCTGAGAGGCCGGTAACATGAGTTAAAAGTTAAGAAAAAAATACATATATAAGAAATGTGATAAATTCTTTTTATTTAAGGCACAGTTAAGAACCATTTATCCTTCTCTAGGAATAGAAAAATTTTACCAACATTTCATTTTTCATATACACGCAAACATATGTATAATATTTCTGATAGTTTTAAAACACATACCCATGATATGTGTGTATGGATAGAAAAGTGCCCAATATTCAGAGTTAGAAGCATAGGAGAGAGTATGGAGGAATGGGACACATTTTACAAAAATAAGAAAATGAACTTTGTTTGACACAAAAACAATATTTCAGTTTACAGAATACAAAATGAAACACTTTCTAATGTCCCTGAACAATATAGAAACATAATTTTCAGAAACAATTTTATAATTAAAGAAATTGCAAGTTTCAAAATTTGTCCCATGCTTAGTTTAATCCATGCTTAAAGGCTTAGTTTATATTATGGATAATATACAGTATAATGTTCCATAAATAGGGAAACTATTACATCTATGCATAAACAAGTCATTAATATTCAAAAAGCATAAAAAATATATGAAGCAAAATCACTTCTGATCTTGAAATAATCTTTTACTTTATACAATTGAAATCTTATGCAACTTTTTTCAACTGGAGATTGGGCTACCATTGCTTCATCTAGTGTGCGATTGATGAAATGTCTAGAATGATCATATTCAAAAATTATTTATTACTACCAAAACAAAAACAAATTTTGCAGGAAATTTTGCAGGAAAGTAAAAGAATATATAAAATTTATTAAGTTAAACCACCTCTTTGCATGTTCGCCAACATAAATGAAAAATAGTGGAACTTCGAAGGATCACTTTTTGCTTCCTAATTGGTTTGATTAAGAGTATCAACAATAACACAGATTATAAAACATGTAAGCGTGAGGGGGGGGGGGGGGGGCGTGTTATGAAGAAAATTTTTAAAGTAAAATTTTTATTGTATAAATTTTTTTTATAAAACAAACTTTGAATTTTATTCATTGCTGGCACATCTGCCCAATACCTAGATTTTTAACCTGAAAAAAAATATTTTGGACATTCTTTTGAAAAATCAGTCAACCCGAACCCGACACACAAGATTCAAAACCCAAACCGACCCGATCCGAACCAAAAAAGTAAGGTAAACCCGACCCGATGCCGGAATCTAGTACAATAAATACCGATTACACGGCACGACTCTAATATTAAGAAAGATAATTTTGGTATACATTTTAAGTATTCTGCAGAAGAATAGTGGAATATTTAGCCTTCATTATCAGTCAAAGGGGGCGGGGGGTACTATTCATTGCATCACTAATTAGAAATAAAATATTTAATCTGCTAACCATATTGCAATAAAATATTATTTTTTACATAAAACATTGGAAATTGCACGCATGCAGTAAACACTGATGTAAAGAATAGTCATTTGACTGAACGATAAATATTTAACAATAAAATAATAGGATGATATCGCATTAATACCTGCTAAAATCATGTTACATTATAATTCGAAATCAAACGGTCTTACTGTGTAGTTCATTTTTACTTATTAGGAATCAAGGAGAATGGAAATATAACAAAATTTAACTCATAAAGACGAAATATTTACTTACATCCTAATTTGAAATCATAATCAAGATGGATACCTTGAACACCTCTGTGGTTGCGTGAATAGTCATTACGTCATCATTGAAGTCCTTTCTCATTGGCTGACATGGGAGACTAAGATATTTCATGTATTTCTACTATGCGAGTGGTAAATATTATACCCGGTTACAGATAAAATTCTAGTAAACATGCAGATTTCTGTAGTTTTACAAAAACTAGTTTTGTAGGATTACAGATTTTTTTTTACAGTGTAGTAGTTCGGAAAGGACAGACAAGGAATTGCACACTTGCACACAAGGAATATGATAGTTTAAAGACCTTTCAAAATGGATTTTGCACACAAGGAATGTGATAGTAAAAAAAAAATAGATTTTGGTTAACCGAAAGTTTTGGTTAAAAGAATTTCGGATAAAAGAGGTCCTACTGTAAATAAAACGTTTTCCACTTTCTGCGATGCACATATAGGGTATATAAAATTGCTCTTGCTTTACAGTAAATAAATGAAAAGAGTAACAACTATCTAATTGAGATATTTTGATGGTAAAGCTGCCACACTCAAGCTAATGCAACAAATACTAGGTTCCGCTATGGGAAAATTGGAAAATGCACACTGAAAATAAATATTGAAATAGACAGAAGAAAATTTCCAGTTACAAAGATGCAAAGCATCAATTAATTAATACAAAACAATATTATGTTTCATCTGGCTAGAGTGGATCATTGCCTATATTTTCGAAAATGTCCAAATTCAATATTCATAATTTTGTGTCAACATCTGAAGGGAAATACTTAGTCCTTAGCAAATTTCTATGATTTATTGTAAAAGTAAGTACTTGTAAATTATAAGTATTTATTTATAAATTATAATACTTATTTATGTTGGGTTTTTCTCCAATAAATCAATTTACCCGTTACCAACCCCATTACCAATAAGTATTAAATATAAATACTTGGGTTAAAAAAAAATAAATAAATAAAATAAATACTCGGGTATTTTAACATGATTGAGCATACATAAATAAAAGTGGTGAATTTCTCAAAAGCTCATGCCTTTTTAGGTGTGTTCGTAATTATATAAATACGTAGCATCTATAGTCGTCGTTCAGTCCGTCCGTCCGCATATAACAGAGCAAAAACTACCCAACCGAATGACCTGAAATTTTAAATATATAATTGCTGCAAAATTTTGTCGAGTCATTTCAGATTTTACGAAAATCGGATGTATAGTTTAATTATAGGGATAGTCAAAAGTTTTCCGTTACATGACGGCCAATGGGAAAAAAAAATTTCAAGTGCATTTTAATGATGTCACAGCTTTTCGAACAGAATGAAATTGATATACACTTATGAAGTGCACTAAAATATACTTTCAGTACAATATGCGGTGCAAATATATATATATATATATATAAAACTAGTTATATTACGAACGTACCTCATTTGCCACGTTTGACGAACGATTTCCAACTTGTTTATACTTTCAAACACAGTTGAAAAGTGTTTATGAGTTCGGTTTGTCTGTTTGTCCGTGCTCTAACTCGCGTAAATATAGTCCGATTACCATAAAATTCATAGATGTTATTGGGTATTACTATGACGTGTTTCGTATTGAAAATGAAGTGTGTAGCATCTACAGTTCATTTACAGGGACACTCAAAAGACTTCCGCTATATTATGGTCTATTGTGAAAAATCGTTTGCTGTACATTTGAATGATATTACGCTATTTTAAACATACTGAAATTCATATATATATATATATAACTGAGAAGTACTACGCATAGAATTTATCGTTCATTTACAAGGATGCAAAAAAGAAAAAACATTGGATACAGAAGAAATTGAACAGTATAATTGAACTATAATTGAACTATTGAAGCGTATGAACAATAATTGCTGGAAGGGCAGTTTCAGTTGTGGTACGCGTTTTAAAATTAAACTATTTTTTAATATTTCTTGGTGTGTATAAATTCTTCAGATCATATATAGGGCTGCATGAAAGTTCTAAAGTGCATTTTTTTTTTTCAGGGAAATTGCTGAATGGAAATTTTTAGCTGTGCTATTTGTTTAACTGAACTAACTTTTAGTCCACTATTTATATATATATTTCTCTTGCGTGGGGCTAAAATAGGGCTGAATTTGTAGCTTGCCGTATGGCAACAACCGCAGTAGCACAATTAATTTGTCTTTTTACATTCCACCAATCATAAGAGTGATTTCATCACTTAAATTCGCGTCATATTTAAAAGAAAAATTTCAATAGTTTCATAAAATGAAAACATATCAAAACGATTCCGTTTAATTATGCACTAACCGCATATAAGCAGAACACAGATTATTTATTCAGAAATAATATTAAGAAATCTGTGTAAATAAAATGACAATGAATAATCTTTCATAATAAGCAATATGGAAAACGAAATGTTTCTGATGAAGATAATGACGCCTTTCAGAAAACAAAAAATGCATTTTCATCCATGAATTAAAACATTTTACCATAACTGTGTCAGTGATGACATCATACTCCTGATCCTTATTCCTACACATACATGGACTGGACTCTTGCTATTTATTTAAAGATCCTTGGTATACACAAAATAAAATATTTCTAAAAATTACATAATTTCCAATTAATTAAAATGAATATTTAATGAAACTCAGGAATTTTAGAGCAATTGCTTAAATGACGCTTTAATCTCGGAAGGGATGAATGGTTGTGATGGTGAAAATGATGTTATATTCGAAAGAAGCGATTCATTCTCATATGGACTCCAAAAGTATTATGGCACACGGTAGAATTGTTTCAAACAAGCAACCGATTTCTGGGAAAGTTTTCCATTGTGGGAAAGAGTTACCTCCTGAAAAAAAAACAGGAAATGCACAGGAACGGTTTGTTAGGATCTGCCAATAACGTCAAGAGCTTTAGAGTCTATATAAAACTGAAATATTTTAGTACGATTTTGTCAGTATGACGGTATATTCACCGGCCTTTACATTTAATTTAAAAAAAATTAAATTCAGAGCAGGAACTCTTTTTAAGCACAGTACGATCTTTTGGCAGGTGTAAGAATAGCAATGGCCATTGTTTCATTTTACGGTCACGTGATGGATTCAGAAAATCAGCTTTTTGATCAAAAGTTTCTTTTAGACACTTCAGAAAACGTGTTGTCTAGTTTTGTTAAGTTGTCAAGTGTCTGAGGGATATTGTATTTTTCACGTCGAACGAACTTTAGATAGTGTTTGTTGATTTATATTGAACTAATTTGGTATCAGTTAGTGTTTTTCGAAATAAAGGGTCTAGCTGGATAAGCATAGCGAAATGGCCCTCACCGCTCATGTTTGAAATAATATGTGTGGTAATAAGGCTCACCATGAGAATACAATATACAGTGTTTTTAGCTTCTGACCTTGAACTGTCCTTGAGATAATCGGGGAAGTATGCGGCGGTGCTACTGTTTTTCAAATACGTTTTTCTCTAAAAGTGCAAAAGTTAAAAAAATTAAACCAACGCCAATTATTGAAAAATATATTAGTTCACATTATATATTTTTGTTCACATTTTTACACAAATTTTAACAAAGAAAAAAAAAAATATATTTTTAAAAATTATTAATGTAGTAATTTTATATTTACACCAATCCAAAAATTGCAGAATAAAACTCAAAGTATTTACTTTTAAGAAAAAAAAATATCGTTAAAATCGAAGATGCGCTTTTTGAGTTATAAAAAAATAATAATGCTATCAACTTGCTAAACTATACGTAACTTTCTCTGTTTGCATTTGCTACTAATACGCTACTATTAATATGCATTGGCCGATTTGTGACATTTCCACTCGGGCAGGATGCGTATTTCGCCAAAATAAGATAATGTTTCCATACATACCACTTCTCTATAGGTTTGTTTCGTGTTTGTAAACATTCTGTTATTTTGGCGGACTGCGCATCCTTCTCGCGTAATAATATCAAGTTGACGGTATAGTTATAGTATAGATACAAATTTATAAATCACTTACAAGGCTGCAGAAAAAAAAATCGGATATTTTCCCGACTATTGATGTTATTAGCAGAAATTGCGTTTTCAAATGCGTTTTTCAAATTATTTGTTTAGACATAATTTTTCATACTAATAAACTGTAAAGTTTTTTTTTTTTTTTTTTTTTTTTTTTTTTACAGAAATTGGGTTTTCAAATGCGTTTTTCAAATTGTTTATTTAGACATAATTTTTCATCCTAATAAACTATGAAATTTTTTTTACAGAAATTGGATTTTCAAATTGTTTATTTAGACATCATTTTTCATCCTAATAAGCTGTGAAGTTTTTTTTACAATATTCTGAATGTGCACTGAAAAAAAATGTACTCGAAATTGAGTAAATCGATGTACTCTTATCGAATTTGTTTGGATCAAAAATTAACTTATGCTTTCTCAATTTTGATACAGTATATGTTATCAAACCCAAACGAAACGACAATTTTGTACTTTGTAGTGGTTTATTTTATTCATGGCGTTAAAGATGCTGTTAAATTCCGATGAAAAAAATTCCTGTTAAAGATGCTCTTTAACAGGAAAACGATGTAATATACTGTCGAAATGAGAGGTATAATATTACCTTTTTTATTCCACGGAAGGAACTATATTCTGTGTATCCTATATAATGCGTCAGGTTACATTGTGTTGTTGTTTATCAATACTTTTTATGTTTGGCCTGGTCTGTGTGCTAAGGCTAAGTAAGATGGATTTGTTCGTGAAAACAAAAATTAGAAGAATGGGATTTTCAATATTTCGCCGACAACTGCGAAAGTAAGTGTTCTCTGTTAAATATTCAATACTTTTTTTTCTTGTTTAATGTAATCAGTATCTTCTGTAAATATTAGATTAATGTAAGTATTAAATTATTCACAGTATTTTAAAATGATTTAAGAGTGCTCGGAAACAATACTCTTGTGATAAAAATAATTGAGTGGCGTAGTCTGATAATAATTTTGCTATTTTTTCTTAGTAAATAATCAATTAAATGCTTCTTGTTAATAATTTTGAGTGGGATATAAATGTCAGAACATTTTTACTTTAATCTGTAATAAAATGTCTCGGGGGGGGGGGGGGTCCTTTGACAAGAAAAATATTTTTTTTTCATTTAACTTATTTTAATTTTGAAAGTGTTTTACTAAATGTGTGCCTTTTAGCAGTAATTTATTTTTGTTTCACACGTGTTACTAATCGGCCATCTTGAACGCCATCTTGTTTTCATTCATATTTTTATAACAAGAGCGTTGTTTTCAAACCCTTTTAAATTATTTTTAAATACTGTGCATAATTTAATATTTGCATTAATCTAATACTTACAGAAGGTATAGCTGATTGCATAAAATAAGAAGAAAAAATGTATTGAATGTGTAACACAAAGATTTACTTTTGAAGTTTATATTTGAATACATACATGGAATCAAAAATGAGTACATAAAAGTTTCATATCTGAATATATACATAAGATCGAAAATGAGTACATAACGGTGCATATTTGAATACATCCATGGAATCAAAAATGAGTACAAGTCTTTCTCAATTTTGAGTACATTTGGATCGCAGCTATTTACCCGACTGCCAAGAATGGTTATGTGTTTCACGCGTATCTGGGTATGTAGATTTCTTTATACCCCCGAAACATCCCAACGGCCGGATGGATTTTAATGAATGAGGTCTCTATCGATTCGTCTTAACCGTCCGATGGTTATAGGCTATTTTTTGTTTTTATAAATTCAAAATGGTGGCTGTAAAATACAAAATGGCGGTAGAAACGAAAAAAATATTACGCATCCTATTAAGTGGCATATCATTGGATAGGTCTTTCAAAATGAAGACGATGTTTCATTGACTATTTTACAGTCAGAAGCTCCGTTTAAATATTACACAACCTGGAAGTTGTGTAGGTAGGATCTCTAGCTTTACTGAAACTTTAACCATCATAGACATCTACAGGCTAGAGATCTGCACGGGCCGGCCCATGGTCCGAAGCTCGGGCCTATTTTCATTCACTGCACTCGGGCCGGGCCGGGCCGGCCTCGGGCCTTACTTTTTTCCTGAAGGTTCGGGCCGGGCCGGGCCGGGCCGGGCCTAACTTATTTTTTTCTGTACAGAGCCGGGACTGGTTTCATTCCTAGTCTTCACGGTCCAAACTTTCAGTCCTAGTTTTGACCCAGCCCGTATGAAAATCATTGTCTCGGCGTGACCTGGCCCGTTCAAAAGTCAGTAAAATTAGGCTTGGCCCAAAAAATTTTTCAAAAAATGCATACATTTTTAAATGCCATTATTCTACAATTAAACATTAAAATTCATTCTTTTTAAATAATAATAGATTTCTACGCTTATTAAAATATAGTTAAATTAAAATATAATAAAACGTGTGAAAAACAACCTGCCTATGACGGAATCTTGTTTTAAACTGAAAAACGTGTCGATCCAAGCAAAATTAATATACTAATACGTAAGAAAAGAATATATAATACATTTACACTTGCTAAGAAGGGAACTTGTCTATATCGCATTTTTTTTCTGTTCTATCTAATTCCGTCTTAGATTTTACTGTAAACATTTTTCAGATTTTTAACACTTCAATACATGAAATATGGATTAACAATATTAATAATAACTGAAACATTTACATACAAGAAATAGAGATTCATTAAAAAATAAATATCGCACCCTGCGGCACTGCTATAAAAAAGAAAATTTTAAACATGAAAAAAAAGTAAGATAAATATTTTTGGTCTGAACTCCTTGTACGAGACAAATTTTTCACCAAATCGACATAAAAATCAATGACTTTTTTTTACTTTTACTGCCCGAGAGAGACTGCTCAGACTAGGAAGTGAGTCTGTAGAGCATAGATTGTCCCTCCCGGTCCCCTTTATTGAGGTCTAAAAAAAAAAAGAAAAAGAAAAAAAAAAAAGGTTACAAATTTCAGCCGAGGCTGAGCCCGCCAATACGCGCGACAGAGGGTGGAGTGGTATATATAAGATTTAAAAAAAAAATGTTACATTAGCAAGCTTTGTGAAACAAACATAAGGACATTAAATAATGCAGTGTTATACAAAGTTAGACAATATTATACAAGTTGCTGCGAAACAACATTGGGTACTGAATAAGGGAGAATCAAAGTCTCTGTCTCAGTGATGGAGTAAAACTGAAAGGTTACATAAGAAGTTGAAGATGTTTTTAAGCTTTGAGAGCAAAATCGGGCGCGATAAAATATTTGTTAACCAACCAACTGGAAGAACAGGAGGACGGCGGATATGCCAGCGAGCTGTTAAAGGACAATTATAGAAATAATGAGAGGCAACAGCATCATCACCGCACTCACATAGAGGAGAAAGGGCTCTTTTGAACTTGAAGAGGTATGCTCCAAAAGGACCATGACCGGTAAGGAAAGCTGTGGTGGATGGAGTGAGCAGCAGAAGATCCAAAGTTACCACTGGGACAAGATCATAGGTATATCTACCCTTATCTGAGTAGTCCCAGTAATCCTGCCATTTTTTCATAAAATGAGCGCGTAGATGTCTTTTGATGTGTGAGTGCGGTACTGGAAGTGAAAAATCAACTGATGGTTTAGCAGTTGCCTCCTTTGCCAACATATCTGCCGTTTCATTTCCCAGGATACCCTTATGGGCTGAAACGTGGCTTAAATAGGTTTTCCAGAGAAGATTTTTGAGAAGTGATTTAATCTCAATAACCTGGGGATTTGTTGAGCCAAACGAACAGATAGCCTGCAGGCTTGAAAGACTATCGCTAAAAACTGGAATTAAAAAATTTTGGTTTTGTTGAGAAATCCACTCTAAAGCTTTAAAGATGGCAAAGAGTTCGGCTTGGAAAATGGAATTATTGTTATCCAGCCTGCAAGACCAACGATGAGTCACTTCACTCCCTTTCGTAGCGCAGAAAGCTGCACCTACTCCGGTAACAGTGCGTGAGCCATCGGTGAAGACCATAACATTTTGAGTGGGAGAGTAAGAATTTATAGTCGGGTTTACTTGTAGGTGGGAAGTCTCATCTGCCGGATGAAACTGCCAGCCAAGAGTCTTACGCTGAATCATCATTTGTGGAAAAAATTGCTGTGAGATAGCTTCATTCTCCAAATGGATGATGTTGCTTTTAGTGAACTCATATTTAATGGTAATGGAAATGGGAGGAATACCTGTCAAGATATTGAGAGCATCACTGGAAATGGTTCTATATCCCCTAGAAATTCGCAAGAGAAACATCCTTTGTATAGAAACTAATTTATTAAGTGCTGCTTTTGTAAGATTTCCCCCCCAAATAGATGCTCCATAGGTGATAATTTTTTCAACAATAGTAGAGTACCAAATTTTTAGCATATGGCTTTTAATACCCCAAGATTTAGTGGTTAATCTTTTTGAGTTATGATAAAATTTTACTAGTTTGATTTTAAGGTAATTAATATGAGAGAACCAGTTCAAGTGCTCATCTATTGACAATCCTAACAATTTAAGGTTAGAGACATGATGGACGCTAGTGCCATTTATTCTGATGGTGGGTTTCCTTTTAAGTTTATAAGGTTTTGCAAATGTTAGGGCTTGGGATTTATTAGTGGAAAGTTGCAGGTGCAGTGATTCCAGCAGCTGACAGAAAATTGGGAGAGCAAAAGCAGCCTCCAACTCCAAGTCCAGACGCCGAAAACCAGAGAAAATAAAGCTGAAGTCATCCGCGAACGCAAAAAGCAAGTAACCAAGTTTTTCGAATTCTGAGAGAAAAATATTAGCTATGAGGAGCCAAAGAATTGGCCCCAGGCAGGAACCTTGTGGACAACCCTTTCTCTGTGGGTGGATAGAGATTCCTGCTCCCCAGTTAACAAGAATGCTTCTCTCAGAAAGATAAGAACGAATGACTCCAGCAATATTACCCGGACAATTTAGAATGCTAAGTTGGAGGAGAATGTCTCTCCACTCAACATTGTCGAAAGCGCCTTGAATATCAAGAGAGACCAGGGAAGTGTATTTGCCTTCACTAATTTTAAAAGCACAGGAAGTCAAGATTTCGGAAAGAGCTTTTTCACATGATCTGCCCTCTCTGAATCCAAATTGCCTATTACTTAATAACTTGTTTGATTCGAGGAAAATAATAAGACGTTTAGCTATTAATTTTTCTAGTAATTTACCTAACACCGGAAGCAGGCAGATCGGGCGATAAGAGCTGGGTTCAGAGGGAGTCTTCCCTTGCTTAAGGAAATATACTACTTCCCCTTGTCTCAAAGTTAGAGGAAAATAATGGAAAGAAAGACAGAGATTGGCCCATTGGGTAAAAATCTCTGGTAATATATTAAAGGAACGTTTGAGAATTCGGAAATCAATAGAGTCAGCACCAGGAGCTTTGTTTGTAGAAATTCACTCGGGCCGGGCTCGGGCTGAACTTTCAGCTTTCATAACGGGCCGGGCGAATAAATTTTATTCTACGGGCCGGGCTGGGTTCGGGCCGAACTTTTAACTTTTTTACCGGGCCCGGCCAATATTTTTTTTGTACGGGCGGGGCCGGGCCGAAATTTTTTTCTATCAGTCGGGCCGGGCCCGGGCCTGGAAATGGCGGACCGTGCAGACTTCTACTGTAGGCCACATCAAAACAGTGTTTATAGATAGGAACTAACATTTAAATACAACTTAAAACTCATCAATACAAGTAAATAAAAAAAATAGCTAAGTAATATAAAAAATAGTTTCACAGAGAAATAATTTGAATAGATGATGAATAGATTTGATAGAATGATGAGAAATAATTAGTTCGCTTTTTACGTAGTCAGGATTTTTGATTTTTTAAATTTAATTTGAGTATGTGACGTATTTAAAAATGAGTACTTTTTACTCAATTTTGAGAACCCATTTTTTATTTTTCAGTGTGTTGGAAAGTATTTCATAATTTTTGCTAGACGCATGATTTTTCGTTATTGTTTAAAACTATTTTTACTTTTATAATTAACTGCCAAATGAAGTCCATTTATAACGAATCATTTTCTTGTTTCCTTCAACTTCATTACAATCGATTTGTATTTATAATTCCCACAATAAGTTTGAAAGAAATGATTCCATTCCAAATACATACTGATATTGTTTTTGGAAAAACAAATCTAAAACTGCCTCTGAACAAACAAGAAAAGCAAAGAGTTGAGAAAGAGATATCTTCTGATTTTCCAAAACCCAATTACCTTGCTATGAGAATCTCTCAGAAATTGGACAATTGAAACAATTTCCTCGGGTAAAACTGTTGAAGCAAATCTGATCTTTCAACAAAACAAAATAAAAGTATAGTTATCAGAAATCTATATAATATCTTTCAGTGCCATGATTTCTTTTCTTGTACAGTATTGGAAACTTGAGAATATATTAGTTAATGGATATATATTTCTAAAAGCTATGTTATATTGTTAATAAATCAAAATCTCAAGTGTTTTCATATTTAAACTAGCATATGAAAATTCATGTTTTAATTAAGATTAATTTTAACTAGAATTTCCTCTCATACATGGAAACATCATTACAGGGCCGTAAACAGCTGACAAAGTCAAAAGAGGATTTAAAATTTTTATGGTGGGCTAAATGACAGTTGATTTTTTTCCTTCTTCCATTTTAATCAGGGGTGTAGCGGATGGTATACGCAGGTATACGGCGTATACCTTCTGGATTTTTTAAGAAGCTCCGTATACCCTCTGTTTCTCAAATAAAGATATAGCGTATACCTTAGGCATGATGTTCAAGACTTTAGCGTATATCCTGTGCCTATAGCATCAGAGTTGGGCAAAATACATCGAAAAACCATTTGTAAGGAGGTGTTCTAAATTAAAAGAGAAATTAGCGGACTGTTAACATAAATGTTTTAATGAAGGCTAATGGCGACTTGTTGCCGCAGAGGTTGTTCCTCTTACACTCATGCGTACTCAACCCGTGATCCGGGTTCAACGAAAGGGTTACATTAAAAGGATTGATTGCCAATTGGCATAGATGCGGGGGTGGTGTTCCGTCGCCAAAGGCGAATTACAATGTTTGTTACAGGTACGGAACATCCCGCCCGGCGTTGAAATATTATATTTCAATATGTATAAAATGCAATACAGATTAAAAAAAAAACACAACATAGTACAGATTATAAGCAAAGAAATAAAATAAACACAATTAATACACAATAAAACACAATTACAGTCCAGATTTTTGTTAATTATTGTCATTTATGGGTAATATGCTTATTTGGTTAACAGAACGTTTAAAATTGCCCTTAGCGGTGCGTAGTTCTACTACTCTGACCATTCCGTCAGCACCTGGGATTACCTTAGTAATGCGACCTAGAGACCAGGTGCAAAGTGGGAGTTGAGTGTCCTTTAATAGGACCAACATGCCTGGCAAAATATTTTGTTTTTTAAACATCCATTTGTTTCTCTCCTGTAAATTACTGAGATAATTGTTTTGCCAGCGTTTCCAAATCGTTTGGGTTAATTTTTGAGTCCTTTGCCACTTGTTAAGCAAGTTATCCTTTACCTCCATCAAATTAGGTTCAGGAATTAAATTAAGGGGCCTGCCTATGAGAAAGTGGCCTGGAGTTAACACCTGAAGATCGTCAGCATCTGTGGACAAGGGACAAAGCGGTCGCGAATTTAAAATCGCTTCGATCTGTGTTATTACGGTTAGAAATTCTTCGATCGTGAGATGAGCGGAACCTACTGCTCTTTTTAAATGGTATTTGAAGGCCTTAACTCCTGCCTCCCAAAGTCCACCAAAGTTGGGTGCTCTAGGAGGAGAGAATTTCCAGTTAATGCCTTCTGAAGCTAAAAAGTTACAAACTTCATCACTGGCTACAAGTTTACGTAAACGCTTCAGTTCTGCTGAAGCCCCAACAAAATTAGTAGCGTTATCGATAAAAATTACCGAACTCCTCCCACGACGAGCGAAGAATCTCTTTAGCGTTGCTATTATCGCCTCGGATGTCAAGTCGGAGACAAAATCCAAGTGTACAGCTTTAGAGGCCATACACACGAAAATGGCAACGTATATTTTTTGGAAGGTACCCTTTCTCTGACCCTTATATTTTATTTCAAAGGGGCCACACAGATCTAATCCTACTCTGGAAAATGGTGAACTGGGCGTTATTCTTTCAGGAGGGAGATCTCCCATTACTTGATTAGCCAGTATAGGCTTAATTTTAAAACATTGTACACATTCATGTACTACTTTGCGAGCTGTGTTTCTACCGCTAAGAGGCCAATATTTTTGGCGCACAGTGTTCAAAAGAGCCTGGGGCCCGACATGAAAATCTCGTACATGATAATACTGAATATCATTCTCGTTAAGCGACAGCTCGCTGGTAGCACTATAGGAAATTTGTGATCAAATGGTAAGTTAGATTTAGCCAATCTACCTCCCACCCTTATCAAGCCAATCGAATCAATAAAGGGGTTCAAAAATTTTAACTTACTTGAACCATGCACCGAAGATCCCCCTTTCAGGGCGGAGATTTCCTTGGAAAAATACATTACCTGCACATGCTTAATCAAGCACACTTCTGCCCCCATTAATTCCTCCAGTGACAGAGGGCCTGTTGCAGTTGCTACCTTTTTACACTTTAAGAAAAACCTAAAAATATATGCTACAATTCTAATTAATTTAAGAAAATTATTTGTTAAAGTCAACAAATTATCAAAAAAATTAATGTCCATATTGTTGATTAAAGTCACTTGTCTACTGGCTTTGAGTTCATTGGAATAATAACTGTTCGAGCAGTCAGTAAGACTAGAAATAGGTTTCTCTATTGCTTCTTTAAGAATTTGAAGTGGCGGCCCATTCCACCATAGTTCACTGGAGGCAAGGTTTTTCACATCCATTCCTCTGGATATCAGGTCTGCGGGGTTATGCTCCAATGGTATATGGTGCCATGGAATGTTCCTTGAAATGTCCTTTATTTGCACTACACGGTTGCCGACAAAAGTTTTCAATGAATGTGGAGCAGTGTCCATCCAAGCTAAGGCAATGGTCGAGTCTGAAAATAGTCGCACAGCATTCACCTTTTGGTTTAAAGCAACTAAGACCTTACAGGTTAATTTTGCAAGAAGAAGACACGCTGATAGTTCCAAGCGGGGTACGGTTATCACCTTTGTAGGGGCCACTCGTGACTTGCTGCAAAGAAGGTGACTAACCGTTTCGTTGGAGTTAGATATAGTTTGCACATAAATAACTGCACCGTATGCCTTTGAAGAAGCATCGGCGAAGCCATTAAGTACCACTGATTGGACGTGCACCTTTAAGAAGCATCTCGGTACGTTGATGGACTCGAGTTCTGGTGATGTTGCGATAAAGGTTTCCCATTTTTTGGAAATTTGCGAAGGTAAAGTATCGTTCCATTGTAATTTAAGCAACCACAATTGTTGCATGAATATCTTTGCCTTTGCAATCACCAGAGTTGGGCAAAATACATCGAAAAACCATTTCGATACAAAATACAAAATACATTGTTTTTTCAACTTAAAATACAAAATACAAAATACTTTCCAAATTTCAAAAATTCAAAATACAAAATACATGTATTTTGAAAATACATTTAAAATACAAAATACATTAAAAAAAAAAAAAAAAAAAAAAAAAAAAAAGACGATTGTGCATTAAACTGCACTAGTCAAATGCAAAGCTGGTTTTCAAAACTGATTAAATTTTTAGAAATTTTAAATTTCCAAATAAAGAAGCAAAAACAATTAAGCCTCAACGAAAGATAACAAAAACAAAACTGAAAGATTGGGGTAACAATGTGCTTAAAAGTGTATGAAGGTTACAAGAATAACTCATAATGAATAAACTACCCTTTAAAGGTAGTTACTCAGTAGGAATAACTGCATGAATTGATTGTGGTAGAGGTCTGGACGGACTGGGCTTGGTCCGAGGTCCGTACCCGGCCCAGCCCGCGGTTTGATGAATTCTGAAAGGTATTAGAAAGTAGCTCCTTTGGATTTCAGAAAAGCCTTATGAAATGGCAGATTTCACAAATCTGCTTTTTCTTATACAGCTTCAAAAATTATCATGTTTTTAACCCTCCTTTTTTCTTTTATTCTAAATTGCATTAATTTTTTAATGAAACTTTATTTGAATGTTGAAACATCGAAGACTAAGTAACCATTAGTGTTGCTATTGTGTATTTTCTGTCTTGCGAACACATAGTAATTTTAAAATAAAGTTATCCCATAAATATGTATGCAGTATTCTTTAAAAGAATCTTAATTGTATGTTTAAAGAAATCTGATTTATTTATTTATTTTTTTTTAGAAATTGAATCGGGCCTCATTTAATTGATTTTCCCAAGGGTCGGGCCTGTTTTCATTGACTTTTGTACGGGCTGAGCCGGGCCGGACCATGCTCAGGCCGAACTTTTAATTTTTTCATCGGGTCGGGATAAGATTACTTTTGTGCGGGCCGGGCCGGACCCGGCCTGGAAATTCCGACCCGTGCAGACCTCTAGATTGTGGATCGATAAGGAATCTCTTTCACGAAGCATAAAGCACCGCCCGCTACTGAGTGTTCGAAGCCAAAATTGAGACAGTATCGATTTTCAGAAAAAGCATAAAAAATTTGGTGCGGTGAAATTCTATTCAATAGCTGCAGAGATATAAAAATCTCGAAAATCGTAAAAAACACAGCACAGAAAAAAATCATCTGTAGGACGATATATGCAAGAATGTCATCCATACTAACTGAATATGATGAAGTTTGATGAAATTCCGTGCTCTAGTTCTTGAGATATAGCTCTCAAGGCACACCTGCCAACTTCAAATTTTTAAAAATCAAATAAATGCCAGAAAATTTATTTAAAAAAGGTGCCTTTTATCTACGTGGTACTTATTTCATTTCAATTCGATTTACAAATATAATCATTTTGACATGGTGGAAAAAAAAAAAAAAAAAAAAAAAAAAAAACGAGAGTTTTACATACATGTTACGGCAATCACAAAAACACAGCACAACAACGCCACCTCTTTAGCGATGCAACCCAAATTTAATCAGCATTAATTTATTTGAAGATCTAAATTAATAAGAAATTGGATTAAATTTTGTCCATTAGTTTTTTGGATATAGTTATCGGGGAAGGGAAATCATGAAAAACCCAGCATAGCAGCACCACCTGTTAAGCGATATACGCTAAAAACTAATTGGCAAGTATTTCCGTTCATGCCTATATGTAGTTTGATGAAATTCTGTATATTGGTTCTTACAACATAGCTATCATGGAATAAAATAGTTAAGCATAGCAGTGCCGACTGTTGGGCGAAATAAATCCAAAGCTAAGTTACACCTAGGTCTATCTTAATCTGAAGTTTGATTATTATTAAACTCCATGCATTAGTTCTTGAGGTTGAAGGGCCACAAAAATTGTGTCTCACACAGACTAACAGACAGACACACATTTCCCAAAAATAGTTAAATCGCATTCAAGGTATCCTGAAACGTGTAAATTAAGCAAAAAACGAAAGTCGAAAAATTTCACGATACCAATACTTCCTTCTTATTTATTACAAGAATGTAAAAAACAAATTAGTCTAGTATCAGTCTTTTTTAGTATATGTCTACAAAAGAACACATTTTATAATAATCTTATATGTACAATGACACAGAATAAAATTGTTTAAATGAGTTTAAATGTGTTTTTTTCTTTTTATATAATGTGCATGTGTTTAATAAGAGCTCCCAACTACGCAAGATTTTTTAAGACCACCCACTAATAAAATATTTGGGGCACAATTTTTCGATTATGTTGCTTTTTAGAAATAATGCATACGAAATTTAAAATATGTGCAAGCAAATAGTAGGAATTGAATAAATATAAGAATTTTTAAAATTCGACCCTAGTGTTCCATAATAATTCATTTTAAATCCTTTTAAATGCAAAATATATTTTTCATCCATTTAAAAATAATGTTATTTGAATGTATATTGATAATCGACTAAAAAAAAGGAGGGTGGGGGTGAGTTACTAAAAGTTTAATGACGCACAAACATACTTTGCCAGGATTTCAAAAAGATATTAGCCGCCGGTATGCTATTTCTTCTCCCAACAATTAAAGTGTCGTGTCTCTTAAAAAATAACGTTCTGTTATATAAGACAGCCGTAAAACAAATAGGTGTATCATTGTACGGGACAATCTCTACTGCAATTTTTTAAGCTTCTAAGCATCGCACATTTTCAATTTTCATACCGTCGTGTAGGGGAAAAAAAGGTCTTTTAAATGCAATTTGTTTGAAAACTGCATTTCCATTTATTTTAGCGATATTAATTTTTTTGTAGTTTTTAACAAGATTTCTTAAAGTTGGCATCTCACGTACTCTGTTTCTGTAGAAAGTAAAGGTAAAATAGTTGGAAAATGGTAGATTATTATTTTTTTGTTGCCACTTTCCCATAACAACTGAAAAAAAAAAATACATATTAAAGTGCTATTTTGAAAAAATATAAATGAATGATTTCTGATAAAACATGGATCTATTATAAACTATATTTAATTTTAAGTATCTATATTAATGTTACAAATACATGAAGGTATATAAATCATTAGATAGCCGATTTTTTTTTTTTTTTTGCCGAGTTTTTTGAAGGACGAAATTGCTTTTTGCTGTATTTGTGTAGCATTCTGCAATAGTGACGTCAAATGCATACTTTTCTGTAAATGTTGTTTAAGACTGGGTCCAAAATTTGGAATTCTTCAGCGGATGAGAAGTACGTCATTTTATATAAAATAAAAGCGTGTGTTTGAAGTTTTAAAAAGGAAATTTATTTTGTACTATCTATATTTATATACATTTTTTTTTTTTCATCGGGGGCGACACTAAATTCTGAAAAAGCAGAAATCCTGTTTTCTAGTATATATATTTCTTTGTCCCAATATCATCGCATTACCTCTCTCACTCACACACACTCAATTACATCATATACACAAATACATTTTTAACCAAGCCCTACCAATAATAATTACTGCAGGCTAGAGATCTGCACGGGCCTGCCCGTGACCCGAAACCCGAGCCGGGCTTAACTTATTTTTTCTGTACAGAGCCGGGACTGGTTTCATTCCTAGTCTTCACTGCCCAAAATTTTCAGTCCTAGTTTTGACCCAGCCCGTATGAAAATCATTGTTTTAGCGTGCCCTGGTCCATTCAAAAGTAAGTAAAATTAGGCCTGGCCCAAAAAATTTTTCAAAAAATGTCTGAATTTTTAAATCGCCATTATTCTACACTTAAACATTAAAATTTATTCTTTTTAAAGAGTAGTAGATTTTTACGCTTATTAAAATACAGCTAAATTAAAATCTAGTAAAATGTGCGAAAAAGAACCTGCCTATGACGGAACTCTGTTTTGAACTGAAAAACGTGTTGATCCATGCAAAATGAATAGACTAATACGTAAGAAAAGAATATATAATACATTTACACTTGCTAAGAAGGGAACGTGTCTATAACGCCTTTTATTTATTTATTTTTTTTTTTTTTTTTTCGTTTTCTATGCAATTCCGTCTCAGAAGATTTTACTGTATAGCATTTTTCAGATTTTTAACATACATGGAATATGGATTAACAATTTAATGATAACTGAAACATTTACATATAAGAAATAGAGATTAATTTAAAAAAATAAATATCGCAGCCTGCGGCACTTCTATAAAAATGAAGATTATAAACATGAAAAAAAAAAGTTAAGACAAATATTTTTGGTCAGAACTCCTCGTACGAGATAAATTTTTAACCAAATCGTCGTAAAAATCAATGCTTTGTAGAAATTAACTCGGACCGAGTTTTTAACTTTTTTCGTTAACTTTTTCGTAACTTTTTACGAGCCGTGCCGGGCTCGGGCTGAACTTTTAAGTTTTTTTATCGGGCCGGGCCAATATTTTTTTTCTACGGGTCGTGCCGGTCTCGGGCCGAACTTTTAATTTTTGTATCGGGCCAGGCCGAATTTTCTTTTCTATGGGTCTGGCCATGTCCGGGCCTGGAAATTTCGGCCCGTGCAGACCTCTACTGCAGGCATCGTCACAGAAATTCTGTTTAGCACCTGATGCGATTTTTTCCTCAACAGATCGTCAGTACATCAGAACAAATAACTGACGGTGCCGATGAAGTGTTTTAGCACTACTTATACTATCACTGCTTGTTGCATCGTGATGGAACATTTCAACTGTTGGCGAAAATAATTTAATATACAAACTTATCATATACTAAAACCAAAGTATTTCACTGAAATCCGATTCTATGCTAACTAATTTTCAGCAGTAGACTTTCCATTGAACAATTCTTGGGTACAGAACATTTCACCGCACTCAGCAGCGTTGAACAAAGTGGAATGTGCTAGTAAAAAAAAAAAAAAAAAAAAAAAGTAGAGAACCGGTTAATGTCCAGATTTAAAATTTTTCACTTTACTTAGCGATTTGTTACTTTCAAATTACAGGTACTCATACCATTAGATCTAATAATTACTGCTCATTAGAGTCATTTATCAATACTTGCAGGTGATTCAAAATTTCACCTGCATTGACTGATAAGAATAAATTATGTCGACTGCATCTGAATTCCTTGATGTAACATTCAGCAAATGCAACTGAGTGCGACTAACTTGGAGCTTCATTTTGAAATAAAATGTTTTTCTCGTTTATGAATGTCTGTTTTCGGCTGACAACAGATGTGCTTCTGGTGCTTTTTCCGAAATTAAGATGTCTTAAGGTACTTTCACATTCACCGACGCGATACTGATAAATCTTAACCGATTGTTGTGAGCCGACATAGACGCATGCAAAATGTGTCATATACACCACTTTTTCACTATCATTCGTGTTGGTGAAAACGCACGTAGCGTATAAAAATTTAAGAATGCATCGAATCGATGAAAAAGCGCGGTGTATATGAATGTACATAATTTTGCTAGAGCCGAAGACGGCTCACGACCACCGTGTAAGATTTATCGATGTCGTGTAGGGGAATGAAAAAAGTGCAAAATTTAACTATAGCATTAATTAGTAGACATTATTATTAATCGATTCCTATTCATTTAACTTTTATGGTTAAAAATATCTAATACCGTTAGAAATTTAAAGTGCCAATAATTGTAACTGAGATATACCCAGCGGTGACAACACTATTGTTCTATTAGAACAACAGAAATTGGTTATCAACTCTCGCCTAGCACTGAGACCTGGTGCATTTTGTAGTCCTATAGTGCCAAATTTAGATAACCGATAAATTTGTTTGCAAAAATTGTATTATATTTATTTTTGCATATTTTATTTTAAAACAATGAATTTTTCATTGTTAATTTTATGCCGAAAGCCAGTTAAGTCGCCAAACAGGGAGCTACGAATTCAAACAATTGCTCATATACAGGAGACTACCCATGATATTCGGCCAGGGTTGCCGTAAAAAATCTACTGTAACGAATAAAGTCAATTTCGTCCAGCCAAAAATGCAATTATAATGTGTTGTTTCAAAGTGAAATTCGTAAAGTCTCGATAGATTTGTTAAATTTTTTTCAATATTTTATTCTTATTATTAACTAAGAGACTTGAGACAAAGAAATAGAATCTCCCCTTAATAAACTTATTACAGTAACAGAGGTAAAATAAGCAATATTATTGATTAATTTCCGGATTTTCATTCACACGCTCTATTGCATAATATTTCATTCAGTATTATCGTTGTAAAAGGATGCTAATGCGATTAAAAAGGAAAACTGGAGAGAAAATAAGTAACTAATAACTACGTAATATTTTTTCAAATACACTAAACATTATGAAATAGAATGACATTAAAAGCAACCTGAACATATAATATTTGCATTCAAAGCAAAGCTATTTTGGGCATTCTTTTAATCGTCTGCAGATTAAAATAGAATGGAAGCCATTATTCATTTGCTTAAAATAAAACAGCATACGAGTGTCTTTTAACAGAATAAATTTCATTACAAAATTTCTAACGAGAAGCAGAAGGAAATGAATGAAACAAGAGTTTTTTAATTTAATCGCAGTTTTTATTTTTCAAAGGTTGATTGTTATTTGATACATATTGAATTATTTGAAGCAACTTATTTAATACCAAAAAAGAACGAAAAGTCATGCATCAGGCATAAATTATAAAACTCTTTCCAACACTAACTGGATATTATTAAGAAATTTCAGATTTTACTAGAATGAAAAGAGATATCTAAATAAACAACTTTAAAAAATACACATCTCGATAAAAATTCATTTTCAGCATTTGCTGTCCATATGCAGTAAGCGAAGTCTTTAGTGTAGTCCTGTATGCAAGCAATACAATTTATACATGTCACCTAATACACTCAAATTTAGATTAGTTAAAAAATGCATACTACACAGGATAACGCACTTCCAGCAATTGTCTGTGTTAGTCGGTCCTTGAACAAATTCTTTTGTGTGTCGCTGTAAATGAACGATAAATGCTATTCATCCTATAATCTCTAGAAAACAGTCAGTGCACGTTAGAGATTTCGTTATGTTTGAAAAATCATAACGTCATTACAATACACTGTAAAGCACTGATTTTCCTCATAGATCAATAATGTAACTGAATTACTTTGTGTGTCCCTGTAAAGGAACTATAAATTTTACCGCAAACCGGGGCTACTTTGGGTCACTTTTTCCTGGTTCCACTAATATTTCCATTATTAAAAATATTAAATATGATTTTTCAACTTCAAAATTGAGTTGTAAGTAATTAACATGAAACAATGAAGCAAACTGTATTGTTTTAAAGAGGCAATTTTTTATTATTTTATTTTACAGCTATTTTTAAGGTTTTGGAACAAATTAGCCCCTGCTGGGAGCTTCTTTGGCCCATTCACTTATTTTCATATAAAATGAATACATTTCATATGTTGGAATATTGAAACACCCTTGTAATAGGATCCTCTAATGAATTAGCACTGCAAACTTGATAAGCAAACGGTTTTTTTTTTATTATTTATTTTATTTAACATTTAAACACAATAAACCAATTGTTAATATTAAAGACGCGAGGAACAGTTTTCATCATGTTATCCTCAGCAGCTGAAACAAAAATAATTAATTTAACATTTTGCTGAAGTAACATTTGAAAAAAATGATACTTAATACATTTTTTAAGAGATTTGGTTGTATAAAAGGCATTTCTAAGTAACTGTTACTACTTCCGGACCAAAAAAGGCCTGGCACAAAGTAGCCCCGAAAAACTAGTTTTCATGTTTTTCTGTCAAAATAAAAAGTTAAAGGAAAAATTATGATCACACATGGGTTACAGGTTACTAAAGGTAATATTTTGACACTTACCTTATTTATATCTCTTATCCATATTGTCTCACTATAGAAAGTTTGAGGAGTTAAAATAGTACACACGAAAACAGTTGTTTACAAACACATCCAGTGTTGCCACTAACAAAAATTTAAATTACCTCCAAACTATTCAAATACCCTATAGTAGGGTATAAAATATTTTTCAAGGACAAAAACTCCGAATTATTTTGTATTGTTTGTTAATACAAATAATAAAAACCTTTTTTATGGGATGGTCCAGAGTAACCCCAGTTGACGGTACAAACTTCCTTTTCAATAGTCAACATTCCATAGTAAATAACCTCAATAACATGCAAAACTTTCATGGCAATCCGAGTATATTTACGAGAATTAGAACACAAACAGACAGCAAGCAGACAAACCGAAGTTCTGAACACTTTTCAACTATGTTAGAAAGGGGTGAAAAGACTTATACACTTATACTAAAAGACTATTTAAATTTAACATAAATGAGGTAACAGCAAAAAAGTCGATTGAAAAAAGTGGCAACATTTAAGAAAGAAAAATAAAGGCAGATATAGAATAAAATGTAGTGAATTAGAAAAAATGATTTAAAATTATGTTTTGATTATCTATAAGAAACTGTCTTCATGCAAATGTCATAAATATAAAATAAAACAGCTTACAAAAATATTTTAACAAATTAAATTCAATGCATAAAGTTAACATTTGAACTTGTAATTTTCAAACAATAAAATAAAATTTATTATTTAAAAAAATAAATATTACAGTAATAGGAAATAAACATTAATACATCCAACGCCGTTTATCGTTCTCTTATATTTCCCAATCACGTAATATTTCCAATCCAGCTATTACAGGACATATCATTTGGTACCGTTAATGTAAAAGGATGCTAATGAGATTTTTTCTCAAAGTAACGAGTGACTAATTTACTTTCAAAATATACAAAGCATTATAAAATGGAATAACATTAAATTTAAGCTGAATGTACAACATTTGAATTCAGAATAAAGATATTTTGGGCTTTATCTTTTAATCGTCTGCAGATTAAAATAGAATAGAAGTTGTTCTTAACTTATTTTAAATAAATCAACTTGGAAAAATATTTTAACAGATTAAATTAAACTCACAAATTTAGCATTTGAATTTCTATCTCCCCAAATATTAAAATTAAAATTATTATTTACAAAAATTATTACAGTAACAAAAAAAGAAACGTTAATACATTAACAATCCTGCTTTCAGTTCCTTTATATTTCAATCAAATATTATTTCAAATCCCATAGTTGCCAACCTTATTTTTAGGTGCGTTCATAATTATACAAATACATAGCATATATAGAGTCGTCGTTTGCTCCGCCCGTCTGTTCGCATATAACAACGCAAAAACTACCCAACCGAATGGTTTGAAATTTAATATATATAATCGTTGCGAAATTTTGTCGAGTCATTTCAGATTTCATGAAAATCGAGTCAAAACTTAAAAAGATATAAATAAAAATTTTCTTCATTCTATTAAATCCCATCATATGTAATTAATTCAGTGATATCCCATGATAGGCAATGATTCTAGGTTGTCATGGAGATGATGCCCTATTTTAGATAGAGTCCTATTACTTCCGTATTACTGAATTTTATATATATATACACTCTAAAACTGGGAGGAGTGAAAAGCTCACTCTTTGAAAGAGTGACAGGCATTTTTACTCTTTTTGGAGTGAATTTTATAAAAATACACTCCTTAAAGAGTGGAATTTTCCACTCTCTAGAAAGGAGTGAAATGTCTCACTCCTGAAAGGGTGACTTACGTATGCATTGCTTATTAACCAATCAGAGCAGCAAGGCGACGACACCCTTAAAAGATAAGAAAAATGATCACTTTTTCGTCCGCTATTTTAGGATTAACAGATTAGGATATCATTAAAATTATTCTTTATGGAATACATAAAATAAAGGTAAGTCTTATTTAGTTTTAAGCATTTATCCGTGTAGATATGTGAAACGTTAAGATTATTAGCTAAATAGTTGTATGTTGTATAGGAAAAGATTGATCGTCAGAATGTTCAAAAGTGATCGTCTGTTATATTTCTTCATGTAGCGGTTTGAAATATAATTCTTTTAACAATTGAATACGCACTAGAGATCTGCACGGACCGGCTCGGGTCCATTTTCACTCACGGAACTCGGGCTGGGCCCGGTCCACACTTTTTTCTGAAGGCTCGGGCCGGGCCTAACTTATTTTTTCTGTACAAAGCCGGGACTGGTTCATTGCGAGTCTTCACGGCCCAAAATTTTCAGTCCTAATTTTGACCCAGCCCGTATGAAAATCATTGTGTCAGCGTGGCTTGGTCCATTCAAAGGTCAGCAAAATTAGGCCTGGCCCAAACATTTTTGCAAAAAATGCATACATTTTCAAATGGCCATTATTCTACACTTAAATATTAAAATTTATTCTTTTTAAAGAACACTAGATTTCTGCGCTTATTAAAATATAGCTAAATTAAAACATAACAAAACGTGTGAAAAAGAACCTGCCTATGACGGAACCAGTTTTAAACTCACTAACGTGTTGATCCATCCATAATTAATATACTAATACATAAGAAAAGAATATATAATACATTTACACTCGCTAAGAAGGAAACTTGTCTATAAATGCACTTTTTTTCTTTTCTACGCGATTCCGTCTTACTGTATAGCATTTTTCAGATTTTTAATACTTCAAAGAAAAAAAAAATCAATGTTTTGTTGAAATTCCCTCGGGCCGTGCTTTTAACTTTTTTTTCGTGCCGGGCCGGGGTCGGGCCAAACTTTTAAGTTTTTTACCGGTCCGGGTCGGACCAATTTTTTTTCTACAGGCCGGGCCGGGCCGGGCCGAATTTTTCTATGAGTCGGGCCGGGCCCGGGCTTGGGAATTTTAGCCCGTGCAAACCTCTAATACGCACAATGCTTAGCAAATCATTAGTTCGGGAAATGTGAATAAAAAATAATGAGTAAATATTTTATTCTTCTCTTTCAATGCTGCGTTGCAAATTATTTTTCCCAAAGATCATTACAAAAAAGTTTTATCTCTTTCGTTTGAAAGGGTGACTGACTCATAAGAGAAGAATATCTTGAAGTTTAAATTTCGTAGGAGACACATTCGAAAACATTAATTTGCAGTTACATAAGATTCTTTTTTTTTTTTTTTTTTTTTTAATTACTGATTTCGGATTATATATAGTTAAGAGTATTTATTATTGTTTCGGAGTTAAATATGATATTTCATGTTTATGCTATTACGAAAAGGTTGGTACAGTGAAACCCCACTGTGCGACCAACTCCATTAAGCGACCACCTCCCCGAACGACCATTTTTTCATGGAACGAAATTTATCCCCGTAGGCTCAATACTAATTTTACCTCCATTCAGAGACCATCCCAGTTGAACTCCCTCCATGAGAGATCAATATTTTTGAAGAAAATGAAATAAATTCCGTTTTTTCCTGGTCGCTTGAAGAAGGTTTTATTAAAAAAATAATTCCGGAGAGTGTATTATTCATCAAACTTCTAAACTAAGTTTAGATTTTCTTTTATCCCGGTAACTTTTAAGAGTTTAAGTCCCTTTGTGCCTTTTTAGGCAATGAATTTAACTCTGATTACAAATTAAGAATGACGGTCAATAAACTCCTCTGCCCTATTCTGTCGGAAAACTCTCATAGAAATAGATAAAGTAATGAAACCGTCATTATTTGTTCCCGTCCACAAAAAAATGCATTTATTTACCGAACTTCGAAAGGACTTGGAGATAAAAATTATAAAATATAAAACTGTAAAATTAAAGCAAAGCTCAATGTATTCATTTTTTAAACTCTGCAGTAATTTACTAATGTAATTAACTTTTATTTTGATGCTTAAATTTTTATATTTTTTCCAAATGTGAAAAATAAATTTTAGTAACATTGTTACCATTTTTAAACAATTAAAATCTAGATTTAAACATGACCTCCATTAAGAGACCACCTCTCGGAATGACCCAATTTTATTGGAACGGTACGTGGTCGCCTTAGGGAGGTTTTACTGTATATTATTTTTTTTAATTGTATGTAAATATTTTTCTGCGGGTTATGATTTTAAAATTTCGAGACTGAGTAATATAAAAAAATTTAATTATAGATATTCTGCATCAGTTATTAAATTTCTTTCTATTATAAAAACATTTCCTACGTTTTTGATACACGTAATTTTTGTCGCTAAACAATATAACATGATATTTTTAAGCATTGGAATAAAATGCTTTTTTTATGCCTGTTTTGAAGTTTATGAATAAGACTGCTTTAGTATATTTTTAAAAATGGTCATATTTGCTTACATAATACAGGACTGAATATATTTTTAAAGAGATTAATAACCACTTTTTTACACTAAAATGTTTTAAAAACAATAAGAATATTTCTAATGAAGTCATTTACTTTATTTTTAAGTTTCCTTTTTTCTATTTCCGAGGTCAATCTTTTCCTATAAAACATATAAAATCTATTTTGCTCATAGTCACAAAATACAATATCTACGCGAATAAAAAATTTAAATTAAATATGGCTTATCGTGGCTTATGGCAATAACGGACGAAAATTATCAATCATGATTAAGTTAAGGAATATGTTTAAAAGAAAAAAATATACATATTCCAGAGAACTCAAAATTTAGACTTCATGTTCATACTAAATAAAACAAAAGCAAATCACAGCGGATAAAAAAAATTACACATTCTTAACATTTAAATCATGCTTAGAACTTATTTAAAAAAGAAGTGAATTTATAAGCATTGCGTTTAAATGGAAAGATTAAAAATATTTTAGAACAATAGCACTTTGCAAAAATACCAATAATTTAAGGAAAAAGTACGGTTTTATATTTAAAACAAAAATTAAAATGAGATCAAACATTGTTAAACATATAACATCCACCTATTAAAAAGTTATTAATAAAACTTTAAAAGTAATATCTTTATAGGGCATGCAATAAAAGCAAACACAAAGGATAAGATTCGAATAAAATATTTTAGTTTATTTCTGTCAGTAATCTAATTTAAATTCACGTGTAACTTTAACTGAATTTTTCCTTAAAAGTTCAATTAGTGTAATAAACTATGAATTAAATAAATATTGCTAATAAAGTATTTTATTACAATCTTTACCACGCTTGTATCTATTTCCATTGCATGCCGTAAAAGATGCGATTCTTTTAAAATGACCATAAAAGCAAAATAAAAAAACCACCCACTACAAAAAAATATGAACATTCACTCCTATGAAAGAGTGACTATTCACTCCTACCAGGTGTGAAAAACTGCACTCCTTTAGCAAGAGTGAATATTCACTCCTCCGAAAGAGTGATTATCCACCCCTGTTTAGAGTGGATATTCACTTTCAAGGAGTGACTATTCACTCTTTCAGAGAGTCAAAAATTTCACTTTGGCTCAGAGCGAATAGTCACTCTAAAGAGGTTGGTCATATTTTGACTCTGCGATAGAGTGACTATTCACTCCTCCGGAGTGAATAGTCACTCTTTTTTATTTAGAGTGTAATCGTAATAAATTTTGTGTTCATGCATTTTTTCATAAGAGTGCAATAGCTATTGAACCAAGATCTGAATATTTATAAAACTAGTGATAGTACGAACGCTCCTTATTTGCCACGTTTGACATACAATTCCCGACATGTTTTTTTTTTTTTTTCCACGTCAAATAAACGCAATTTTGAACTTAAAAAATATTAAATGAAATGTTTCCCTTATTATTATTATTATTATTATTATTATTATTATTATTATTGAAGCAGTTTTTAAATTTTTGTTTTGTTTTGTTTTGATTTGATTTGAAAAAAAAAAAGAACACGGAAGGTTAGCAGTTATGTAATTCAGCTACTACGTAAGGTTTCATTTGGAACCGTTAATGTAAAAGAATGCTACTGAGATAAAAAGAAAATGCATAAAAAAAGTAACGAATTATTAAGTTCCTTTCAAAATACTAAGCATTATAAAATGGAATGACATTTAAAGAAAGCCGAACTTATAATGTTTTAATTCAAAGCAAAGATATTTTGGACATTTTCTTTCAATCTTCTGCATATTAAAATAGAATAGAAGCCGTTATTCATTTGCTTAAAATAAAATAGCTTACTAAAGCGTTTTGACAGAATAAATTTCATTACTAAATTTCTAACGAAAAATAGAAGGAAATGAATAAAACATCTATTTCTTTGAATTTAAGCTTAGAATTTTTGCTTCAAAGGTTGGAATTATTTCAAGCAACTGACTTTACTTTCAAGATTAAAAAAAAAAAAGGAAAAGAAAAAAGAAAGAAAAAGCATTTGAATAGTTATTTTAATCTGGTATAAATGAGGTAACGGTAAAAATACCGATCCAAAAAGCGGTGACGTTTAAAAAAGAAAAGTAGAATGAAATAGAGTGAATTTTAAGTAGAAAATGAATTAAAATTACATTTTATGCTTCGATTATCTATAATAATCTTTGACTTCATTCAAAAAGCTATGAAAATCAAACAAAAGCATGACAAATGAATAACATACTTAATTTCTATATGCAAAATAGAGTATAATTATTTATGTTTTCATAGATAAAATGACATTCCACCGGATCGTATTACTTTTATATAAAAAGAAATTAGTGTATAATGCTAATATATACACCAACAAGAAAGTTTTTAAAGACTATATCTTCTAATTTGAACTCGTTATTTCACTGTATAACATTTTCATTTACATATCAATAAAAAAAAAAGTCATTAACCAATTAATTTTTTTTTTCATATTCCCTGCTAAAAAAAAATGCTATTCAAAACTTAGAGCCTAAACAACTGGTTTTTTTTTATTATAATTATTTTTATTTGCTTTGATATATGAATGAATGAGAAACAATTGCATACAATGTTCTAATATCAGTCAGTAACTTATACGTTCTTAAAAATAACTTTGTCGATATACAACTTTTATTCATAGCTAACACAACATGTTTAATTAACCTAGGACTAATTGACTCAATGATACGAATATAAGATATAATAGTGGGGTGAGTTAGCTCAAAATTATACCAAAATATTTCGCATCTGGCAACCAATGCGCCACTTTGGACTCGCATAGTACATGGATAGACGAGTCTAAAAAGCCCGAGACACAAATTTTCTTGGCCCTCTAGCGGCGCTGATGACGTAATCAATACGGCCGCCAAAATTTTGCGACGCGCTTCTACATTTCTGTATATAACTCGAATTAATATTTTGATATTAACCTATATTGTTAGTGATTATTAATCCGCAGAAAACGCCCTTTCCAACGGTATATTTGACATCATTGTTTAGGTTCATAATACAACAAATATTTATAACTTAAAAAAAAAAAAACAAGAATTTTGTTTTTTTAGAATTTAGTGTCGATCCCGATGACAATATATATATATATATATATATATATATATATATATGTATGTATATAAATATAAATATAGATATAGTAGAGACCCGGTTATCCGAGTTAATCGAACTTATACCTTTTGAATGGAATCTTTCTTCAACAAAAATTGTGGCTATTTTTTTCCCCATTCTGACCAGAAAATCAGAGTTCTAACTTTTTACGACTGCTCTTTCATCTTCACCTAACACTTCATTTATAATGACTGTTTCATAATAATGGAAGCCATCAGTCCACCAGAAGAAAATTACTCGGTGAAAACAGGAAACTCTGATAATTGGGACTCTACTGTAGTTCAGTTTTAAGACTTATATCACGCGATTTTATTTTACATAAAGTGATGTCATTCACATCCGTTGCAGAATTCATCATTTGCGATCCAGTGTTAAATAACATTTACAGTAAAGCACGCTTAGGACGTCACTATCGCTGAATAATACACACAAAAAAAAAAAAAAAAAAAAAAAAAAAGATTTCGTCATTCAAAAAACTCGACAAAAAAATTGGCTATCTAAAGATTGACAGGCCTTCATTTTTTGGTATTATTAATACAGATATTTAAAATTAAATTTAGTTTCTAATAGCTCCATGTTTTATCAGAAATCCTTCATTTATATTTTTCAAAATGGCACGTAATTTTTTTTTTCAGTTTTTATGGGAAAATGGCAACAAAAAGATATAATGGTACTTTTCGGTTAGCCGAAGGCATTGAGTTGTGGATTTTATCGAAAACAACTGAATGTCCTCAGTTTCAATATTGGGACACAGTCATCAAACTGGAGTCCCTTCTAGTACAACTTGTATTGGGTATTCGTACATCTAACTTTACAATGTACGTAGATACTTTGGCTCAGTTATGTCCGTGGACATTTGCGTTGGACGCAGTCCGCTATTCTCGTTGGTTACCAGTATTCGTGCGGACTCTACAGGACCTTCCAGAAAAACATACAGATATACATGCTGAATTTTTTCGTGGCAACTTTACGAACAGCAAATCTGCTACACCGTTTTCTGCAATATCTGACGATCAACATCATGAACACAATAACAAAGTCATAAAGGGTGAAGGTGGTGCTATTGGCATCCTTGATAGTGAAAATGCTCTGCTTAAGTGGATGGTAGCAGGCTCTAGAATCAGTTCTTTAATTGAGGAATTTGAAGATAAATCAAATTTAAAAGATGACAAAAACGTGGGCGCAAAGCATCATGAAGATAACAATGCTCATGAGAAAAGGTTCCAGGCCCATGTCATAGAAATGACTAACGTCTTATCCGAACAAGGAAATCCATTTGAAGAAACTGGTTTAATGTCAATAGGGAGCTCCAAAATAATTCCAAGTTTCGAAGCTGTCAAGTGTGTTACGGAAGCATTTACTGTAGGACTAAAACAGTATGATGATTATGTCGTGTCCCGTCTCGTTCAAGTTCAAAATTCAATTCATGAAGTTATTCCTCGAACCAATATTCACATCTTCAAGACTATAACAAGAAAAAAAGATAAGGCAAATTCCAAGATTTCTTACTTACGTAAAGACTTCAACTTATTCTGTAGATTGTATGTTGCATCTAAAGCACGGGATTGCAACATAGATGATTTCTTTTCGCATGAAAATCAAAAGTACCCACCTTCTATTTCAGATGATGGAAACCAGCCAACAAGTCTGATATTATTGACTGCATTTAAACAAAATATGGCATTAGCTTTAATCACGGCCAACCGAATGTAACAGCTGAAATATTCGATGGAGAAGCCGTAATACTCATGCTTAATCCTAGTATTGCGACAATGTTTTCCGGATACTACGAACATGTTTTCAAACCATATTTCATTAATCAACTGAAGAACAGTTCACGACTAGATATTGTATTCGACAGATATATTAGTAACAGTTTGAAGGCACATGCCCGAGAAACAAGAGGAAGTGGCATAAGTATTAAAGTCTCAGACTCAACAGCGATTCCAAAAAAATTTCAGCAATTCCTATGTGTCAACGAAAACAAGACCCAATTGTTCCAGTTACTAGCTAAGAAAATGGTGGGGGATGAGTATCCAGGAAAACATGTTGTCTGTACTTATAATGACCGAGTCCTCGCATCAACATCTATGGATGTATCAAGCGCATTTCTCCCGTCTCACACTCAGAAGCAGATGGCCGTCTACTGCTCCATGTTAAGCATGCAGTAGAAAGTGGACATACTCGCATCTTAATACGAACTGTGGACTCAGATGTAGTGGTTATTTCAATATCACTGTCCCCACAAATACAAGATATTGATGAACTATGGATTGAGTATGGTTGTGGAAAATACAGGAAATTCATTCCAATTGATGAGGTCTGTGCTAAACTTTCACCGGAAATTTGCAGAAATTTGTTGGCTTTTCATTCTGTAACTGGTTGCGACACAGTTTCCCCATTTTGTGGCATTGGCAAGAAGACAGCTTGGAAGGTCTGGATGTCATTTCGTGAAATTGATTGTGTATTGCATCAGCTCTGTACAGGCCCATCTGATGTTGACGATGAATGTCATGATCTGTTACATCGATTTATTATACTACTTTATGATCAATGATCAGATCTTCAAAGCATCAATGATTGCAGACAAGTGTTATTTACAAGAAAGAATCGAGCCATCGAAAACATACCTTCTTCAGCAGATGCTTTGACACAACACATCAAACGAGCTACTCTCAAAGCAAGGATTTGGAACAACAGCCTCACTGCACATTACACAATACCTTCACCAATTAAGTGGGGATGGACAATACATTCAAGAGGATCATACCAACCTTTGTGGACAACAATTCCAGAAATGTCAAAACACAGTGAAGAACTTACCTCCTGTACTTGCCGCAAGCGATGCACATCTTGTAAATGTGTTGAAATGGGAATAAAATGTACGAAACTTTGTGTATGTGAAGGGCAGTGTTTAAACAGTGATAAGTAATCACAAATAAATTTACATGAATCATTTGGATATTATTGCATATGACAGCAATATATTATGTTATTTAGATATTATGGCTGCAATTAGTGTATTTGACAATCTATTGGATATGATATTTGGATATTAAATTGGAATAATATTGTATTGTACATTATTTGTTTCACATTCTTGTACCTATAAATGTTTGAAACTTATCTTACAGTTATGCCGATTAAGTGTACCTCCTTTCATTGATTTTAAAACGGAAATGAAAGTTTCAGAGCCCTAAAATTACTTGAATTTATTTACATATACATCAAAAATTACAATAGCTATATTTGCTACTTAAACAGTTATAAAGCAACTGTATTAATTTTCGGAACCCATATAAATTACATTGTTACCCTAACGACACTATGCAACGCTACATTTTTTTGGTAAATTTTCAGAAAATATTTGCGATAAAATATTTTCTGATAGAAAAAGTCATATATACCGTCCGAAGGTAATTTTGTGATGAACAAAATATATGCGACACGTTTCCAGCTACATGCAACAAATTCCAAGTTATTTAGCAAAATGTTTTGATTTTTTTTTTTTTTTTTTTTTTTTATTAAGTTGTAAATATTTGTGGTAATATGAACCTAAACAATCATGTCAAATATACCGTTGGAAAGAGCGTTTTCTCCGGATTAATAATCACTAAAAATATAGGTTAATATCAAAATATTAACCCGAGTTCTATAGAGAAATGTAGAAGCGCTTCACAAAACTGTGGCGGCCATATTGATTACGTCATCGTCGCCGCTAAAAGGCCAGGAAAATTTGTGTCCCGGGCTTTTCAGACTCATCTATCCATATACTATCTGAATCCGAAGTGGCGCATTGGTTGCCAGATGTGAAGTTTTTTTTAGCTATCTCACCCCACTATGAAGGCAGTTGTACATTTTACACATTATGAATTTCAAGATAAATTGTTTTATAAACATACAAATACAATTCAGAAATATTTACCCAAATAATTTGAATAATAAATGTTGAAAATTTCAAATTTAACGAACTATATATTATGGCAGATGCATCGAATCCGCGTATGACTACACTCTAAAAAATAAATGTGTAAATTTACACACAAAAACAGGTATATCGATGATACAAAGACGATTTGTCTATATGTGTAAATTGGTGTGTAAATTGCCAAAATAAACGCCTAATGTGTAAATTTTAAAATACACATTTTAATGTGTAATTTGATGATAAGTCCAAATGTGTAAAAATTAGGTGATAAGTCTTGAAATACACACTTTAATGTGTAAATTGTACAAGAATACACATATTTCTGTGTAATATTCTTACACACATATCTGTGTAATATTCTGTTTATACACATATTTTTGTGTAATATGCAAAATACACATATATTTGTGTAATGTATAAAATACACATATTTTTGTGTAATATACAAAATACGCAGATATGTGTTTTATATTCTGTTCTTACACATATTTCTGCGTAATATTCAAAACACAGATTTTATTTTAATATTCAATATATGCAGATTTTTGTATACATAATGTTATCTTTATACTTTGGTATCTCTAAATTGCGAATTAAATGTTTTTATGATAGTAAAGCGGCTACATACGTGTTCTTGACCACTGCTGGTAAAAAAACATACATGAAAAACAAACTCATAGGGTTGATGTGTTTGTTCTTTCTAGTAAGCAAAAAGTGTACTCATGATGTCATTAGGCAATTTACATGCCACATATAGACAAATCGTTTTCTTATCATCGATATGCCTGTTTTTGCATAAAACGGGAGCGACTCAAAGATGAAATATTTTTTATTTAATTAATTCAGAAAAAAATATTGAAATCTCCTGAAAAAAATAAGTTAATTTCAAGCTCTGATACCTAAGCATCGCCGCAGCAACAATATTTCGCGCCTGGTGCGAAAAACGTTGTTAATTTTTCTGTAGATAGTTGACGCATGAGTAACTGATGGCGCGAACGAAGCCTGCCAGCGCATACTTTAATTGGCTGCGTCTGCGCCCGCACCACTCTTGTGTCTCTGTATTTTAGTATAATCAGCTTGCCTATATTTACACGTTCTCTGAAACAGCTTAAATTAAGTATACTCCAGAAAAAAGACTTTTATTGAAAGTATCTTCTTAGAGGTTATATATCTATAACGATCAACTTTTTGGCAATTTTCGACTCCTTCCCCTCCCCCTTATGATATCATACGTCATCGTTCTACCAATCCCCTCTCCCTAAAGATATCGTCATCAATGTCTAAAAATTCTTTTTATTTTTACAATTTTTTTCTTTATTTTTCTCTTTAAACGTTTGCAACGATATAAAAGTATGGTTATGCATTTATTACTCCCATATGCATAGGGGCCGTCCACAAATGATGCCACGATTGGAGGGACGGGGGGTCATGAAATTGTGACAGCTTGTGACAAGGGTAAAAAATACTGAAAAAAGTGTGACATCATTTATGGACAGCCCCATATATAGATTTTTACTTAAATGAAGTAAAGAAGTTAATAAAATACCACTATTATATCTGAAATAATTTTATATCAAATACCACTTAGAAGGAAATACTTAAAATTATTGAATAATATTTTTTTGTTACATAATGCATTCAACAGTAATAATATCTTAAACATCAAAACATCATGGAACATCAAAAAAGATATGTAGTCTCATCTCCAGTTATGATTTTAGAAATAATCCGGTGGTTGCCATCATTAAGTAATTTTAGTGTTTCTGTACTGATTCTGACACGCTCCGCTTTTTGGTGTTCTGTTAAGTCATGGGAGACCCAATGACAAACTAATTTTTTCTTTTGCCGTTCTTCATGAATCATTTTATTGCTGCGGATCGAATGTTAAATTCCATCGCTATCATTTGGTAAGTACAGCGATTATGATCGATTAACATTTTTTGCACGGCCGACACATTTTCTGGGACTACAGCTGACAACGGTATTCTCGTGTGTTCTTCATCAAAACGAGAATTTCCACCTCTTCTAAATTCTTTTAAACCATCTAGATACAGTGGCACGAGATGGAGCTTCATTTCCATATGCTAATTGTAGGCGTTGAAGGCATTCTTCTTGATTTAGTCCCACTTTAAAATCATAGAAAATCATAGCTCGATATGCTCTCGCGTCAATTCCATTTCCTCTTTTTTCAAAATTTATTCTACGATAGCTAAATTGTAATTGTTGCTACAAATTATCGTCTGCAGACATAAAAGAGTTCAAATTTACATATACGATCAATATATATATATTTTTCTTTTTCGCATATCGTCTTGCCTCTATCTCAAAAATTTCAGAGTTACCCTCGTATTAACTAATTTCATAGCGAAATTAAAAGAGATACATAATACAATCAATAATTAAATGCAGATATTTAAAACAAAATATGAATTGGCTCCCACTCGACTTTCTCAACACTTTACAAAATACTGTAGGTACAAATAAATAGATATATAATAATAAATATAAATTTTTAATTTACCTTTACAAAGATGAGACCCGGGAACGTGAAAACGTGTCGAAATTTTAATATACACGAATACATCCACAGATATACATATGGAATCATTCTAAAAATAAGTAAATTATATTCAGAGTACCTACCTTAAAATGTAAAAATATACTAATTTTCCCATGATCAGGTTTTATGAGGATTACAATATTTTCCTTACAATGTGTGTATTCTAAACGCATAAATGCGATTAAACATAACGTACAGCTTATTTTTTCGGGAGGCATGGAATTAGAACTATATACATGGACGACAGATATTAAGAAATATTACTTTTGTATATAATATATTTGTGTACAATCATATAATTGAAACAATTTCATTAACGCATTGGGATATAAAATTACAGTTAACTTGTATTCACCAAAAGATTTATTTACTTAACTCCCTAATACACTGCATTGAGTTCAGCTAAGATTTAATAATATTGAGTTGTCTAATTTTATAATCTAGGAAATTACAGAAAAGGAACTCTAAACACAAACAAAAAATAAATCTGTAAATAAATAAAGCCCAACCTGACATTAAAACATCAAGCCTTAATAAGGAGTAAATACACAAGTGTTGCCAGAAAAAATTAATTCCTTTAGTGTGTTAGTACCCGATTTTAGTAGCATTTGTCAATGGGAAAAACTGTGATTTCATGCGATGGGATGCGGTGCTATACATTTCAGCTGAGATTTGCCAGTGAGATTCTCAACTTGTTGAACAGAAAAAAATATTGTATAATATTGGGTGATTGCAGGAGTTCGTGCCCGATTTCCGATGCATAGAGTTTCGAAGTGTACCCAAGTTGTTTTAAATGGCGAAATGCACTCGAATTGTCAACATTTAGTCTCTCAGCAATCTCTTCAGTAGTAATCCGTGAATTATTATTCACTAAATCATGGATTAAGTCATTATTAGTGCCAGAGCTAATTTTATCGTTTAGGTTGAAATCACCATTTTGAAATTGGCAAAACCACATTTTAACTGTCCTAAGAGTGGGAGCACGATCCAAATAAAATAATATTTTTTGTAGCACGTCCAACACTCACTCCTTATATGAGTTTAAACTCATATAACATAACATGGCAAAAGTTTAACTTTTCATTTTCCATTTTCAATATTAACATTGCACACTAATTAATTTGTTAATGTTATGCTCACGCTCGACGAATCAGTTAATAATCTGGTTATAAAAGAAACATCAGCATAGTCAAAATTGCAAGCTACTGCCATCTATGAAATAGGGCACGAACTTTTGCAATCACCCAACAGAAGCAAGTTAAGACCTTGTGATTTTTAGAAGGCCACATTTTTTTCCTGAAGTAGCGTCAGTTCTCGATACAAACTACTGATTTTTTGTATCGCGCTACTCACCACACTACATTGTTAAAAATGTAGCGCGTTACATTACAACATGCAAAAGCCATGCTTTGTTTGGATTCGCGAAGCATTATTTAGTAAGACAAATATTTGAAAGTAACAATATTTTTTATATTATTTTTGCATCTTTATTAAGCAAAAACGTTATTTTATGTTTTGGCGCATTTTAATTATAGAAATGTAAATTCAGCCAAATAACTAAGAATTTCCTCGGAATTTTTTATTTATGATATAACGAATTTAACAATTAATTTTATTTGTTTAAAATTCTTTTGTTGCCACTTAAAAAAAAAATCATAATATAATTCTTTTAAAATGCGTAAGTATCGTCTGCGTAAATGATTTCACATAATAAGAATAAATTGTGTATTGAAATTCTTAACGCTGAAAAATGCTTTTATAATTGAATGTAAATAATTGAATTTTCACAAATTTTAATTCATTAAAAATATGCTATAATTTTCATAAAAAAGGTATTTTAAAAATTTCATAAAAGAAATCGTGAAACTATTTAATTAATCATAATTCTATCTATAATAACTTCATGATTTATTTTTTCTTCTGAAAATATACGTGTTTCATTTTTTATTTGCAAAAATGCTTCCGTAATGGAAAAACATATAAAATAAATTAATTAAAATAATAAATTTTTTAAGGTTATTCTGTAAAAAAATAATATTGTGCAAATCTACAGATCATAATTTATTTTTATGTTTAATTTCAAGTCAAAATACTGAATAGTTTTTTTTTTTTTTTGTAAAGTGTACGACAAAATGTGTAATATCTAATTACTGTAATTAATTTGTAATTACTGTAAAAAATAGCAACTGCTATAGATTTACTACTTTTAGAGCGCTACTTCTTAACCCTGGGTATACTGAGCAGATTCAACATCATTTTTCAGTGTTAAATTTAGCAACTAAAATGCAATAATAAGCATAATAGGATAAATCTTATTCTTATGCGGAGGAAAGTTAATTTTATTAAATACTACAACAAATATACGGCGGCACTTGTTGCACACCCTTAATTACGGCTCTGTGTCAAGATTTTATATTAATGAAATATAGATACTTAAAACGTCATAATCTTTCTAGTACTTGAAAGACTTTATTTGATTAAAACATTACATTAATTAAAATTTGTTGAACTTATAAGTTAAAAGCAACAAGAATAATCGTTATTGATACCTTTTCTTTATTCTAATTATTGCATACTACATTACCTCGTATTTCTAATTCGGCAGCTATCTATTTATTTCATACAATAGTCATAAAAGAACATTAGTGCAAAGAAAAAATGTACAAAAAGCAAGCAATAAATAGCTCGTGTATCTTCGGAAATTCCAAAGCTTTATAAAATGGAAGATCGTTAAAAGAACTTCTAAAGTACAATATTTACCCTTAAAGAAGAAATATTTCAAGCATTTTCTTAAATCGTCTCCAGATTAAAATAGAATGGCAGCCATTATTGATTTACTTAAAATAAAACAGATTACAAAAGCGTTCTGACAGAATAAATTATATTACTTACATTTCTAACGAGAAATAGAATGCATGAATAAAATATGCATTTTCTTAAATTTAAATTTCGACAATTTGTTGCTATGCATTATTCGTTCTTTGACAGAGATTGAATTATTTCAGGCAATTGACTGTGATGCAAAAAAATTGACTTTAATGTAGATTTTTAAATTAGATATAAAACAAAGTAACGGGAGAAATGCAGTTCAAATGTACGGGGAAGTTAAATACTGATAATAAAATAAAGCATGGAAAATTTTAAATAAATAAAAATATAAAATTATACAATATGCTTTGGCTTATGATTGAGAAACTATTTCGTTAAAATGCAATAAAAACTAGCATTGATACATTTTTTTTTTCTGATTATTATTCTTGTATACTAAATCATACCATACTTCTAATCCAGCTGTTTATTTATTTTGTATGATCATCATTAAAGCTGATTAGCCAAACTACAAAACTATCTCGGAAACAAGCTATAAACAGCTAAGCTAATGTATTTTCGGAAATTTCTGAGCTTTACATAAAGGAAGACCCTTAAAAGTACTTAAAAGTACAACATTTACTTCTAAAGAAGGAACACTTCAAGCATTTTCTTATATCGTCTGCAGATTAAAATAGAATGGCAACTATTATTGATTTACTTAAAATAAAACAGATTACAAAAGCATTTTATCAGAATAAATTTCATTACTAAAATGTCTGACGAGAAACAGAATGGATTTATAAAATATGCATTTTTCAAAGTTTAAATCTCGACAATTTGTTATTAATGTTGTTTTTTATTTGTCAATGAATGAATTATCTTAGACAATTAATTTTAATGTGAAAATTAACATTTAGACAGTTTTGTTACTACTATGACGTCAGAAATGCAATTCAAATGTACTGGGAAATGAAAAAAGAAAGATAATTAAATGGAATACTGAGAATTTTAAGCAGATCATCTATTATGTTTCGATGTGTGACATGGAAGCTATCTACGCGTAATTGTTATATAAATAAATAAATGAATAAATAAATATCGAAAAGGAATAATTTATTTATGTAAAATAAAAAGAGCTTTTTTTGTTGATTTCTTTGACAATGAAAGCAATTATTAACACTTTTATTTCTGTCCTTTGTTCTCTGAATGCACATTCTTTGCATCAAATTTAATGTCTGATCCAGTAATTTATTTATTTGGTACAATCGTCATAAAAAGACATTAGGGAAAATAAAAGAAAAATGCATAAAAAGCTAGTAATAAATAGCTAATGCGTTTTCAGAAATTTGAAAGCTTTATGACATGGGAGAACATTAAGATTACTTGAAATGTACATTCCTTGGGGGAAAAAATCACTAACACTGCCAGAAAACATTTTATGAAAATGTGACTGGTAGTACCAATTGATTAGTGGTAAAGTCTACGAATTGATGCTATACTTAAATTTTGTTTAAAGAGTGTCTTACATACAGAAATTGTAACAAACTTTAAAATTTTAAGTACTAACACCTAACTTTGATGTCATAGGTATTTGGATTTTTCGGTAAATTTTACATTTGAATACATAATGCGATGTCATTCGGTCAAGTAGTTTAGGAATTATGCATGTATAAAATTTGGAACTGTTATTGTTAAATTCATTTTAATCGTTGCAACGTGGATATTTTTTTGTGCGTAACTCAGAAATGTTTTGGCAAAGTGAGCTGTAATTTTGGATTCCCGCCTCTGAAACTTCCAGAAATTGATTTCTGTTAAAAGAAAAAAAATAGTTTAATATTCATCTTGTTTACACAAATATATGCATATATATCTATATATATACATCTTTTAGAAGCAACTGAATAACTGTTTTATTTATGTATATCTTATCATTACTCCATTTCACAAACGTTTCTAAATTATGAATATTTAAATATTACGTATTGATTGCTTCTTTAGGTAAAAGAATAATATCATATGTACGATGTAGATTTTTTGATGAGAGAGAAGCAAATAACTCTGTTTTATTTTGCATAAATAAATTAAACATGTCATTTGTTTGGTTTTTCCTTTTTTGTATAACATTTGCACAAAGACAGATTTTCAAACGTACTTAGAAACGTAATATTTAATTTAAATTTCTTCCCTGTTTAGAATTCCCAGTTTTCAATTTTATTATTTTTCTTTCTGTTTTTAACTTCACCCTGAATTCAAACTGCATTTCTCTGTCGTTACTTTTTATATGTCAGATTTAAATAACTGTCCAAATACTTTTGTACTGTTACAGTCAATTGCCTGAAATAATTTAATCTCTGCCACAATTTTAAACAAAATTTCAGAATTTAAATGCTAGGAAGTAGTATTATTCATCCATTCTCTTCTTCGATGAAAATTTAATAATCAAATTTTACGTCGTCAATGACGCGTTTTTAGGTGCGTTCGTAAATATAAATAAGTAGCACTTATAGTCGCCGTCTAGTCCGTCCGTCTGTTTGTCTGCCCACATATAACAGCCAGAAACTACCCAAGCGAATGGTTTGAAATTTAATATAACCGTTGCAGAATTTTGTCGAAGGATTTCAAATTTTATGAAAATCGAATCAAAACTTTAAAGATATTAATGAATGTTTTCTTCATTCTATTAAAACCTATCATATGTAATAAATTCAATGACATCCCATGACAGGTAATGATTCTACGTTGCCATGGTTTCAACGTCCTATTTAAGGTGGAGTCCTATTATTTCCGTATTACTGAATTTAATGTACAGAATCGTAACAAATTTTGCATTCAGGCATTTTTGCATAAGAATGCGACAGCTGTTGCACCAAGACATGAATATTTATATAATTAGTTATAGTACGAACCATAGATTAAGGACCAAGATGGGACATTTACGACAAAATCTGTAATGGCAACAGTACTAGCGTCACTACCGACAAGGGGGAAGAATTAACAAGCCTCCGAAATCTACCTATGTTGAAGAAATATGTTTACCCCCTATGCTTTGAATATCTATTCTTTCCTAAAACGAAGCAGTCGTCAGACGATATTCTATTCATGCTTGCTTTATTTATTTAGCTGCTTTTTTTTTTTTTTTTTTTTTTTTTTTTTTTTTTTTTTTTACAGTACTAGTATTGGCCACCTTTAACTTACAAAATTATAATTAGAGTAATAATATGAAAGAAAAACCGTAGAAAATTCTGTTAATAACGTAAATATGTAAGTTTATGAGATTAAATTGTAAAAAATCAAATTCAGGTATTGTGTTAATTTATTCATATCGAATAAAACTTTATTGAGTGTAATGTCAGTACCTCTATTTATTTTTAACTGTTAGATTTATGTAAATCTAAAGATTTGTCGAAATGAATTTTTCCCCATCTGTAATTTATATTCTTATATGCTAATATTATAAATATTATTGAATTGATTGTACGTTATTTACATTAAAAACAATATTTTTATTTTATCTGTAAGAAAGTGAAAATGCGTAAATTTTAAAAGATTATTTACCGATTGTTTAATACGTTAAACTTCATAAATTAATAAAACATCGGCTATAAAAATTTTCCTTCCGAATGGGAATATTTATGAAATTTTCTGGGATTTATAGAGTGCAATACTTCGTATATTTTTATATTACACTATTACTTTACGTAGCTTTAAATCCAGTTATATCATATTTACTTCATATATAGCATTCAAGACGAAATTTTTACCCTGTTTTTCGCTGCACTTATATCGTTCACTCATCATGTAAAAAAAAAAACTAGTATGTTGTGGCCATCACAAAACTTTCTTCTATATAAATCACGTCAATTAAATCATTTAAATAGTATAAGAAATTACATCAATTTAGAACCAATTCGTATCAAAGTATACCTGAATTCGAAGTTTGATGAAAATTCGTGCATTAGTTATTGAGATAGAGCTGTAGGGGAAATGCTGAAAAATTCAGCATAGCAACGCCACCTGTTGAGCGATTTGCACCAAAACACAAACAGCACTAATTCATATTAAGGTATACCGGAATCTGAAGTTTGATGAAAATCGGTGCATTAGTTCTGGAGCTAGAGCTATTGTGGAAATCACAAAAAAAGCAGCACAGCAGCGCCACCTGTTGAGCGATTTACACGAAAAGGTACAAAACATCATTTCATGTCAAAGACTAACTGAATCTGAAGTTTGATGAAAATACGTGCATTAGTTCTGGACATTGAGCTATTGTGGAAATCGTGAAAAATGCTGCATAGCAGCGCCACCTGTTGAACGATTTACACCAAAACATAAACAACACTAATTCATATCCAGGTATACCTGAATCTAAAGTTTGTTGAAAACCCAAGTATTAGTTCTTGAGATAGAGCTATTGCGGAAATCTCAAAAAATGCAGCATAGCAGCGCCACCTGTTGGGCGATTTACACCACAAGGGGCAAAACGTCAATTCATGTCAAGCACTAACTGAATCTGAAGTTTGATGAAAATACGTGCATTATTTCTTGAGATTGAGCTATTACAAAAATCGTGTAGATGCTTCAAAATGCAGCATAGCAGCGCCATCTGTTGGGCGATTTGCACCAAAAACTAATCAGCACCAATCTATATGAGGGACTACCTGAATATAAATTTTTATTAAATTCCCTGCATTAGTTCTTGAGATAGAGCGCCCACAAAATTTGTGTCACATACAGACAGACAGACGGACGGACAGACAGACAGACAGACAGACTCACAGACAGACATTTTGTAAAAACATGTTTTTTGGAATCTCTGACCCATAAAACGTATAAATCCGTCGAAAACTGGAATTCGAAAATTTTCATGAAACCAATACTTTCTTCTTGTCAAGATAGAAGAAAGTAAAAAAAAGAAAAAAAAAGCATATATCCCTGCATGAACATAGGATAGATATTAGATATATAAAATAGAATATCTATTCTATGTTCATGTATCGGTGTAAGATTCTATTGAAAACGTAAACATGAAGCATTAAAAAAAGAAAGATCACAATAAGGTAGATAAAAATTTTACAAGGATGGGGCGTTTCTTCCCTATTGTCACTAAAGGCGCTACGATCGCAATCGCATTACCATTACGCTCTATGGAAATGTCCCATCTTGTATGTTAATCTATGGTACGAACGTACCTCATTTGCCACGTTTGACGTACAATTTCCGACTTGTTAAATTTCTTTTATTCTAAGAAGTTTAATAGTGGCTGTCATTCTATTTTAATTTTCAGACGGTTTTTAAAAATTCATAAAACATATCTTCGTAGAAAGCAAATACAATGATACCTCGGCTGAGAAAGATAATCATTCCGGAATCACCAACTCGTTGGCCAAAAATTTAAACTGAAACAGTGCCCATTTAAATTGTAACGCAGATGCGTTATGTTAGCACAGGAATCGAACAAAACATTTGTTATCCGAGTTATAAGAACAACAAAATTTTTGTTAGCCGAAGCATTCTTTAGCATATATGTTACATTAGTCCCGGTATCACTGTATTATGCTTACGAAATACTCTTAAAATTTCCTTCTGTTGTATGAGGCTGTGTCATTTTGTAAAATAAATTTTACCAAAAATAATATAATACATAAATAAATTTTTTCTGTACATTTTACTTTCTTACTAATATCTTTTTATTACTATATTATAAATGAAATTACTAAATTTACTAAATTTATTTTATAGTACACATCAGAGATAAGTTCGGACTCTTTTTTGTTTCGAAGCCCGATACAAACCATTTGATATCCTAGACCATTCGAGACCGAACCCAATACCTAAAATCCAGTTTAAAAAATATATATATATTATTAAAATTTGAAAATTGTTTAAAAAATAATTTTCTCATTTAATATATCTTCTTATATTTCACATCTCTTCTTACATAGAAATAAGTATTAATCCTGATAACCCCTCTCATGATAAAATTTCGTGATTTTCATGTGCCTGACAATCTGTTTAAAGTAACAAGAGACCTTCAAACTCATTTTTTTTTTTTTTTTTTTTTTTTTTTTTTTTTTTTTACTTTAAATACTATTCAAGGGTATGACATATATTTATCACGCCAAAAATTAAAAGAAAAAAATTTGGGATAAAAATAAGGAATTTTCCTGAATATTTTAAGCGTTATGAAGAACTTTTCAAAATGCCCCGTACGCATTCCATATCAATTAAAATCCCCAATATTTTTTTTATGCCAGTTTGGTTTACATATACAAATAAAAGTGTGCATAGTTTTCATAATCTTCACTTGTTATACCAATTTATTTACAGACATTAAAACACACTAAGATATTGCAGTTTAACATACACCAAAAATAGTGTACGTGTCAAAAGTTAAAAACACATATACTCTAAAACATATATTTAAGATGGTTTTAAAATATTTTCACCTCTTTCTTACCGAGGAATCTTCAGTTACTGATGTTTTCGTCTCTCTCTCTCGCTACTCATTGCTTTCTAAATTTTCCTAGTTACCCTATTTTTAAAATGTGTCGCCATCTATTGTCGATAGTTGCGTGCAGTACATCATTACAGGTTTCTGATTCCGATGAGATTATTTCAATGGCTTCTCTTATTAATGCGTAATTTAAACTATTGTATTTTGCTAATTTTTTAGTTAATTGTTTAGTGCATAGTTTTTTTAAACTAAAAATAATTGGAAAAGTTAAAGATAGTTTATTGCAGAAATATCATGCAAAAATGCTGAAAAATTCATAAAAATTTAGAAAATACTTTTATTTCTTACCTTTATATTCAAATATAGAAAATTCGATGCACATTTTTATTTGTACATAGGAGCCAAACTGGTATAAAACCTATTGGAGATTTTAATTGATATGAAATGCGTACGGGACATTTTGAAAAGTTCTTCATAACGCTTTAAATATTCAGGAAAATCCCTTATTTTTATCGAAAAAAAAATTTAATTTCTTGGGTGATAAATATATGCCATACCCTTGAATAATATTTAAAGTTAAATTTAAAAACAAATTTAAAAAATGAGTTTGAATGTCCCTTGTCCCCTGAAAATTCCAAATTTGCTGTTTATACCACAACCAACGACATACAAGACCAGTTCATAACTTTTAAAACTTCACCCCTATTTCTTTACCCCCATGATCATCTTTACACGACGATTGGCACACAACGATGGCCGAGCACTTTGTACCAATCACCGGCTAACGATGATCCACTCCATGTGACGTTTTAAGCGTCATGAACTGGCCTTGTATGTCGTTGGTCGCGTTTATACCCTACCACTGGCTGAAATCTACAAAAAGCCACAATTCTTCTTCTTCTTGTATTTCTTTTTTTATGTCGCTGTACAACTATGGCGCAAAGACATGGGTTCTGTTTTCCAGTAATTCTGAAAAAGGACTTCAAACAGAAAGAGAAGAGATACATACCACGGCTTCTTTATATTACTATGTCAAGGCCAGAGGCGTCGCGATGGGGCGTTAGGGGGGGCCTCCTCCTTCAATATATGTGAACTTGGGAAATTTGAGCTCAGAGTTGGGAAATTCTAGATTTTTGAAACACTTTTTCTTTCTTTCTTTTTTTTTTTTTTTTTAATAAAAAGTAAAAAAAAAAAAAAGAAAAAGAAAAAAGAAGAAGAAGAATTTTTTATTGTTTTGCTGACTACCTTTCTGAGTTCTGTAACAGTAAACTAGTTAAATTTTCAAAAGAAATACAAAAAGCAGCAAGACTCAATTTGTCATTGTATTTCTCTGTGCTACGAAAATATCATACATCTACCACACCTGAATTTCCATACGTTTGTACATCAACAGTGTCTGTAATCTATTTCCTCCAAAAATTTCAAAATATCATGACGCTATTTTCATATGAAGTGCGATTATGACTCGTACGCAATAGGCAATAGGAGACAAAAACTTTCATTAAATGAACCAATAATTATAATTTTTATGTTTTTAGTTTCCGTATTTTTCTTTGGAAAGAATTTTTTTTTACGTATTAGTATCATTATCATTAAACACACATTGCACGTGTCATTTTAGTAGGAAAATAGAGCAATTTGCTTCAAGTTGGGAAATTTTTGAATTCTCTGCCCCCCCCCATCTCCCCCCGAAAAAATATTTGTAGCTACGCCCCTGGTCAAGGCTTCAGTATCAGATAAAACATTTCTCCTTATATCCCATCAATAATAATTCAATTCCCTTTCAAACTGATTTTTAAAAAGCATTACGATAAAAGGATTCGTATAAAACACTTAAAGGAACTTAGACTGTATTATATTCCTTAAACAGCAAGTTCTTTTTTTTTTCTTTTTTAGGTGCGTGCATGTATCTGAAATGCTTCAAGAAACTTAGGGGGATGATAGTAGTCATCAAGACGAACAGCAAATGCTATAGAACATGGGGTCACAAGTGACGTTTAAAAGGGTGAAAATTGCAAAACTAATAAAAATATCGAAATCTCGCATGCTGCTTCTTTGCAGAACTGGCTAGTAGCACGAAGCTGGCTTTCCTTTCACTTTGTGCATATCCGGTCAGAAAGAGATAACAAAAACTTGGAAGAAAACCAAACAAATCTGTGAGCAGGAATCCACGTATGCAAATTTGAGCGTGTCCGCCAGTCGTTCCTCCGTAGATGTACTCTGTGTAATAATGTCCGCGGTCGATACTTTGAACAATTGGTGCAAAATATTTGTTTTGTCTGGACATCATGAGCTGTGTTGTACCTATTCTGTGCAATAAATAATTTTCTGGAGTGTTTCTTTCTTGTCTCAGTTTGTCCATTTCCAGACGCATTTTCTCGATTTTCATCCTTTAAACGTCATTTGCGACCCCGTGTTCCATTGCATTTTTTGTTCGTCTTCATGAGTACTATCATCCCTCTAAGTTTGTTGAAGCATTTCAGATACACCCTGTATAAATACGTAGCACCTATAGTCGTTGTCTGAAGGTAAAATTTGCCGAAAAATCTAAATATGATCTCAAAATCCGGTATTAGTATTGAAAATTTCAAGGTTTGTTACAATTTTTATCTGCAAACGACTCTTTAAACAAAATTCAATTCAAAATGTAGTTACAAATGTCAATACTTTAATATTATGAGTAAAAACAAGTTAATCTCGATCATGATATTTATATTTATAAAAATCAATAGTTTTCCGTTATTCTGTTGTACATCAGCTGTTCGTATTGGCGGGGACAGAGCCTCCTTGTAATAAAGAAAAAGAAAACAATGCATATGAAGAATTTTCAGCTTTCACAACAGGAAATTAATTAATTAACTTAAATTTAAATATACATTTAGCATGATATTTAAATTAAAAATTTCTCGAATTTGTTTGTGAAGTATGTTTGTTTAAAAAGTATTAAATTGGATGTTCGAAGGCGTGAAATTTAAATAAGCACGAAATCTAAAATTACATGTTACAAAATTTAAGCGAAAAAGTAATTTTACTTGTTTTTAGGGCTCCGTACTTAAAAAGTAAAAACGGAACCATTATAAGATCACTCCTGTGTCTGTCTGTCTGTCACAGCCCTTTTACTCGGAAACTATGGAACATGGAAAGTTCAAATTGGTGCGAAGTAATAAAGACTATTGACCCACATATTTTCAGATTAATAAATATTTTAAAATATATTTAGGAAAAATGTAGAGGGCTAATTAAGTTAATTGAAAAAAAAATCTTTTCTTTGTATATCGTGTGGGGTATCGTGTGAAATCTTTCGTACAGCTGAACTCAAAAATATATTTCATTTAATTTTAGGTAGTATATTTTTAAAGTTATGGTCGAAAATGTAGTGCAAAAATATGTCCCCCCCCCCCCCATCTAATTCCGAATCTACTGAAACTAAAATTATGAGAAAATTAGAGGCAGTAGACGTTAATTTAAACCTTGCAGGAAAATTATAGCGATTACTCTAGGTCACACAGTTTTTGAGAAAACCGCATTTTTCCGTTACACACAAATTTCGATTTACGGGCATTCAGCAAAAGTGTTGAGCAGCGTTGGAGGTACAGTCGTGGAAAAAAAAAAAGTAAACACCCCCTACTAACTCTTCGACAAATTATCGTAGAAGAAAGATACTGGTACCGAACGATTGGAAATAAGGTCTAATTTTAAATGATGTATATAAAATTTGCTTAGGGGGGCATCTACATATTAAAACGAACCATAACTTTGTTTTTTTTCAATAGCAGTACACAATTCTGACAGCATAAATGAATTCTATACCCTCCAATTAGCCTAAAAACAAATTTTTATGCAATTCGTACCATAAGTTTACGAGAAATTAATTATTTTAAAACGAGCGTATTTTAAGGGCTGTATCCAAATTCAAGTTCGGTACTCTATTGTTAACCGAGAGAGCTCCCTTATTGATCAAGGCACCTTAACCAGTCAATTAAGCCTGTTAGATTACAGGTTAGCATAAGAAATTTCAAAATATTTAGTGTTTCTATCATAGGCGGCCCCTTAAATCATCATTTTGCCGTTTTTTAAGCATAATTTGAAAACTACTTGGAGAAAAAAAATTGAAATTTTGGATTTCTATAAAGCAGGACTTAATAAATCTGAATCCATCAAAAAAATTGTAGGTTGCAATTCATAATTTTTTTTAATATTAATTTCATAATTCATAATTCATATCAGAAAATTGTAAAAATTGCAAATTCAACGTATTTATGTTTGGGTATATTAGTATCATTGCTGCAGAAAAAATTAGAACATTAGGATCATAATTTCAGAAGTTATAAACAAAAATATGAAAATGTAATTTTACATTAGAAGCACTAAATTTTGAATGTTTATAATTCGAAAACTTATTATTCAAATGACTTGAAATTTTGTGTCTAGGCATAGTTTGAACCAAAGATTTGAAATATCTCATTAAAATTGGGTATTGCCATTGAAAAAAATGAAGTTTGAATTCGTTTTAATATGTAGATGCCCCCCTAAGCAAATTTTATATTCGTCATTTAAAAGTAGACTTTATTTCCAATCGTTCGGTACCAGTAACTTTCTTCTACGATAATGTGTTGAGGAGTTAGCAGGGGGTGTTTACTTTTTTTTTCCACGACTGTACCTATCGTAGCAGAAATACAAAAGCATTGTTGATCATGAATTGCGGAAAAAATCGTCGGTAATTAGTCGAGTTATTAACCCTTAAAGACACGGACGGTTTGAACACACATAATGACAGGGACGGCGTACTGTATCTACTATCGGCTTTTAAAGCCCAGATAACAACTTTTAATGATATATTTGTGTAATACAATGTCCAGTTGCATTGTAAAAGCAATAAAGATCATGTTGTTAAAAACAAACTAATTTAATGAGAATTAATCACATAAATACTGTGGGATTCGCGACTAGTTTGAATTGAGTGGCTCTCTCAATACACCTACTGTGTCTTTAAAGGTTAACTAAAAACCTATATGGAAAAACGCGGCATGGACCAAAGTGGCGTTGCAGCTTTGCGACGTCCTTTCGAAGCGCGCTTAGCACAACGCTAAGTTTTAATTTTAAACAAGTGCTTTGCTTTAGGTACACTTTAAAAAGAAAATATTATTACTACGCTGAATTTAGGTTTATGAAATGCCAAATGAAGTTTAAATGTGCACTACTTTTATTGTCAGCACCGAATGAAGTTCATTTTAAACAGATTAAGATAAGATTTAAAAAAATGTTATACAGAATAGCTATATTTGATATTATTTAGTTTCCATACCTCTTTGAACTTTCGTGGTATATCCATTTATACTTTTCTAGCATATACAGCTATACCCAACCTTACGTTGTATAGTTTTTACAAAGACTTAGTATTCTTTTAGCAACGGTTTTATTTTAAATAATACATTTACCAATTCATATATTATTGTACGGAACCCTGTGTGCGGGAGTTACACTCGCACTTGACCGTTTATTAAAAAATTATTATTATTATTATTTTATTATTAGAAAATGTAGTTTTAAAAAAAAAAAAAGTTTTTTTAATGCATAAGTAAACAGTACTAAGACAGAAAAAACGAAAACTGATATTATGTAACTAAGATTATATTATATGCGAAACAGATATTAAGAAATTAATTATGGGAACACATTATTAACACTAGAAAGACTGAAACTTAGTATATACCTGTATTGCCCAAACGCAGTCAAAATGACTGCATTGTGAAAGAATAACTAATGTGTGAAGAAATTTGTTTAAAATTAATTTTTTGTATTATTTACAGTTATATAACAAGTCATTAGTAAGTATTAACAATAAAATAATCTATGCATTACTATTTGTACATTTTATGCAAATGAAAGTGGAAATATTTTTATGTGTGCATCTTCCGCAAACATACTTTTGACATTTTTCATATATATTATTTGTTTTGTTGTTGTGGCAAAGTCGTACTTGACAAATTTTGCATTTGTTAGAATGGGTTGCATTTGATGATGTTGCAGTTGATCTTTGTGGGTCTTCATGTTCTGATGAATTTTTCTGTCTTGCAGCTCTGTATTCGGTGGAAAGCTCTTCTGCTAACTGAAACAAGAACTCTTTTCGATGCATTTGCATTCCTGTCGTTTCTTTGTAAATTATCCAAGCATTTATAGCAGCCAAATCTAAAATATTGAAAAATATTTAGAGGAGCCATCTACGAGAATTAGCTTTTACTATATATTTTCCGGCCATTTGATCTGCCAACTCCAAATTTTGTGTTGTTATAAAATTGAATAGATTCCGGTAATATTTTTTTATTACTCTTATCGATTTTCACAAATTTATGCTTAGAACTTAGAACAGCTACTCTTTTATTTGGTTTGCTTTTATATATTGTAAGAACTCAATTCTCTGATTTATATAGCAGAGTGGAAAAACGAGGCATGTTATCCTTCGTTTGTTTGGCTGCTTTGGGTAGTTCTCTTTTGTTTCCCCTAATAGTTCCAACTAGAGTTATTTGTTTGGCCAATAATTTTGTCGCGCGTGACATGCTAGTGAAAAAGTTATCGGTCGTGATATTTCTTACAGCTTGTATATGACTCCACAAGTTTCAGAACAACGTGTTCACTGAGAAGCATTGACGATGGTCGTTGTTTATCTTTTCTCAAATAAGGAAAACCATTCAAAACATCTATTGCTACTAACATCTGATGCAAGCCAGAATTTTATGCCAAATGTTTTGGGTTTAATAGGCATATACTGTATAAACCTGTGTCTGGCTTTTGCCGGAAATAATTGCTCGTCAACTGTTATATTTTGCCCTGGTTATAGCAAGCTTGACTATTTTCAATGAACTTGTCCCATATTTCCGAAACAAAGGTAAATGTATTTGTTTGTAGGCGCCTGCTTCTTTCGGTTCTTTTGTCAAAGCGAATAAACCGTAGGATTTGCTTGAACTTTTCTCTGGCCACAGTTTTTCTAAAAAATTCGAGACTCCACTTTGCTGACCATAAATAACTCAGTTTTAAATTTTTTGCCTCGTAGGCTACACGAGCATATAAAATCCCAATAAATGCACGCATTTCCGGTAATGCTGTTATCCAATCGTTCCTCAAAATTCGGCGGCCTTCTTCTTCTGTGCACTTTTTTATATGTTTGATAATATAGTTATCTATTATCAACGACAATGCACTGATGGGATTATCTGGCATAATGTTCCTTTTTGCGCAGTCTGTTGGCCCTTTCACATCCTTATAATACAAGTAGATGGTAACCTTCCAGGAATACCACCTTTGTCAATTTTTGACACACAGTACCATCGGCAGCTGTTTCGGTCTCTTGAAAGATGTTTTCAGTTTCTCCATTAGAGTCTGAACTACTTACCACCCTACACCTTTTCCTGGGCATATTGATGACACTTTCATTTTCATCATTGGTGATCGACTATTCATCTCTATCTTCAGTGTCACATGTTTCACTTTGAATATAATCCGCTTCATCTTCAGATGATAGTTCAGAATTTGTTGCATCTTATTCTATATCGGAGCACTCTTCACTTATGTTCGTTAGCTTTTCCAATAACTCACTTCTATTCGACTACATTTCTTTCCCGAATTTAGGGCGCAAAAGAAAAAACAAACAACTTGTTAGAACGAGTATCACTGCATAAAGACTCGAATAACAAGTACTACTTCACCTTATTGAGCAACTGCAACTTATCAAGTATACACCCACATCGATTATTTATCATGTGATGGTAATCGAAAAAAAATGAAAACTGTTACTTCAACACAGAGCCGAACTAGTCATATAAGAAATTCACTCAATTCAATAATAAGTCATTCGATTATTAAAAATTTTCCAAGCAGTCAAAATGACTTCTTTTGGGCAATATAGGTATAACACACACACATATATATATATATATATACCGAAAATGAAGGAGGGGGAGGTAACTACAATTATTAATAAATGAATTTATATGTTTTACAAAAAGTTACAAAATTCTAAGAAATTCTGTCATTATATACATAATTGTTTTTCTAATTGAAATTAAAAAGCAGTCAAAATGACTTCCTTGGGCAATCTAGTGTTAAAATCAGTTTAATATTTTTTTACGCTGAGATGTGGGTTTAATTCTAAGCAACTAAAGGGCAAAAAAGACTATTGTTTTGCAATTAAAGGCAAGAATGAAAAAAAAAAAAAACCCATCGTCGACAATAGATAACATATGTTTTCCAACATTAAAAGCGCATATTTTACGTTGATTAAGAACTTTAATTATGAAAACGTAACAATAAAGAATATGTTTTAAAAATAAGTGTAAAAGTTAAAACAGTTAAATAAGAAAAGAAAAAAAAACTCTTTCATAAGCATTCAATGTTTATCTTAAAAATCACACCTCAGTTAGTGACTGTAATTCATACTGTTCCAAAAAAAAAAAAAAAAAGTTATAATAAATTTGGCGTGGTTCCAGATTATGGAAAAATCACTGCTTTACGCTTGGTAGAAAGCGCGAAATTGTGAATTTATTTTAAAAGTTATAATTTTTTCTCTGATTCTTTTGTAAGATACGGCAAAAGAAAAGAAAAGAAAACATTATTTAAACTATCTATTCAGGATTCCTGAATTGTTTTCTCAATGTATAATCATATTTTAATGAATATTAAACTAGTGATAAAAGCGTATTTTAAAAAAATATATTACAATCTTTATTCTTTATTTATATATTTTTGTTTTTTAGTGTTTAAGATATTTCGTGTTTGCAGTTTCATAACCAGTTGTCGTACTTTGGTGTATAATTAACTGCAATGTTCTTCTAATTCATATACAGTTGTAACCCAAAGGCTAATGTCAGACGAACGTCTTTTTGCACGCTTTTTTCCTTACGTATTATCCCTACACAATGCTAGCGGCATTGTGTAGGGATAATATGTAAGGAAAAAAGCGTGCAAAAAGACGTCCGTCTGACACTAGCCTAAAGAATATTTGGTGATTTATCACTGCATCCGTCGAATGAAAAAATACCTTAAAATTAATTTATTAATTTATAATTAAGTTTTAAAAATATTAAAATGTTGTATTGTCATCGGGAAACATCTGCCATTTTGAACAATGTAACTTAAATATGGCAATATCATTTCCCATATTGTTGGAAATGTTAGATTTTTAACCAGTTTTGAAGGTTGAAATATATTAATATTCAAACAAAAGCTAACTAATTTTCTTCATGAAATTGAATAATACTGTTTACAAAATTAATTAAATACGTAGAATTTGGCTGCATAAGTTTTTGGTATGATAAGTGAACTTAAAAATGAGTACTCTTTAAAACAGTATCTTCCCTTATCATAATAGAAACTTGCACTACTATATATACAGCCGTTATCTCCGGAGATATCTAGTTATATATATATATATATATATATATATATATATATATATATACTTTTAAATTATGTACAGTAAATAAAACTTGTCATAGGAGGTATTCAATGTGTTACCATACTTGCCAATTTTTTTAAATCTGAGATTTAATTTAATTAATGTAATCAAATGGATTTCAAATGACTAACCATACAGGATTAACCTTAAACATTAATTAGAAAAAAATTACAGTTTAATGTAGAATTTTATTTAAAAGTACTTTTTAAAAGTATTTTATTTATATACTGGGTGTACTAAAATGGACTGACGGATTTTTAAATTCAATAATTTGCAAATGGTGACAGCTATATATATAAAAAAAAAATCTTTCAGAAAGTTTATGTAAAAATCAAGTTTTTTTTAAAACTAAAACCAGTAATCACAGTAAAATAATAATAATAAAAAAAAACTTGTGGAATCTTACAAATCATTATTTTAGGACACGGTATAATAATTGGGATAAAAATTCTATAAAGTACACATTATTTTTGTATGTACTACAGAAAAATTAATGCAGTGCTTGCTCACAGACTTTTATTGTACTTACGGAAAAATTCTGGCAGCAAAAGTTGCCAGAAAGTTTCTGTATGCACAAAAAATATCTGTCCACACAGACTTTTCTCGCGCATACATAGAAAAATTCTGGCAGCAAAAGTTACCAGAAAATTTCTGTATATGCGAGAAATTTCTGTCTGTACGAGAAATACGTGTACTTACAGGTACTTACAGGCAGCAAAAGTTGCCAGAAAATTTCTGTATATGCAAGAAATTTCTGTCTGTACGAGAAATACGTGTACATACAGGAAATGTCTGGCAGCAAAAGTTGCCAGAGAAATCCTGTAAGTACGAGAAATATCTGTGCATACAGATATTTTGTATGCACAGATATTTCTCGCACATACAGGAATTCTCTGGCAACTTTTGCTGCCAGACATTTTCTGTTGTTTCACAGGATTATTTTTTACAGTGCACACCTGTGCACATAATTTTTAGGTGCTTTGGTAAATACATAAATGCGTAGAGCCTAGTCGTCGTCTGGTCCGTCCGTCTGTTTGCCTGTCCGTCTGTCCGCATATAATAGCGCAAAAACTACCCAACCAAATGGTTTGAAATTTAATATATAGAATCGTTTCAGAATTTTGTCATTTCAAATTTTATGAAAATTGAATCAGAACTTAAAAGATATTAATAAAAGTTTTCTTCATTCTATTAAATCCTATCCTACGTAATTAATTCAATGATATCCCATGCTAGGTAATGATTCTAGGTTGCCATGGTGATTATTCTATTAAATCCTATCCTACGTAATTAATTCAATGATATCCCATGATAGGCAATGATTCTATAGGTTGCCATGGTGATTACGTCCTATTTATGGAGCGATATTACCATATTACTGAATTTAATACATAGAATCGTAATAAATTTTGTATTCATGCTTTTTTGCATAAGAGTGCAACAGCTATTGCACCAAGATCTGAATATTTATAAAACTAGTTATATAAAACTATAAGTTTTTATAGTTATAGTACGAACGCAGGTCATTTACCACGTTTGACGTACAATTTACGGTTTGTTGTAATTCTGGCCTTATGGAAAAGTGGGAGAAACATCGGTTATAAAATTTCTTCTTTACACACCAAAACCAAGTTGAGTTAAATAAAAGTGTGTAAAAAATAAATTAAAATGAACTATCTACAAACAAATTTTAATTTATTAGGTATTGAAGTTCCAATAATAACAATGACTTGTAACACTCGTTTCCCTTAGAGGGGAAAAAAGTGTGATGGCATATGTCTTATTATTTAGCATTAAAATTCTTAAAGAGGTTGGCTCTCAAATTCCCTGCTCAACAACGCCAAACTTTCTGATACATTACCAGACTCATTTTTAAACGTAAAATAAAATTGGCAAGCCCGACTATTGAAGCGATTTGGAATCGAATGTCGTTTTCAATTTTTTTAATAAATAAATTACTTATCGAGTTATAAACAATTCCTGACACGTGACAAAGCGCTGCCGCGTCGAAAATTCGGTTCAAAGTGCCCAATTTGACAGTAGTTTTTGAAAGATCTTCTGGATTTACCAAAAGACTGAAAACGTCATTCGAATTACATAGTTTCTGAATAAGAACACCTGCCGATTTCAAGCATTTCCGAATAAAAATGAATTCAGAATGTGTCAGAGCTCCTTTGGATTTGAGAACAGGCTTGAAAAATATAGACATAATTTTATAACACCTCACACATTATATCAAAAAAGGATACAAAATTATTCAAATGCACAAAAACAACATTTTTATTAATTACATTTCGAGAGACAATAAATGTGAAAAGCACCCCCCCCCCCCCCCTTAGTTTTTGGAACGAAGAAGACGAATATGTTTCACTACAGCATTTTTTAATGGAAAAGTAAAACTAAAAAAAAAGCACTTAAAGATTTTCCAGTCTTTAGAAATGGAAATGAATTAACTTTAAATTTAAATATACCTTTAGTATGATATTTAAATTAAAGGTTACTCGAATTTATTTGTCAAGTCAGTTTAAAATTGCTTAAATTAGACGTTGGAACGTATAACATTTATACAATCCCGAGATCTAAAATTAAATGTGATGAAACTTAAAAAAAAAAACTAATTTTATTTCCAGCTTTTTTAATTTTTTTTTTTTTTTTTTTTTTTAAGTATTTGACAAAATTAACCTTTTTAAAAAGATTATTTTTAATACACGTGTAATTGATGTTACAAAACTAAGATAGATAAACGAAAAACAGATAGTATGCAACTAAGATTGCTATTTACAAAGTTGTTAGTACGAAACTTAAAATCGTCTTAATATTTTTCACCCATTTGAAATGGCGGTTTTAATTCCAAGCAATTAAAAAGGAGAAAAGTTAGTCCATTGCTTTTGAATTAAAAACAAGGAAAAAATGGTAGTTCTTCTTAATTGTAAGAGCTTGGTAGCCTTTTTTAAAAACTTGGCACAATTCGGGTTTAAGAAAATGAGATTTGTTGTTAAATGAGTTAAACAGCTATGATTCGTACGCATCCAGCGATTCAAGGGATTTTAGGTGTTTTCGTACCAGAAATTTCGTAAAGTGCTGGTTGGTATATCTGAAGATAGATTTTTTTTTTCATTAAATAAGGTTACTATTACTTTATGAAAATTCTGGTAAAAGTCCCTTGAAGCGTACGAACCCTAAATAATGTAGTACTAGTGTTAGTGACGTACAGATAGCACTGTTTATCTGTTTTTATCATCTTTCCGTTTTGAATTTATGTTCCATTTCACGATGAAATATATCGTTTATGAGACTGAAGAAATTATGATTTCACTTATACTATACGTTTTATCCTATTTGTTTATGAATCATACATTTGTAAAAAAGATCTTATTGAAAAATTAATGTATAGATCTATAAAAAATTCTTTTTTTAAATTCGATTTCGTGAGTTCCATCATGCAAATAGATATACTTTGAAAATTTTAATTTCCCTACGAAAATAGATGAATTTTTTTTATACTTTTTAATATTTATTTTTTATCTCATAATTATAGAATACTATTTCACAATATTTTATATCTGTTAATTTACTTTCGTGATTATAATACATATAAATAGATATATTTTTGAAAATGCTTTGTCTATTTGTAAATACATTTTTAATATATTGTTTTACAATTATCATGCTTTTAAATATATTCCTTTCAAAGTATTTATTTTACTTGTATAACTTGAGAAGTGATGATATAATCCGAGAAACATATCTATTTATAAGTATACAATTCATGAAAATAAAGTAATTAATCTCAGATATTAATTATTTTAAAACAGTGTATCTTTTTGTACGAAAAAAAAAATTATTTAAAGGTATAAAAAAATCCATCTACAGTAAAACCTCCCTAAAGCGACCAGGTTCCGTTCCAATAAAAATTGGTCGCTCCGAGAGGTGGTCTCTTAATGGAAGTCATGTTTAAATCTAGATTTTAATTGTTGAAAAAATGTAATAATTAATGTTACTAAAATTTATTTTCCCCATTAGGAAAAAATATGAAAATTTAAGTATCAAAACAGAAGTTAATTACTGCAGAGTTTAAAAAAGGAATACATTGACGTTTGTTGTGATTTTACGGTTTTATTTTTTATAACTTTTATTTCCAAGTCCTTTCGAAATTCAATTTTTTTGGACGGGAGCAAATAATGACAATTTCATTAACTTATCTATTTCTTTGAGAGTTTCCTGACAGAATAGGACAGGAGAATTTGTTATTGACCGTCATTCTTAATTCGTCACCAGAGTTAAATTCATTGCCTAAAAAGGCACGAAGGAGTTTAAACACTTAAAAGTTACCGGAATAAAATATTTAAACAAAATCTAAATTTAGTTTAGAAGTTTGATGAATAATGCACTCTCCGGAATTACTTTTCTAATAAAACATTCTTCAAGCGACCAGGAAAAAGCAGAATTTGTTTCATTTTCTTTAAAGAAATTGGTCGCTCATAGAGGGAATTCAACTGGAAGGGTCTCTGAATGGAGGTAAAATTATTATTGAGCCTATGGGAATAAATTTCGTTCCATGAAAAAACGGTCGTTCAGGGAGGTGGTCGTACAGGGAGGTTTTACTGTATTTATATGTAGTGAAATTAAACATTTTCATAAAGTATTTATTTACAGGATAGTGCTCACGAGACCGCATTTAAAAAAAAAGAATTATTTATAGATATACAAATAAAATTTTCAATACTATCTTTTTACAAATATGTAATTCATAAACGAGGATGTCGAAACGCTCATTTTGACAGTATTTTCTGAAAGATACTTTGCCTTTACCAAAAAATGGAAAATGCCATTCGATTACATAGTTTCTGTGTAAGAACGCCTGCCAGTATCATGCGTCTCTCTCCGAACAAAAATGAATTCAGAAATATATCAGAAAGTAGTTCCTTTGGATTTGAGAACATCCTTAAAGAATAATGTCTGCTATTTTCACAAATTTCTGTTTTAATTATTTTTTGCGTGTCAGAAATATTTGCGGTGTTGAGTGGGATTTTTATTTTTATTATATATATAACCATTAAATAAACATTATCGACCAACAACAAAAACTGTGAAATTATGAATAAAATGACATTAACAAATACAGTTCCCCCCAACACACTTAACATAGATTCCAAAAACATAGTAAAAAACCGCAGAAATTGAATAACAGAAATGGAATGATGGAAATTTGTAGAACTTAGATAGAATCATCGGGTCCCAAATGCTTTAAGTTCCAGAAATAAAATGTGTAGTTTTATCTACATATTAGCCATAAATTAGCTAAAGAATATGAATTTGGGACTACCACACACAGAAAACCGAAAAATAAACCATTGAACACCAATTAAATTCAAAATGAAACAAGATGAAAAAGGATAAAGGAAAAAAAAAATTACCAAATTAAAATACATACTGTCATAGCATAGGTATAGCAAATACACTCATTATGCATTTTATTCTCATTTAAGATAGTATACTATTAGAAATTAATATGATATTGTCCTGAGTAGGCTAAAATTTAAATACAAGTTAATCGTTACTTTATTAAATATTAATGAATATGAATAAATTTAATATCAATTGATAAATATATAAATATAACTACACCATTATACATATAAAAGTATCGAATGCGCATCATATATATATATATATTTATTTATTTATTTATTTATTTGTTTAAGGGGGGGGGGGACAACGTTAGCCTATATTTATTAAAGAATATATATTTGTCTAGAAACTTGCTTCGTTTAGAGCAGTGGTTCCCAAACTTTTATTGGCCACGCACCACCAAAACATCTATAAAATCACCGTGCCCCCCCCCCCCCCCCACACACACACACTCACTCTGTAAATTATATCGCTTATTATTCATAAAGTGAGCTCTATTGACGCATTGGAAGCGTAATAGAGCCTTAACAACAACTATTCATTTCACATTTTTTAACTTATCAAAGAAGTGAATACTATGTCACAAATGTGTTTTTAACGTAATTCTATAAATGCATCTTCGCCATTGTGCCAAAAAGAGTTTTGTTGTACTTCTCCAACTTCCCACAATGTTAAAGAAAAATTTTATAAGGTCTGCATTTTTATCTTCACAAAATATCTTGAAGAGAGGTTTACATTTAGCATTAAAATTGATAGCATCCATATACACTGGTGGACAAATGACAATTTTCATTCACGCGAATATTCAAAAGGAAGTAATATAATTCGAATAATTACTATCCCTGCAGAACAGCTAGTCATTATAACATCTCATTCAGGTCACATATGGTCACAAGAGTCACAGTCACTACGGCGAAGCAAAAAATAGGAAATTCCATACGTGTCTTTTATGAGTCTCAAATGACTACTATATATGACTCCACTGACAGGTCACTGTGACTGCTGATTTGTGGCGGGTCACCAGGTGACTTTACAATGTCGTTTCATTTAGACTCTCGTGTGACTCTCATCTGGAGACTTAACTTCAAAGTCATTGTGAACGTTGCATTATGATAAATCACCAAATAATGTCACATTAAAGTCACATGACTTTGTCAAATGGTGACAGAGATCTTAATGTGAAGCCACCACTGGGAAAAGTGGTGAAAAGTCACCATGTGACTTTAATGTGACATTATTTGGTGATTTATCATAATGCAACGTTCACAATGACTTTGAAATTGAGACTCCAGATGAGAGTCACACGAGAGTCTCAATGAAACGACATTGTGAAGTCACCTGGTGACTCGCCACAAAGCAGCAGTCACAGTGACCTGTCTGTGGAGTCACATATAGTAGTCATTTGAGACTCATAAAAGAGACGAATGGAATTTCCTATTTTTTGTTTCGCCGTAATGACTGTGACTCTTATGACCATGTGTGACCCGAATGAGATGTTATATGGACTAGCTGTTCTGCAGGAATAGTAATTATTCGAATTATATTACTTCCTTTTGAGTATTCGCGTGAATGAAAATTGTCATTTTGTGACTCGTCCTTAACATTTGTCCACCAGTGTATTTTATAATTCATTTTTTTAAACTTATTATGAGTTGGTGGAAAAGCTTTTGACATATGGATAACACAATACACACGAAGCATTTCAAGATTCTCATCCTTATCAATTTCGAAGTAGCCATTATTCCCCATCAGAACACATTTTCTCTGTTTTCCCTTTCCCGATATCGTTAATTGAGGCGTTGAGAACCAGAGTGGACTATACCACAATTTTGCTTAAAAAAAAAAAAAAAAAAAAAGATTTTTAAGCGTCAAAGCATTGTTTGCCATGACATTGATTCACTGCATAATGAAATTTAATAATTTTGAAGCTATTCAACTGATACAGCCACCCAGCGAAGAAAGAAACAGTGGGCCATCAGCTGGGAAAAAGATGGCAGCCAGCAGTGCTATCAGCGGTAAAGTGCAAGGGTGCCATTACTTAAACCTGTCGAAAAGTGTCCAAGCCGAATGCAGCTGGCCCATCAGTGATGGCCAACAGCAGGCCAGCATTGATATGCCATCACATTACTTCAATCCGGCACTTTTCCTGCAGTGCTAGCACCTATCCCACTGCTATTCCTTTGCTGGCCCAGCACTTTCCCTTACAAAAATTTCTTATAGAACTCTATAAAAAAACAAAGTATTATATAATTATGGCTCTTTTTTTCGATAAGCTAGTTTCACCAAGAGCTATAGAAACCTCCGTAGAAGTGTCTATAATAGAAATGTCTATAGAAATATTTGAACTGCATGTGGTCCCCCTCCCAAGTACTGACCGCGCTCGATGCTGCTTGGTTTTCGTGATCGGACATGAACAAATGCTTTCAGCGTACGCTACGATTGCTCGTAGTTTCCAAGCTCTCATTACACTATTTCAATTTTGTTTCTTTTGTGATTTATGTTCCCAATCATTAAACTGGTATAGAAATTATTCTATTGTATAGAAATCCCATGTATTTTATACGCTATTTTTATTATTGATTCTGAACTGCGTAAATTATGAAAACCGAAATCCTTTGTAACCTAGTAAAACCAGATTTAAGGAGAAAAAAAAAGTGCGTTGAAATAAAGATTTTATTTATTTATTCATTTACTTATTTATTTTGTTGGTGGCAGTGGTGCTATATTTTTTACAGTTTCAAAAAAACTAGCTTCACAGCTTAAATTGTGTTAAGATATTCATTTCAGATTTGTGTTCAAATACTCAATGTCTTCGATATTAGCAGCGCCACATAGCGTAAGAGTTCCCAGCAGTAATACTGCAAAAGTTCGTGCACTTCCATGGTGTGGTGGGCCAGTGCATGAGATAAAATGGATGCCCACCAGAATTTTATCTGATGATTTCCAACAGCAAATTTGACTGAAGCTGTCCAGCAGTGGTCATGCAGTGGTAGACCATCAGTCAGCACTTCTCCATCATTGCCAGCACCTATCTTGCTGCTGGCCAGCAATTTCCTCTTTGCTGGGCAGTGTAGGGGAAAGTAGGGTAATGACGCTCAGAAGGGCAACCCCGCTCACCCAATACCTCTAAACAGAATAGAATTGAAAACGTGCGATCGGTACCGGCACCTAGCGAACTTCATCGTAAATTCCCAGTAAGGATATAATGAGCGTCGGAAGGAAAGTATTTTTGTGTCCTCATGTTATTATATAAAAACATGGAAACATTTAAAATGGTTCATTTAAAACACATTACTACATAGGTGTGATAAAATATATACAAATGTTTTTAAAAATTAAAAACACTAGATGTTAAAATGATAAAAAGCTACTCCGAGCGCTTTCGGCTAACCTTAAGCCTTTGTCAAGGAGAAGAGAGTTGATCAATTCTCTATAAACATTTTAACATCTAGTGTTTTTAATTTTTAAAAACATTTGCATATATTTTATCACACCTATGTAGTAACGTGTTTTAAATGAAGCATTTTAAATGTTTCCATGTTTTTATATAATAAACAAAGGTGAATCTGGCGTTCAAGATTGGACTATTTTATTAAGTCAATTTATTAACTCACGTTATTAGTTTGCAGTTGTTTTATTATAAAATTCTACAACATCTAACTTGAAGGTAAGTGTACACACTTATTTTCAAATATTAATTTACTCCTTATGTCTACAAAATATATACATTTAGCTGCACTTTCATGCTTTTATTTATTTTTGTAGTGCGCTGTTACGCCAATTACAATTCATTAAAACCCAACATGGCGATAACGGGTAATGGCACTCGCGTGGAATTCCAGAAGAAGTGTTGCCAGTGTGCATCATTTTAAATTCAAATGTATTGATTAACACAAATTTTTTTGAAATGGTAAAATTCCCCTGTTTTCGCCTTAATTAATATGTTATTAAACAAGGAGAATTTTACGATTTCAAACAAGTGGTGAAAATCAAAAAACCTAAATTTAAAAAAAGTAGCCCACTATGTGTGGACGATATGTGTAAAGTGGTCGCAAAAAGTCTGCAGTGGTGTGAACAGCCTACACAACTAAATATGTGACTTTTGTCTTACTTAAATGTTGTATTCAAATGTTGTGGCTGAGGAAGTTTTTTCTTCTTTCGCCACTTTAAAAGGGTTTGACAAAAATTTGTTCCAAATTTTTGAAAGCATTTTTCTCGAAATCGCAGCTCGCGAGATTGGCACACTCTGATTCTCAACGCCTAAATTGTCATTTCTGTATATTTTAAAATTTTAAATGCATACGTGGCCATGTAAATTTATTTACTGAGTAGGATGCCTGCAGTAGATCCATATATATTTACCCATTTCCTTTTCTAATGTTATTTAAGATTTATAAATTTTCTAGCGTTGATAATACCTCGTTTTGATATTTCATATATTTTTTAAGTTAAATATGTTCAAAACAGTCAGATTTATTAGAAGTAGAAAGCTCATTTAATAAATAATCGAAAACACTCCGAAAAATTATACAATAGTAATCAGAATAACTATACACACTTTTTAATACTCCAAAAAGGTATGAAAATATTTTATAACATTATTTTTATAATTATTTTGGTGTGGATTCTATTTTAAATCTTTAATTGCGAAAATGTTTAAAATTCAATTAAAAAATCTATTTTTAAAATTTTGTTTGTATTCTATTCACTGTTAGTTTCCAACATTTCTTTTCTTAAAAAAAAAAAAAAGGGAAACAGATACCGAATGAGTAAGTAAGAAATTTGGAATTGCCCCCCTAAAAAGTCAAATTGCCCCCCTGTGGGCGTAAGCCCCACGTTGGGAACCTCTGGTTTAGAGGGTTCATTACCCTAGTGACCAACCCTTGGATCCGCCCTTGTATATAGGTAAAAATAATAGGTAAAATCAATTTCAGCCCCTAGTAATTCATATTGTTAAAAATAGTGAGTATAGCAATCCTCCAAGAAGGAGATTACTTTCAATTACATTTATTCTCCTCTCCTAGCAATCTTCAGAATGCGTAAGAAAAGGTCTATGGGCGGAGGAAAGGGGAGGGGGGTGCACAACACACACATACTGAGAGTAGAGGATCAAGTGTAGTGAGTAATTTTCACTGTCAAAGTGTGTACTGCATACCACAAACGCTTACTTAGCGGACAAGTTAGTAGCTGGAAAGATACACATTTTCTGAAAGGCATAATAGTGAGTCATTCATTGACCGAGAGATCATTTCCGTTCACCAGGCGGCGTTGGATAGATACCTCAGCTCAGCTGGTAGGTTTGGGTTGCCAGAAATTGGGAGTTAGCATCATAGTGGCGGTATTTTTTCGCCAACTTGTATTTTTTCTCCCTTAGTGCTAGTTATCACTTGCTGTTTTTAGTAATAATAATAGTTATTGTTATTGTTAGGTGGAAGAGGAAGAGGAAGGGATAGAACAAGAAAAGAAATAATAAAGTCATTGTTATGGAGACAATATTTCGGATTTCTTCCACGGTAATTGCAAATATACTTGTTTGTTTGTAATTTCTTGGAAATTTCAAGATTGGTTTCACAAGAACGAGATAACTAAAACGTGTTAAAAAAGGATAAATAAGTGGGGTGGGGCTGGGAATTGTACTCAAGGGATGGAAATGATATATGACACACTACATGTATAAGAAAAGACAATGTATAATCGGAACAGCGTGAAAACTTAGAATTATTTAAATTTTCAATAAATTCAATAAGAATTCTGAAAAATAACTTTTCTTTTCTGTTCTTTACTTTTTGTTTGTGTTCATTAATGGCCTCTTTTATTTATGAAAAGCCAATACTTCCAACATCACGGAATTTTTTTTAGCTCCCGATATGCTATTTCTATTAGACAACAACTAAAGTGTCGTCACTAAAAAATAACGTTACACCTAGCCATAAGCCACCCGTAAAACGAAGCAGGTGTATCATTGTACGGTTAAATACTGATAATCTACTGCAATTTTTTTAACTTCTAAACATCGCACATTTTCAATTTTTACACCGTCGTATAAGGAAAAAAATGTACTTTTAAATGCAATTTGTTTGAAAGGTGCATCTCAATTTATTTTTGGGATATTAATTTTTTTGTACTTTTTAATGCCATTTCTGTAAATGATAGCAAGTGAAATACTCCATTTCTGTAGAAAGAAAAGGGGAAAGGAAATAGTAGATTACTATATCTTTTACGTTGCCATTTTCTCATAACAACTGAAAAGTAAAAATTGTAGTTAAATTCCGTGCTATGCCAAGAATATCGCCTGCTTTAAAAATGTATTTTAAAGAAAATTTGTGTGACTTATTTTCTCCAAATTTGCGTAATTCCTATCAAAAAGCTGAAAGAATACCATTTTATTAATCCGTGTGTAATAACATTTTCTGAGTTTTCAAGAAAATGAAATGAATGATTTCTGATAAAACTTGGAGCTATTATAAACTATATTTAATTTTCAGTATCCATATGAAAGTTAAAAACAAATAGATACCCAATCTTTTGTCGAGTTTTTTGACTGACGACATCGATTTTTGCTAGGTTTGTGTATTATTCCGCGATAGTGACGTCATATGCATACTTTTCTATAGATGTTGTAGACTTTTGCAATAGTCTGCATCGCCAATGTTAAATTCTTTAGCGGATGCAAATGACGTCATTTTATATAATATAAAACCATGTATTTCAAAACTTAAAACTGAAATATGTTTTGTACTATCTATATTTATGTATATTTTTTATTTCATCGAGGGCAATACTATAAATTCTGAAAAAACAGAATTCCTGTTTTCTATATATTTTTTTCTTTTTTCTTTTTTCTTTTCTTTTTTTCTTTCTTTTTTTCTTTCTTTTTTTTTTTTTTTTTACTCGACAAAGAAGCGAGAGTAATAAGGAATTTTCGATAAACATAAATGCAACTGTAATTTCATTAATATTAAGAAAGTATCCATATTGTTAAGTGAAATGGATAAGTGGATGTCTGTTGAGGACACAACACAGACGACATAAGTAAAAGTTAAATTTAAAAAATCAAAAAACCCGACTGCGTAAAAAGCGAACTAATTAATTATTTCTCATCAATGTGAAACTATTTTTTATATTAATTACCTATTGTTTTATGTACTTGCATTGGCGACTTCTAAGTTGTGTTTACTTTTTAGTTCCCATCTATAAACACTGTTTTGATGAGGACTATAGATGTCTATGAAGGTTAGAGTTGCAGTAAAGCTAGACATCCTAACTACACAACTTCCAGGTTGTATAATATTTAAACGGAGTTTCTGACTGTAAAATAGTCAACGAAACATCGTCTTCATTTTGAAAGACCTATCCAATGATATGTCACTCAATAGGGTACGTACACTGAGAAAAATGACACTTTCAAATCTGAGTAAATCTATGTTTTCATTTTGTTATGAAACTTTTTGTTTCAAATATGACGACTCAATGCTTTCAATTCTGAAACACCAGAAATACTCATTTTCAAACAAAATTAGTTTTCATTCGTTAAACGTAGTAAATTTTATCAGGGTATCTGAATTTATTCATATTATATAATTTGTTATGATTTCGAACAAAACGCTCCTTTCAGTAATAATTTATAACATGAAATGTTGAGAACTACATTTTTATCGTGTTCGCGGAAGAACACTTAAAAACCGTTGTAATATAATCGCGAAAGCGTAAATTTTATTCTTCAACGTTCGAAATCGAAGAATGGATGAATTTGTAAAGGAAAGACTTCGCAGGTAGGATTTGACAACCATCAACAGTATATAAATACAGACATCATGAACAATCGTGAATAAACATGATGAATAAAGCATTATGTGCTCATATTTGAGTATGGCCACGTTTTCAGAAATTAGTATATACATGTTTCAAACTTGAGTAATTTTGTTTCGGAGCCATTTTGACTATGCGACATATTCAGATTTGAGTATTTTTTGCTCAATTTTGAAAATGTCGTTTTTAGAGTGTAAAAATTTTTTTCGTCTCTACCGCCATCTTTTATTTTATGACCACCATTTTGAATTTATAAAAACAAAACCTAGCCTATAACCATCGGACGTTTAGGACGAATCGATAGAGACCTCATTCATCAAAATCCATCCAGCCGTTGGGCTGTTTCGAGGGTATAAAGAAATCCACATACCCCGATACGCGTGAAACACATAACCCTTCTTGACAGTTGGAGTCGGGTAATAAAATGCTTCAGTCAATTCCGAAAATATCTAATTTATGTGCTTTCACACTATATAAATTTCTAAAAACAACTTTCTAGACCGTAAACAAACAATACCTCGTAGTATATTTGTAAACCTTTTTTTCGGATTTTCTCAAAACGCAATTTTTACATTATTTAGGTACACTCTTTATGAAATCTATGAAAGCTAAAGAATTAGAACTAGTGTTATCAGGTCCACTGTCCCGAAAAGCGGGACGGTAAGATAAATAAAAGCGGGACAGTGGCTTCTAAATCAGGGCTGGAAAATACAGCAAATCATATGAAAACGGAATCTGTCTATAACGGAATCCTATGTTTAACGTATAAAATCTCCGTTCCCTGTGGTAGGAATATCATACAATTATACCTGTTAAAACGGAAACCTGTATAAAACGAAATCTATTTTGCTGTCGACATGTTTTATTGTTTTAAATAAGCATAATACGTTGAAATCTGTGAAAGGACCGAAAAAAAATTTCATTTTGGTGAGATTGCCGATTTAGCAGTTATTGTCTGATATTTCGTAGAGACTATGAAATTTTTAATTTTAAGACAGGATTCCGTTATAAACAGCTTCCGTTATCGCAGGTCTTACCAAACAAAGGGCATTAAAACCTGTTAAAAGAGAATAGACCGGAAAAATGTTTCGTTTTATCAGATAGATTTGTGCTGTATTCATTTATGTGGAATCGGGAAAAATTTCCGTTTTAGACAGTTTCTGTTTTCACCAGTTTTACTGCATTAGGTTCCACTTGATGCAAACTAGCGAATAGCATGGTACTAAAAGAAATTTAAAATTTGCATCACGAAATATTGGGACATTAGTTGTCTCGCACGGTAGTTCTACGGAACGAGTCTTGGAACCCCTGAAAATCGGGACGATCCACGTAAATCGGGATACCGGACAACACTAGTTAACACTACCTAAAACTATGAATATAACTTTAATATTTCAGAATACATACTGAAATATATTACTTTTTTTTTGCCTGCAATTTTCTGAATGTTTCAATAATTATTTTTTAACTTAATTTGATTGTGGCAAAAATGGAAAATTCTTATTATTAAATGATGTCTATTTAGCTTGAATATAATTTTTAAAGAAGTTATTTGCAATACTTTTTTTTAATTTAAAATGGGTATCATAAAAAATTGGGACATTAGTTGTCTCGCGCGGTAGTTCCGCGGAACGGATCTTGGAATACCTGAAATTCGGGACATTCCACGTAAATCGGGACACCAGACAGCACTAATAAAAAAAAATTAGTTAATATATAATATATATAAAAATTAGTTAGTTTTAATTAACTAATAATTAGTTTATTATTAATTAGTTAATTTATTTACTATTAATTAGTTAATTTATTATTAACTAATATTTATTATTTTTTTTTTATAGTTAGACACTAAAACTATGAATGTAACTTTAATGTTTCAGAATACATACTGGAATATATTACATTTTATTACATGCAATTTTCTGAATGTTTTAATAATTATTTTTTAAATTAATTTGTTTGTGAGAGAATTGGAAAATTCTTATTATTATTAAATGATGTGTATTTAACTTGCATATAAAGTTTAAAGAAGTTATTTGCAATACTCTTTTGGAAAAATGTATCTAACTGATATATAGTCTTATATCAGTTAAATTAAAAATTAAACGCGCACACTAAAGTCAATATAATTAAATAAATTACATCTCATAAATTCAGTTATATTTAAAATTTATCAACTATAGTTTTATTGTTTTCACCAATTTAAACTTTCAGCTCGACAATTGAAGAGCTAAGTGGAAGAACATGTTAAGTAACAAAAATTACATTTGAAGAAATTTGGTGTGAAAGTTTTTGTTGTCAATTTTAATGATTTATTTTCTGTTTAATACCATGTGTTTAAAATATCAACAGGTGTGGTACTAAACTCTATAAAAAAATTATTCATATTTAATTTTTAAATAATAAAAAATATTAGTATTATTTGCATTATTAAATATTAAAATATTAAATATTAATGAATAATGTCTTAAATCTTCAAGGCTAAATAGAGCTTTGGTATTTTAGCTTTACCATGTGATAGAATACCTGATAACACGTTCGTCTAAAAGATAAAATAATTTTTAAGAAAATGTAACTCTTCCACTCAGCTCTTCAATTGTTAGGTGAAAAATCGAAATAAAAAGGGCCCGATATTGAAAATAGGGGCCAACAATTATTAAAAGTATTTAACCGACAATTTAGCAATTTTGGATTGCTACAAGGCCGTTAAAAAGAGAAATTCATTACTTTTCAATGTGATCCGAATAATAAATATAATATAATAAGATATAATATGCAATCGTAAAGATAATATAATCATAAGATAATCAGATGTCATCATAAGATGTAATATATAATCTTAAGATATAATATGTAATCAGAATAATAAAGTGTAATAACCAATAAAGTAAATTACGCATCATAAATTCAGAATAGTTAAGCTTTTCAATTCTATGATTTAATCTTTTCGCCAATCATTCATTAATAAAATTGAAGAATCAAACAAGTTATCATTTTGTAGAGTAATATGATTGAAGTTTTCCAGCGGCAGATGAGAAAGTAATTTTGTATGGATCAACGAACATAAATTGATTTCCATTTTTCACACCAGTAAGTATACCCGATTAACTATAATCGCATCGAAAGTAATGCAGTTTAATCGAACCGGCTTTTTAAGCCTTCGAAGCGGATAAACAACGGACTGGAACATCTATAAAATAAGGAATTTGCAAAAACCTTAAGCTTTGATATTAGAATCAAATAAAAAATACCTATAGAGAGGGGAAGTTCGGGTATAGTGGAATACCATTTTATTTTTATTTGTAAGTCCACATAAAAAAAATTGAGATACGGTAAAAGTTAGTAAACGACAAACTTTGACTATTTCTTAACAAATTTCTAATGCGTTTAAGTGGAAGAAAAAAATAATACATATGAGAACATGTGAGAAGGGACAGACTCAATAGATAGTAAATATAAGAGTTTAATGTAGATATAAACTAATGTTAAGGACTTCAATACAATCTGTATACAATTAGTATTTACAATTTTAGGAGGGAAAGGGCTTTTGCTGAGGTTTACCGGCCGTTAATACTTCGGCGCTATCCGAGCTTGGCTGGGACGTCTTTCCAGACCGGGCTCGAAAAAAAACTCTGAAGTGAATTTTAACCTTCGGTTCTCAAGCTGGAGATGCAAAATCACTCAGTCATCAAGTTTATTGTCTTTTGAAGTTTGCAAGCTTTGTTAGTTCTCATGAAAAATAGCTGCGGCCATTCGTTGCAGTCAGGATGCGGTCGGGATCGGGATGTTTTGGAAAGTACAAACCACGTCCACCATACATATCAATATTTATCCTTTAAAAAAAGAAGTTTCACTTTTCGGGTAATGACAACTAGTCGGATTATATGGAATAGCATCATACGGAATATTAAAATTCAACAAAAACCACGATTTAAAACAATAACCAAAATTATTTAATGAGTAAACCTGAGTACATCCTCTGTAAATAATCAGGTTCTTTGAAAATTTTTTTTAATTTTTAGACTCGTCTTGAAACAGTTGTCTAGCAACTGTTCCATATTACCCAACATACCATCTTGAAAAACATATAAACTCTTCGTCTTCACTCGTCAACAAGTTAGCGTAGTGGAAAATTGACTAACACAGCAATAAATGTAACCGTTCAATTTTATACTGAATTTGGTTAACATCACCGACAAAGAGATTTTATAATTAATACGAATTTTATAAAATTTACTTGCAAAAAACTACAAAAATTGAGAACAAGACTTTATCGTGTCGCTCCAACAACAGGTATTCAAACAGAACTGAGCTCAGTTCCTCATGGATTACTAGGAAGTCGTACGGCAGATTTTGATAGCAATATTTAAACTTTGCTATCAGTACTTGCGTGATGTTCGGTTTTATCCTCCAAAATAAACTATTTATTTCTCAATATAAAATAAAACATAGGTAAGATAAATTGGGCTCACCTTGTATTTATGCATGTCCGTTTATCATCTGGTAATCTGCGTCCAGAAGGGTAATTATGTATTCATCTTCTTATATCTCTGATTTAATCCACATTTGATGAACGTGTGATCATCCAGGTCATTTAAAAGACACATGTTTTTTTGTGTGACTTGTAAATCTTAAATTTGTGCGGAAACTTATAAATAGAAAGAAAAATTAATATTTAATAAAGCTTTAGAAGTTACATCTATCCTTTGGAGAGTCAAGATTACAAGTGAAAATAGAAAACATGTATAAAATATTATCAGCAATAAAAAACAGGAAATTAGTGCCATAAATCAGAATAACAAATTATTTCTATCAATATTTATGTTTATAGTAATTTAAAATAAGAGTCTATAGTTCTTGAGTATCGCGAAATGTTTATAATAAAATGTCTGTTTACGATTGTGCAATCACTTTCACTTCCTTCCTTCAGATCATAAGCACTTTTGATAATTACTATTATAAATCACATTTGACACATGAAAAACAATTTACTTAGCTTGATTGTTTTAATGTCCTAGTTTGGAGATTATATTTCACAATATCTGTCAACAGATTTAAGCTTGTCTGCAACATCGTATGCGCCAGATATAGAAGTACAGTGAAACCTCCCTGCGCGACCACCTCCATTAAGCAACCATTTTTTTCACGGAACGAAATTTATTACCATAGGCTAAATACTAATTTTACCTCCATTCAGAGACCATCCTAGCTGAACTCTCTCCATGAGCGACCAATTTCTTTGAAGAAAATGAAACAAATTCCGTTTTTTCCTGGTCACTTGAAGAAGGTTTTATTAGAAAAATAATTCCGGAGAACGCATTATTCATCAAACTTCTAAACTAAGTTTAGAATTTTTTTTTTTGATAACTTTTAAGTTTTAAACAACTTTGTGCCTTTTTAGGCAATAATTTAACTCTGATGACAAATTAAGAATGGCGGTCAATAAACTACCCTGCCCTATTCTGTCAGGAAACTCTCAAAGAAATAGATAAATTAATGAAATCGCCATTATTTGTTTCCGTCAAAAAAAAAAAAAAAAAAAAAAAAATTGCATTTTTTACGGAACTTTGAAATAAAAGTTACAAAAGATAAAACCGTAAAATCAAAACAAACGCCAGTGTATTCATTTTTTAAACTCTGCAGTAATTAACTTATGTAATTAACTTTTGTTTTGATGCTAGAATTTTCATATATTTTCCTAATGTGAAAAATAAATTTTAGAAACATTAATTGTTACCTTTTTCAACAATTAAAATCTAGATTTAAACATGACCTCCATTAAGAGACCACCTCTTGGAGCGAGCAGTTTTTATTGGAACGGAACGTGATCGCTTTAGGGAGGTTTTACTGTATTCCATATTGTCCAACCATGCCATAATACCCAAATTTTCTCTATGTTAGAACAAAATAAAGTATGAAATATTTATCTTTGCATTGGAGTTACTATTTGCAATGTTATCACATTTTGGGATTTATTGGAAACATATGTAATAACTATGAAGGGTCTGTCCAGATTTTCCTCACAGGGTCATATTTTTGTGGAATTGTAAAAAGCTTTTTATATTTGTGAAAAATCTAGTCATAATTTTGTGAATTTGAAATTATCTTTAAATAGGTTTCTGTTTGCATATAATTTAACACGATCCTTTATGCAAAAAAAAAAAAAAAGTTAAGTAATAGTCTCTTTGGCAACTTCAACTGTTTTGTGAGAGATCAGGTTTTATTTTTCAAATGGATAAATTTGTGAAAGGTTCTGTTTTAAAGTGAAATAATTTGTGAATAGCCTTGTTTTAAAATGGAAAATTTTGTGAAGGTCCCTGTTTTAAGATGAAAATTTTTGTAAAGGGCCTAATTTTTCCTAAACAGATCCCTGCTAAATAAAAATATTTAGCTAGCTTCATTAGAAGTATTTCTAAGTTCATGTTAATATTCTACGAATACTATTATTAATTAAAACTATTGGTTATATATTTTTAAATACAAACACAGCACTGAAAATTTTAGCCCAGTATTACAGAAACACTTAACCAGTAATATGCAAATTATTTCCAGTTTTATGCTAATATTATGCGAACAACTATTAACTGAAAATTATTAACTGAAATTATTAACTGAATTATTAATTAATTAACTGAAAATATTTGCTGTCTATTTTTAATAATAAAATAATATCCAAAACATTAGCGCAGTATTGCATACAGATTTAACCAATAATGTGTCACTACTGAATTAACTAAAAATATTTGCAGTCTATTTTTAATAATAAAATAATATTCAAAACATTAGCGCAGTATTGCAATACAGATTTAACCAATAATGTGTCACTATTGAATTAACTGAAAATATTTGCTGTCTATTTTTAATAATAAAATAATATTCAAAACATTAGCACAGTATTGCATACAGATTTAACCAATAATGTGTCACTATTTAATTCACTGAAAATATTTGCTGTCTATTTTTAATAATAAAATAATATTCAAAACATTAGCACAGTATTGCATACAGATTTAACCAATAATGTGTCACTATTGAATTGACACTAAGGCGAATATAAAGAAAATATTATTGCATTTGGATGTGATCAGAAAACATAAAATCTAAACTAATGTATAAAATTGGAGTGTATGTCTGTGATTTTCAAATAATCACCTATTTCTAAGTTCATTCGACTATTTAGACAACGCATAGTCAAAATTGTCCGTCTGTTTGTTGTCCAGTTGTCTGTCTGTCTGTTTGCCCAGAACAGGCTCAGAAACGTTTGTATAATACGCACTAAACTTGTCAGGGCATATAGAGAATGTTGTTTCTGGATACAATTTTCAGTTTGTCGCGTTACGATAGCTAAAGTATTTTTGGGGAAAACAGGGAAAAACCTCGAGAATCAATCAATCAACTCATTTTCCAATAGTCAAAAACTCGGGAACTAATCAATCAATTTTAAGGAATTTGAAGGCGATTGAAAAATCTTGTTAAGATTTCATAAATCATAAGTCTGTCTACAATCTGGAGTTTGTCGGATTTCGATATCAATAATAGTTTATGACAAAACAGAAGAAACCGAGAGAATCAATCAATCAATCAAACAATACCCAAAAATTTGGAAACTAATTGATCCCTTTTAAGGAATTTTACAGTGATTAAAAGGTCTAATTAAGCCTTTGAAGGGCGGTGGGATATAATATATCTCAGTTTTATTTCCCAACTGCCACATTTGATATCAGAATTTTGAAATAAAATTTTGCATTTATAGCGTACGTGAGGAAAAGCTTTTACTTATATTCAAATAAATTTGTTTCTAAATTCTGATGTGGATAAGTTTTTTTTAACATTTTAGTAACAGAAGCCCTTTGCCCCTGAAAGGTTTAAGATTTATAAAACAACAACTCATCAAAACATTCAACTCATCTATTAGCTGAAAAATCGAACACTTTATCTATCTTCGGAATAACATGATTCGAGTTTTCTAGCTGTAGACGAGGAAGTAATTTTGTGTGGATCAACGATGAGCAATTGATTTTCACTTTTCACACCTGTAACCAACTAAATAATCGTATCGAAAGCAGTGCAGTTTAAACTAACTGGCTTTTCAAGCCGTCGAAGCAATAAAATAAAACTAGAAAACAGGAATTATGTTTTTTCAGAATTTAGTGTCGCCCCCGATGAAAATAAAAAATGTATGTATATAAATATAGATAGTACAAAACATATTTCAGTTTTAAGATTTAAAACACTCGCTTTCATTTTATATAAAATGACGGCATTCGCATCTGCTGAAGAAGTCCATATTTACGATCCAATCTTAAACAGCATCTACAGTAAAGTATGCACATGACGTCACTATCGCTGAATAATACACAAATCCAGCAAAAATCGATGTAGTCATTCAAGAAACTCGACAAAAAATTCGGTTATCTTAAATATAGTTTATAATAGCTCTATGTTTTATCAGAAATCATTCATTTATAATTTTCAAAATAGCACGTATTTTAATTACATTTTATTTTCAGTTGTTATGGGGAAATGGCAACAAAAAGATATATCATAATTACTATTTTCCAACTATTTTTCCTTTACTTTTTACAGATATGGAGTATTTCAGTTTCCAACATTAAACAAATGCCGCTAAAAACTGCAAAAAAAATTAATATCTGAAAAATAAATTGAGATAAAGTTTTCAAACAATTTGCATTTAAAAGTAGTTTTTTCCCAATACGACGGTATAAAAATTGAAGATGTGCGATTCTTAGAAGTTTAAAAAATTGCAGTAGAGATTATCCGTATTTAACCGTACAATGATACACCTGCTTTGTTTTACTGCTGGCTTATACACGTAAAGTTATTTTTTAGAGACGACACTTTAATTGCTGGCCAAAAGAAATAGCATATCGGTGCTAATAAATTACACCTTGTAATTTCTATATGATTAATGCTTATCTTCCACCAGCCAAACATTCAACTCGTCAATAATTAGCTGAAAAACCGAACAAGTATCTGAGTGCAGATTAATATGATTCAAGTTTTCCAGCGGCAGATGAGCAAGTAATTGTGCGTGGATCAACGAAGGGCAATATATTTCCACTTTTCACACCAATAACCAACTAACTAATCGTATCGAAAGTAGTGCAGTTTAACCTAACTGCCTTTTCAAGCCGCCGAAGCGGATAAACAAAGGACTCATATACAAAGGGAATTTAGAAAAGCCTTAAATTTTGGTATTAGAATAAAATTAGAAGAATTAGAACAGAGTAGTTTATGTAATATTTATCTTTATGGTATTCTGGTGACGCAATGAGGACTGTAGAATAAAGTTAGCGATGTAATAGTCGGTGAATTATTGTTTCAAATTTCCGTTAAAACATAATTGTGCAGTACTATTTTCCAGAAATGAAAAAAAAAAAATGTTTTTTCTTTCGTTCTTATTTCACTTAAAAAATGTTAAAACACAGACTTTTGCATGTGATTCCTGAATCAGCTGAAACATAGATTATATTCTCTATATAATACACAGTAATAAATTAAATAATAATACTTATCTTCGCCTTGTTTCATATATTAGCGAATAGCAACATTTATAGTATGGTATGGGAGACTTCATTTCACGTGTGAAAGCATATAGAAAACGACGTAATTTTCACATAATCATTGTATATTTAATTTTTATAAATGAAAATGTTACTATACATAAATGAAAATACTTTTATAATTGTTGGCCGCTATTTTCAATATCGGGCCCTTTTTATTTCGATTTTTCCCCTAACAATTGAAGAGCTGAGTGGAAGAACATGTTATGCTACATTTTCTTAAAAATTATTTTATCTTTTAGACGAACATGTTATCAGGTATTCTATCACATGGTAAAGCTAAAATACCAAAGCTCTATTTAGCCTTGAAGATTTAAGACATTATTCATTATTCATCAATATTTTAATATTTAATAATGCAAATAATACTAATATTTTTTATTATTTAAAAATGTTACCATTTAACAAGTAATAATAAAAAAAAAAATTAAAGTCAATTCCTACTTAGGTAAACAAAGAAAATTTTTTTGCAAATGAATAATGAGTATTTTATTAACGATTGAAAGTTTGAATAAAATTAAATAATTGAATTTAATTAATGAATTAATACTTGAAAAAAACTGTATTAACATAAGTCAAGTTTTAAAAAATGTATTTGAACTTGAGTGGATGAATAATAAGTATTTTATTAACGATTGAAAATTTGAATAAGAGAATTTTTTTTCTCCCATATAAAACTAAAATTAATTAATTAAATTTAATTAATGAATTAATATTTGAAAAAACTGTATTAACATAAAGTGTCATCCAATACAAGTTTTAAAAAATGTATTTGAATTAGAGTGGATGAATAATAAGTATTTTATTAACGAGTGAAAATTTGAGCAAGATATATAAATATACATAGGGAGAGTGTGAACTAATAGTACGAGTTGAAAAATACTGCCAGACGAAATCAAATTTTACTAAATATTATGCCATTTTGTTGATCAGTTGATTTTTTTCTTTTCTTTCTTTCATATTGTCCGAGAAATCGTATATTTCTCCGTTACATGCGCCATGTAAAACGCCGCGCATTCTCATATAGAAAACTGAGGAATCTTACTAGGACTGTATGACTGTATCAAAGAAAAGGAATTTTTTTCTGATTGTCTTTTTAACGAAATTTGGGTGCGAATGCGCAGAACACCGCTATTTTGATCGCTGTATTATTGCATTTTTATTTATTTTATCGGCCCAAATGCATAACATGGGCAAAGTTATATAGTTCTGCTAGTAAATATATATATATATATACATACAAATATACATAATAAAAGCTATAAAAGTAGATCTATTGAGTAAAATACGCTGAGAAGTGAAAACATCCCGAAATATTATGATAGTAAAAAATATTCGAAAATTGCAATAAAACATTTAGATTGGACCACAATTTTTTATTTATTTATTTATTTATTTATTTTATTTTTTTTTTTTAAATCTAAAGACCATTTAGATTTTCGAAAGTTTTGTTTTCTAAATATCCTAAATCATAAGTTAAGAGAAAATTTATTGAAAGAAGCATTTACATTGGCGCACCCACGGGGGGAGCTAAGGAGGCTGAAGCCCCTCCCAGACCACGAGACTAGACTAAATATTTAAAGTTTTCTAAAATTATAAAAGGTTTTTTTTTATTATTTTTAATAGGTCGTTAGAAAAATGGAAATTTTTAAAAATATTGATCTTTGTCCCAATTTTTTTTCTTATTTATAAATTTTCTTATGAAATTTAAAATATTAACGTATTTAATATTTACTAATTAAAACAATGCATATATATTTTATGAAACATGTTTAAGCATTCCGATTAGCCCCATCAAAAATTTTCAGAGCCACCCCCCACACCTTGGCTTCGCTGTCTGTTTACAGCTCTGTTCAAGTCAACAGAAAAATTATTTGTCCGGGCCCGAACCGTCTCGTCCATTTCGAATGAAATGTAAGAAAATTGGACCAAGTTCGTCCGGCTTGCCAGGCCAGATCTGAGCACATGTAGAGCTCTAAAATATGCTAGCCCCCTCCAAAGCTTAAGCCTGGGTGCGCCACTGAGCATTTACATTCATACGATCTATATCAATCTCATAAGTATTTATGCATGCAAAGGAAATCAACGGATCTTTTCGACATAAAAATATTGCATCACATGAATTATTTATCTTACTGTAAATATTTTTATTTTGTCGTAGATAGTTAAGAATCTCACATATATTATATAGTATTTTACAATTAGAACATGCTTTAGGGAAGACTGGGGAAAGTTGACCCAAACTTCAGTTTTGATATTTAAAAGAATTTCATAGTTTTTCCAATAGGTGACAAATAAAGCTACTGAAATGCTCAAACAATAGTTTTTGTTTCATAAAGATAATTGAAACAGGTGTGGAAAAATCCATTGTGAAGTATTTTCAGCTTAAAAAAAGAAAAACTTTTGTAAGATTTTCTCAGATAAAATATATCGTAGAAATTTATGTATAAGTAGGTTTTAAGTAATGTAGAAATATTGAACTTTCATTCCAGGCATAAAGATTTACGGAAAAATTAGGCTAAACATAACCATGTGCTATACTTCAAAAAGTGGCTATGTGGGGAGGCTTGACTCAATCAATGTGGGGAGGATTGACCAGATTGGTCAAAGCTCCTTAATTAAGTGTTTTTGGAAATCTTTTTGTTATACACTGTACATAATGAAGTGTTAATGGTTATATTGTTAAAATATTGTACATTTATTCCGTAAAGCTACAGTAAAATGGGGAGATAGAAAAGAAAATGTTTAAAACTGACTAAATGAAGATGAGAAAATTTGCTATAAGAAGCAAGAAAAAATTTAATGAAATATAAATTGGAAAGTTGATAGGAATTTTTATTTTATTTAAATAGTACCCATATAGTAGGTAAATAGAAAGAATGGAAAATACTAAAAAGGTTGAAAGCAGCATCTTTAAGAAACGTTAAATATTTATCCCTCTGCAAAAGGACATAACATTGATCAAAACACTTTAGGAAGGTATGTAGACAAATTTCACCAAGATGAACACAATATATTAAGCCAAACTATGTGGCAACTAGTGTTTCCAGGTCGAGTGTCAAAAAAGTGTGTGTTTAAAACGGAACTTTTCTCCTATGCCTTGAATTCCGTCTAAGAAGGTAATACATCACATTTTCCCAAATATTTTTTAACAATAATTAAACCTTGTAGCATAACGTTATTATGCTTTTTTATAAACTGATTTTATTTTCCTTAACAAATATTTTAATATAAAATAAAGTGTGTCAAGCCTCTCATATGTGGGGAGCCTTGACCCATTATTTTTTCATGTTTAAAATCAATCATTTTTCAAGTTTCTTACATAGTACACCCATGTCGCAATTTTATTTTGAAAACTGATTGTATAACGAATAAAATGATATATGAAAAGTATATACGAATAAACGATATATACGAAAAAGTATATACGAATAATGTAGTATAACGAATAAAATGATATTCTAAGTCGAATATTTAAAAAATAAAAAAACATTTTGTAAAAAATGGGTCAACCCTCCCCAGTCTCCTCTATAACATGGATTTTAGACATATTTATTTATATTTCATATTTTGAATTTTCATTCAATTATCCCTTTAAATAAAGTTAATATTATAATAAATTATTAATGATTCGATAACATGGTGCAAAAAATATTAATAACAGGGGCGTCGCCATGGGGGGGGGGTATGGGGGGAGCCCCCCCCCCAATATATGTGAAGTTGGGAAATTTGAGCTTAGAGTTGGGAAATTCTAGATTTTTGAGACATTTTCTTTTTTTAAAGTAATAGTAAAAAATTACGAAATTTGTATTGTTTTGGTGATTATTTTGAGTACTGCAACAGTAAACAAGTTAAATTATCGAAAGAAATACAAAAAGAAATCAGCCACACTCAATCTATCATTGTATTTTTCAGTTCTACAAAAATATTGTACATCTAACAGACCTAAATTTTTCTACTCCTGTCCATCAATAACTGACTAACCAGTTCCTTTATTTCCTCCAAAACTTTGTTCCTTTCTCAAAAATTTCACCCTACCTCCTCTTCTCCCAAAAGAGAATCCAGCTATTTTAACCCAAAGGGATTGCAGCTTCTTTTGAAAATTGGAGATCACTTGTAGCACGACAGAAAGGAATGTAGTAACCTACTTAAACACAGCTATGGGGAAGAAGATTTGATGAGTTTTCACAACTTTTTTGACTAATTTTGCGATTTTTGGACAATATTTGACTCATTCTCGTGATTTTTTTGCCGCAAAAATTAGTTAACCCTTCGCTGTCAATTAAAAAGCGTTATATGAGCAAATGCGGATATAAGAAGTCGTTAGTTTAGATAAATTTGTCACATTTTACTTTTATTTGTGTGCGGAAATATATATCAGTCCTGTTCGTTTATATTCATATGTGTTTATAAAATTTTAAACCAAAAGTCCAGTGTTCTGTGTTTAAAGCTGTTCTAAAAAGTTACTATAAATCTCAGCACGAAGCACCTTCATAATAGGGAAAAGAGTTTTCGTGCAAGATTTTGGAGCATCTAAAAATCCATTCGAAGATGAAAAAGGTAATAAATGGACGATGTTAATTTGGAACAGAAATATGACCATGAAAGCAGTCCATCAACTGAAGAAAAAATCGACATGCACTGTAACACTGACACGTTGCACTTGAATAAAATTTTGAAGAAATAAAGATTACCTTACAGACAAGCTCACAAACAATTATGAATATTAGGATGTGACTGGAGAAGCTGAGTTCCGAAAGTACCGTAGGAAAACGGTTTCGCCAAAGGCAATAAATAAAAATAATAGCACAGCAATGGACATTGATTCATATAAGTTTTACAGTAAAGAATTACGAGGGGCAGTCGGAAAATAAGTTTCCCCTATTGACTGTGGACAGAGGTGTGTATGAAAGACAAAAAATGTAATGAGACATTAAAGATAAAACATAACTTTATTTTTACACATAAGTACCAAGTACATTGAGACATTTGTCATACCGCTTTACAAGCTTCAAAAAGACCTTCAGGAAAAAAATCAGGGCTTTGCATTCGGACGAAGTGTCGAATGGCTATGGACGAAAGACGACACAGCAGGTGAACGCGAACGAGCAAGACACAGATACACCATTGGGTACACCATCTGCTTGATCGCGATCGACCTCTACCCAATGGTGTATCGGTGTCTTGCACGTTCGCGTTCACCTGATGTGGTCAAGGTACGGTCTTGTTAACACGAACTGTTTCCGATTGCCTCGTCCAGTTGTATGTAAAGTAGTTAATTTCCGATAACACGAACTACTTTTAATACGAACAAAAAAAGTTTCCCCTTGAGTGTTCGCGTTATCGAGGTTCGACTGTATAAGTGAATCTCGAAAGTTTTATTAAATTTTGTGCATTAGTTCTTGTGTTAGAGTGTCCACAAAATTTGTATCACATATAGACAGACAGATATTTTCTAAAAACAGTCGAATCGTGTTCAGGACTTACTAAAACGTGTAAATCAGTCTAAAACCGGAAGTCGAATTTTTTCACGAATCCAATACTTTCTTCTTGTAAAGATAAAGAAAGTAAAAAGCGTATTTATTTTTTTAGTAAACAAACCCATAATTAGAATTTTTATGTTTTCAGTTTCAGAATTTTTCTTTGGAAAGGAATTTTTTATGCAAAAGTATCATTATAATTGTTACACACGTTGTGCATATCATTTTAGTCGAAAATTGGAGCAATTTGTTTCAAGTTGGGAAATTTTCGAATTCTCCCCCCCCCCCCCCCGAAAAAATATCTGTGGCTACGCCCCTGATTAATAATGGTAATAAAGGTAATGTTAATTTTATATTAAGAATTGACAATATTTTAATGTAAAATTTGTTACAATATTAATAATACTTTTACAATAATTAGATTATTTTCTCTTAGCCTAGAAAAATCGATAAAATTATAACAAAAGCATTGATTTTTACAAATGGGAATTTTTTTCATTTTGAGAAAATGCAACATAAAAAAAGAAAACGTTGAAAATAATTCATAATATTAGAAAAATACCCACCCCCCCTCAAATAAAATAAAATAAATAAATAATACAATAATTTAAAAAAAGTATACTAGAGCTCTTCTTTGACAGCAATAAAATATTTTAATTAATTAAAGAAATGATGTGTAAACGATGTAATTAAATGGCAACATTTAATTTAATTTAATTTATGACATTCCTATCATTATTTTTGTGAAATTTCAACAAATAAGTAAAAATAAACACAACACGAACAATAAAAATAGCTCTGTTAAATAAAAGTAAAACAAAAACATTCTAAAACATTATGATAACAAAAAATATTCACAAATTACGATGAAAATATTTATATTACAGTATACATATTTTTTCTTTTTGGAAGGGACCATTTATTTTTTCGAAAAATTTCCATTCGAAATATTCTAAATGTAAATAAGTTAAGAGAAAGTATATCGACGGAAGCATTTATATTCATACGATCTATATCAATCCCATAAGTATTTATGCATGCATAGTAAAAGCAATGGATCTTTTCGACATCCAAATAACATATCACATGAATTATTTATTTTACAGTAAATATTTTTTTTTTGTATTGTTATTAATCCCATACATATTGTTATCTAGCTCTTTAGAAATAAAACATGGATTATAGTACAGAGATTATAATATTTTCTTTGTGTTTAATACCTGGTTTTTATTTTTTAAATTAGCATGTTGTGTGAAATATTTATCTTACAGTTACTATTTTTATTGTCTGCATTAGGATTATAACCCTTTATCTACTTATCTTATAAGTACGGTTAAAATAACTTGTTATAAAATTCATTTAATACATCAATTAGTTGTAATAGAGTTTAGAATGAGTTATAGATATTAGATATTTGTTCCAAAAGCATTATGGGTTACACAAAACAAAAATATTTTTAAAAGGATGATTTCTTTTGACTTTGCATCTTTTCAGCTTTCTTGGCATTGGGGGGGGGGGGGATTTTTCAATTCGGAAATATTTCTATATTTTTATTGTAAGAACATTATATTTGTACATTTCCTAATTCTACAAAATACTAGGGAAAATATTTAAAATAAAAGATTTGAGTGGGGTTATAAATATTGAACAAAATCCCTATAAATTCAAATTTAATTAATCCTTCTAAATCCTTCAATCCTTCTAAAATTTATTAAATGATTATGTAAATCTTCTAATGTACTTTAAACAATTCACGAAAAATGTTTTATCAGATAAAATTTTCATGAATTCATAATTAAGGGTGTTCTCATATCCAAAAGGGCAACTTTCTGACATAAGTTTTAATTTATTTTTGTTCAAAAATGCATGAAACTAGCTGGTGTTGTTGTTCAGAAACTATGTAATTGAGCTGTTTTTTTCCATTTTTTTGCAAACGCAATAGATCTTTCAGAAAATAGTGTTAAAGTAGGCGTTTTGAACTGAATTTCCGCGCGAAGGAAGAAAGAGACTCAAGAGCGGGCGAAAAATGTGTTTGTCACGTGATCAAAATTCCTTATAACTCAGTAGGTAATTGATTTATCAAGAAATGGAAAAAACAGTTCAATTCCAAATCGCTTCCATGGCCAGGCTTTCCAATTTTATACCTTTCCATTGAAAAATGAATTTGTAAATGTGTCAAAACGTTTTGCGCTTGTTGAGCAGAGCAGTTAAGAACAGCCTTAAGTACATAAAGGGTTATTCCCAAATACTACATTGAAATATAAAGCTTTAGAGTCAGAACTTATAAAAAACGTGTTTTTAAAATACCTTCTGTTTTTATTTAATTATCTTTTCACATAAAATTAACATATAATAATATAAAGTTAATACATAAAGTTAACAATATTGAAAAAATATGAAAGATATAATTAGGCAGTATAATAATGATAAAGAATATATTATACACAGAGAACTGGTAATACTTTGAATAATAATTCCATAGTGATCAGTTTTCCTCTCTAAATCTAGAATATTCAGAAAAATTATCAAAATGAAGCATCAAGTTTTATAAATGCTATTTTTTTTTTCTTCAGTTTGAAAAGTGAGCAGAAACAATATGACGAGATTGTGGGAAATCAAGGAGGAAAAATATAAAGTTTAAATATTTTTCTGAACATTAAATATGCCAAAAAAAAAAAAAAAAAAAAAAAAAACCCGTAAAATCTAAACATATGCGTAAAACCTAATGTTCAAAATGAAGAGCAAATTAAACAATAAATTTTATATTAATAATTTTATTTAATTGACAATAATCCTTATAATTTTTAATTGTTTTGTTATTATTTAGTGAAGTAATTCACATTTCGATAACGTCTTCTGTTTTATTTAATTATATTTTCAAATAAAGTTAACATATGATAATATAAAATAAATATATACAGTTAACAATATTGAAAAAGTATGAAAGATGTCATAAGGCAGTATAATAATGATAAAAAATACAATTTCATAGTGATCAGTTTTCCCCTCTAAATCTACAAAATGCAGCAAAATTATCAAAATGAAGCATCAAGTTTCATAAATGCTATTTTGTTTTCATTTAAAATGTGAGCAGAAGCAATATGAAGAGATCGTGGGAGGTGAGAGAGGAAAAATGTAAAGTTAAAATATTTTTCTGGACATTAAATACGTCTGAAAAAAAAAAAACACATAAAACATAAACCTGTACGTAAAACCTAATATTCAAGATGAAGAGCAAATAAAACAATAAATTTTATATTATTAACTTTACTTAATTAAGTGTCCATAATCCTTATAATTTTTAATTGTGTTGTTACTTTCATTGAATTAATTCCCATTTCGATAACGCCTTCTGTTTTATTTTATTATATTTTCAAATAAAGTTAACATATGATAATATAAAGTTAATATATACCGGGTGTCCTAAAAAGGACTGACTGATTTTAAAATTCAATAACTTGTAAACGGTGACAGATATTTAAAAAATTCTTGCAGGAGGGTTATGCATAAGGCCAAAAGTTTTTTTACAGTGATTTTCAATTTTAGTTTGAATTACAAACAATAGATGGCGCTGCGATCAATAGACGCTAAATTCAGGCTCGATTTTTGGTACTTCGTGGCCCGGATAATACATTTCCATCTCCTTTTTCTGCATGGAACAAGATAAAGGACCAAAAATCGAGCCTGTATTTAGCGACTATTGCTTACAGCGCCATCTATTGTTTGTAAATCGAACTAAAATTGAAAATCACTGTAATAAAACTTTTGATCTTATGCATAACCCTCCTGCAAGAATTTTTTAAATATCTGTCACCGTTTGCAAGTTATTGAATTTTAAAATCAGTCAGTCCTTTTTGGGACACCCGGTATATAGTTAACAGTATTGAAAAAGTATGAGAGATATCATAAGACAGTATAATAATGATAAAGAGTATATTATACATAGTGAACTGGTAATACTTTCAATAATAATTTCATAGTGATAAGTTTTTCTCTCTAAATCTAGAAAATTTAGCAAAATAATCAAAACGAAACATCAAGTTTTATAAATGCCATTTTTTTTAATATTTAAAATGTGAGCAGAAGCAATATGAAGAGATCGTGGGAGATTAGAGAGGAAAAATGTAAAGTTAAAATATTTTTCTGGACATTAAATACGTCTGAAAGAAAAAACAAAAAAAAAAAAAAAAACAGCGACAACATAAAACCTAAACCTATACGTAAAACCTAATATTCAAAATGAAGAGCAAATAAAACAATAAATTTTATATTAATAACTTTATTTAATTAAGTGTTAATAATCCTTATAATTCTTAATTGTGTTGTTATTATTCAGTGGATTAATTCACATTTCGGTAACTTTGTTTTACATGTTTTATGAACTTGCTTATCATTTCCTATTGACATGTAGCTGGATGCATTCCAAACATGTGTATCCAAATGCATACATGCAAATACGTATTAAAAATTTATCCATTAATTATCCATTAACCCTTCTGCATCTACTACTGCATTGTGATCTACTGCAATTTTTTTTCATGTAATTTTTTTTCAGTTACTACAATGAAAATTAAAGGATATACATAAAAAGAACACTCGCCCATGAGAAATTTAATTTGTTAGAGCTAATTAATTAAATTGGTACTTCAAAGTACCGTCAGTACACTATGCCTAAAATAGTCTCGTAATAGAAAAACCCATATGATATTTCAAATTAAGTTTAAACTCTTAAAAATGCTAAATAACCAGAAGACACTCATAAGTTAGCAATAAAAAAGTATTAAATTGGCATAATTTTATTTTACATACGAAAAATAAGCAAAAATTAAAATTTAACGGTTAAAAAAACAAAACAATTTTTTTTAGGTTTTGATTTTGTTTGCAGTCCTTTAGTTACGGAAAGCCTAAATTATGCTCCTAATGTTCTAATTTTTTGTGTAGCAATAATACTAACATACCCAAACATAAATACGCTGAATTTGCAATTTTTATAATTTTATGATATGATTTATGAATTATGAAATTAATATTCGAAAAAATTATGAATTGCAACCTACAATTTTTTTGATGGATTTAGATTTATTAAGTGCTGTTTTATGGGAATCCAAAATTTCACATTTTTCTTCCAAGTAGTTTTCAAATTATGCTTGAAAAACGGCATTATGATATAAGTGAGTAGATTTTTGAAATTTATTCTGCTGTCCTGTAATCTAACAGGCTTCATTGACTCCTTGAGTGGCGCTTAAGGTGCCTTGATCAAGAAGGGGGCTCTCCCAGTTAACAGTCGGGTACAGAACTTCAATTTGGATACAGCCCTTAAAATACGCTCGTTTTAAAATAATTAATTTCTCGGAAACTTATGGAGCGAATTGCATAAAAAATTGTTTTTAGGCTAACTGAAAGGTGTAGAGTTCATTTATGCTGTCAGAATTGTGTACTGCTATTGAAAATAAAACAAAGTTATGGTTTGTTTTAATATATAGATGGCCCCCTAAGCAAATTTTATATACAGCATTTAAAAGTAGACTTTATTTCCAATCGTTCGGTACCAGTAACTTTCTTCAACGATAATTTGTTGAAAGTTAGTAGGGGGTGTTTACTTTTTTTTCCACGACTGTACAATGTAAAAAAAAAAGACAAATGCTTCTTAATCCAGAGAAATATAATAGAACCACAAATGAAAATATTCACTAACCTCTTCCGAATTACTCAAGATTTCGAAAAGCGTTCTTTATCTTTAGGAACCCCAGAAACTAATATATTTTCGAGCTTTAAAGAATCATTTATAAAAACGAAGTTTCTTTTAGCGCCACTGGTTTTCGGAAACGTTCCCGAGTAGTTTTTATAGTATACTAATCCGTCTTCTCAATCTGGCATATATGTTTTTCGGATGGTATGCATTTTCAAGTAAGTATTTTCATGTTCAATAAACATGTTTTACAGAAAAACGTGATGAAGTAACAGCATTATTTTAAATTTAAATTAATTTTATTTTGTCACTCTTGTATGTATACAGTCAGTTACTCAGCTGACGATGTTTCATTGAGAATGAATAGCATCTTAAAAAAATATACTCCGGGTAGAGAAAACTGATTAATATATTGTAAAACCTACTCGGAAACGCTCCCGAAAATGAGTGGCAGCAAAAGAAACTTTTCTTTTATAAATGCTTCTTGAAATTTTGAAAATATATTACTTTATGAGGTTCCTAAATATAAAAAGCGCATTTTAGAAAGGTGGGTAACGCGCAAGAGGCTATAGTATATTTTTGTATGTGGCTATATTATATTTTCTTAAATCAAAAGATATTTGTCTTTTTTTTACAATGCAATATTCAAATGTCTTCTTTTTAGGATAACGTTAGGATAAGACGAAAGAACTATGAATCTTGGAAAGTAATATAGTAAGTTATATATGAATTTTAGAACTTTTTATGTTTTTAAGGATTAAATGAAATTGAAACTTTTAAATAGACAAGAATGGAAAATAGGATAATGTGTTAAAAATAACTTATAAAGGAACGAACTTTTATAAAAAGATACTTAGAAGAGGTGATAATTTTATTATGGAAAATTGAAGAGTTTTTATAGACTTAAAACTATATCCACAATTTTGGAATGGATTGAACTGTAACTTTCTGAAATATTTATGAACGGACGAAATAAAAAGTATATAAATGGATAGTAAAAGGGAATACTAAGTGAAGTTAAATGTAATGTTTTTTTTTTATATAGAACTGTAAAATAATATATAGTTTTTAAAAGCAATTTAAAATGATGTGGCCTTTTTTAATATAAATAAAGAAAATATTAACAAAATGAAAATGCTTTTAAATATATGAAGGATGTATACTAAATAAAGTATTGCTGCACATGAAAAATAAAGTAAAACCTGATAATAAGGTAAATAACTTAAAGTTATGGATTATATGTCTTCTTTTTGTTGTCGCTCAATTCTTAAAAAAGTAACTAATGCTGTCACGGCCGCTGTTTTTGAATTTTTGTGACCCTAGGTCTTTCTTCGTTAATATTAAGAAAAATACTGCATACAAAAGTATGAAAATCGGTGGTATTATAGTGGTATAAATATTCGATAAACACGTTAATGCAGACAGTTTTCAAATTGAAGAATTATTTTAAGAGATATTTAATGTTAAAGTTGGTCAAAATCCTTCCATTAAAAAAGTTTTATAGGAGCAAAAACTATACATAGGAATTTAATCATTCTTACATCATTTTATACGTTAGAAGTTTCCGGTGTGTAGGCTGCATTTATTTTTTTTAATTAGATTCATTTTTTAAGGTTTATTTCCATTTTAAATTCAATTTTTCAGCATTTCGAGAGATATTTTTTACATATTTTACTAAAGGTGTTATTTTAAATTGTTGCCAATTTTAAAAACAGTGCAAAGAATAATATTTCCTTCAAATTAAAAAATTATTTAATCGTGGCTATTATAAACAGAAAAAACTTTCAAATTAGAATTAAATAATTGCGTGTTAAAAGCAGGAAAATATTGAAAATTATGTCATAAGAGCTACATTTACTCTTGAATTTTAAAAGAGAAAGAAAATTTTAAAATAAAAAATTTGTTATGATGCGTTAAAAGTCGTAAATGGACGAAATTTTGTCATATTTAAAATGGCCAAATGATAATGCAAAATCGTTTAAATTAAAAAATATATTTGCGCGAGACATTTATTTTATATTTTGAGATAATATTTGCAACTATTGTTGTGAATCCTAAGACAGCGCAAATAAGATTTCCTTTCTAACAACAAAAGTATTTTCACGTGAATATTAATAAGAGAAAGAAAACTTTGGTGAAATTTAAGTCAGATTTAAAGCGATACATTTAAAAGGACATTTATTAAGATTACATTTAAAAGAACTTTCTTATAGTGTTGTTAAAAAATTACCGGGAGACAATGACTCTGTTTACTTAATTAATTTTACATTAGCTTAGTTTCAAAAATTAACTTTTTTTTTTTTTTTTTTTCTTTTTCAATCAAAGGCGAAAACAGCCACTGTATCTCTTAACAGCAGCTAATTCGGTCTTACAAATACCCAATCAAAGAAAAACGAATGCAAAACCGTTTACAGAAAGATCGTCACTGTTTATTTAAATTATAATTCAATCTTTTTAAAGCCGATCAAATTAGCGTGCTGATAGAATCTGGGGTGTCTAAACGGTGTTGTCGAATGCCGAGCGTAGCTCGTAGAGGCAGAGCCCCCTAGTTATTTAAAAATATACATATAAGCATTTTGAGACATTATTCCTAGATGTTTGTTAACGATATTTCTAAATTTCGATTTACGTGTGCTTGATTAACTGGGTACTGTAAAAAATATCACACAGTAAAAATAGTACACTGCAAAAATCATTACACTGTAAAAATCGTACACTGTAAAAATCATTATGCTTTAAAAAATCATTACACTGTAAAAATTCGTTATACTGTAAAAGGTATACACTGTAAAAACTCATTATGCTGTAAAAAGTATACACTGTAAAAATATTTTTTTATAGTGTAACACTTGAATGCCCTCTTTCTGTTGTTATATAAAAAATAATAAATTTTGAAGCATTATTCCCAAATTTTTGTTAATAATATTTCTAAATTTCAATTTACGTGAGCTCGATTAACTCGGTACTATAAAAGAAATCACACTGTAAAAATCGTACACTGTAAAATCATTACACTATAAAAATCGTACAATGCAAAACTCATTACACTGTAAAAAATCATTACACTGTAAAAATTCATTATACTGTAAAAATCATACACTGTATTTTTTTTTTTTACAGTGTAACACTTGAATGTCCTCTTTCTGTTGTTATATAAAAAATAATAAATTTTGAGGCATTATTCACAAATTTTTATTAACGATATGTCTAAATTTCGATTTACGTGTGCTTCATTAACTTGGTGCTGTAAAAAACATTACATCGTAAAAACCATACACTGTAAAAGTATTTTTTTTGTACAGTGTAACACCTGACTGTCACTTTCTGTTGTTATAAAATATAATAGACATTTTGAGGCAATATACCAAAATTTTTGTTAACGGTATTTCTAAATTTCGACTTACGCGTGCTCGATTAACTCTGTAAAAAAAAAAAAAAAAAAAAAAAAAAAAAAAACATTACATTGTAAAAATCGTACACTGTAAAAATCATTACACTGTGAAAATCATATACTGTAAAAATATTATTTTTTTACAGAGTAACACTTGAATGCCCTCTTTCTATTGTTATATAAAAAAAATAGACATTTTGAGGCATTATTTCCAAATTTTTGTTAAAGATATTTCTCTATTTCGATTTACATGTGCTCGATTAACTCGCTGTTAGCATGGAATTAATTGGAGAGTCACTAAATTCTAAAGCACGTTCTCCCAGTTCATCTTCATTCCGACAAGCTAGTGTGGAGTGTTTTGCTCTATATCTCTACTGCATATATGCTACCTTTCAATAAATCATTACAGTTCTAAATTAATAGTTACACTCCGAATGCAGCAGCGTAAATTCGTGACTGTTAGTGAATTTGACGTAGTTCTACATATATTCTCCAATTTCATTGACAACAAAATGCTGACGTCAACTAAAAATTATTGAATAATAGCTGATGGAATAATTTTAAATCAAGGAAACAAGTTTATTTTAAACAAATATCAAATATTAAATTTCGATTAAATGATTTTCCTTCAACGCTGCAAAATATGTCTTTCTTCATGGATTTAGAAATATTTGTTACGCTTAAAAAAAAAAAAAAAAAAAAAAGAAGAATGTTTCTTAGTATAGGAAACTATATTATAACCAACGGACGACTATATACAATGGCGTCTTCAGAGTTGCCTACGGTTCCGAAAAGCATTCTTTATCCTTAGAAACCTCAGAAACTAATATATTTTAGAGATTTAAGGGGATTCTTCATTCGCTTGAAAACATCCACTCCGTAATGTTAAACCAATGGGGAGGTTGTTTTCGAATTTCGCGTTTAAATTTGAATATTTTTAACCTTTCTTTTCTTTTCTTTTTTTTTTTTTTTTTTTTTTTTTTGCATAGGATAGCTGAGCTCAATCTTTAATATGGCTATTTTTTACTTTTTCGATTTTGGTTGCAGATTTTTTTTAAAAAGGTACTTTCAGTTTCGAAACATATTCAAATTTAAACGAGAAATTTTTTAACCTTTCTTTTCTTTTCTTTTTTTTTTTTTTTTTTTTTGCATAGGATAGCTGAGCTCAATCTTTAATATGGCTATTTTTTACTTTTTCGATTTTGGTTGCAGATTTTTTTTAAAAAGGTACTTTCAGTTTCGAAACATATTCAAATTTAAACGAGAAATTCGAAAACAACCTCACCTTTGGTTTAACATTACGAAGCGGATGTTTTCAAGTGAGTGAAGAATCCCCTTAAAGAAGCCTTTTAAAAAACAAAGTTTATTTTTCTTCCGCTAATTCTCGAGAACGTTTCCGAGTATTATAGTATATTAATCAATTTTCAAAACCTGGAATAGGTTTTTAGGATGCTATCTTCATGTTCAGCATATATGTTTTACAGGCAAACATATGATAAATTAACAGCATTAACATCAGTGGTAGAATTGACATAAAAAAGTCATTGGTCCCAAGGACCAGTAAGCATAATAATTTACTGGTCCGTAGTCATCATCACTGGTCCACTACATAAAAATCTATTAAGAGGCTACTTCAGTCAAGTGAAAAGACTCGTTCACTAATGCTAATCCTATGAAAGAAATTTATAACGATATCTCCGTTACATTTCAATATTTTTAAATGATTTTTTTTTGCATTGGATAGCTGAGATCGATCTGTACAAAGGCCGTTTTTTAATTTTTCGATTTTGTTTACAGATATTTTTAACGAGGACGCTTTCATTTTTGGAACCGGTTTCGAAACTGAAAGCATGCTCATAAAAAAAAAATCTGTAATAAAAATCGAACAAGTAAAAAACGGCCTGCATACAGATCGATCTCAGCTATCCAATGCAAAAAAAATCATTTAAAAATATTGAAATGTAACCGAGATATCGTTATAAATTTCTTCCATAGGATTAGAATTAGCGAACGGGTCTTTTCATTTGACTGAAGTAGCCTCTTCTCTTTGAATGTCCCCGCCCCTCCTAGAATATAAACCAAACTTCCTATGCAGTTATCCAAAATTTTCAGCATAATAAAATGTAAAAATTATGATTTGCTAAAACTTAAACAGTGTATAAAGAAAAACTATAAAATTATTTATTAATTAAATATTTTATTTCAGATTAATTATTTCAACTGACTAAGGTTTAATGGAATTTTTAAAAATTTATTTTTTGAAATAAAATAAAATTGTGATTTGTATTTGGTTGCTGTTTTCACGGGAACGGGAAAGTTTACATTTACTTGTTGGAGACGGGGGGAGGGGGGGGGAGAGTTACTGGTCTTGCGGATCACTAATTCAAATTGGTTCAAATTGGTGGTCCGATTGAATTTTTAATGGTCTCGGACCAGCGGACCACCAAGGATTTCAAACGCTGAACATTAACATTAAAATTAATATTATTTTATTACGCTTGCATGTATAAATCCAGTTAAGCAGCTGAAAATGTTTGAGAATAAATAGCATCCTAAAAACCACTATTCCGGATTGAGACAACTGATTAATATACTATAAATTCTACTCGGAAACGTTTCCAAAAATCAGTGACAACAAAAGAAACTTTATCTTTATAAATGCTTCTTTAAATCTAAAAAATATATTGTTTTCAACAGTTCCTAAATATAAAGAATGTTTTTAAAATCGTTCTTTTGACTTTCAACATTTGATTTTTTGTGTCAATAAAAGAAAAAATATATTTTGAACAATGTTATATTCAAAGGATTATTGAAATTTATCTTTTAGTTACTGAAATAGAAAATTTTTGATTAAAAATAGTCTTAAGAATTCAATTGAAAATATTTTTCTGTTGTTCACGAAATTACTGATATTGTACCATTAGTAACTCTAGCAAATATTTTCAAATCATTGCAGAAAAGATACCTTTAGAAGCATTGGAGAAAAATCATTTAAGTCGGAATTTAATATTTGATAGGGTCGTATATAACTCACAAGAGTTTATTTTTTGTTTGTGTACGTGATTATTTTATATTTTGAAAGATTAAAAAACTTTTTTTTTTTTACAGCGTACTTATATTTTCCAACTTCATTGAAAATAAAATGCTGACGTTAAGTAAAAGTTACTGAATAATTTTAAATAAGGAAAACAAGTTTATTTTAAACAAATATCAAATCAGGATTTAAATGATTTTTCTTCAACGCTTCAAAAATTCTTTTTTCTACGTTGATTTAAAAACGTTTGCTAGAGTTACTAATGGAACAATAGTAGTAATTCCGTGAATAACAGAAGAATATTTTCAATTCAATTCTTAAAGCTAATTTTAATCAAAAACATTATATTTAGGTAACTAAACAAAAAAAGACAAAATTTAGATAAATTTCAATAAGCCTTTGAATATGGCATTGTTCAAAATGTATTTTTTTTTCTTTTATTGACTTAAAAGAATCAAACGCTGAAATTCAAGAGAATGATTTTAAATAAGGAAAATGAAGTCATTTTAAATAAACAGTAGATATTGAAACTTGGTTCAAAGGATTTATTTTGAATGCTGTAACATGTCTCACGCATTTCTTTTATTTAGAAATGTTTGACAGAAGTATTTATAAGTTATATCATAAATATAGGGAAAAGTATAAAAATATTTATAACTTTAGTAACTGTAACTTATGTGACTTAAAGCTTATTTTAACTAAAAAAATATGACTTAAGGCACAAAACAGTAAGGAAAAAAATAATATAAATTTTTAATAAGTTGCGGATGTGGCATTGTTCAAAATGTATTTTCCGGTTTATTGACATCATTGATGATAACTATCGTATTATTCAATAATTTTTCATTTGCTGATGTAATATATAAAAAGTGAGAATAAAAAGAGGAAAATAAATAATGATCATAAAAAAGAGCACTCGCTTTTATTTTATTTAGAAATGATTGACAGAAATAATAATAAGTTATATCATAAATATAGTGAAGTATAGAAAAATATTTATAACTTTAGTAACTGCAACTTTAGTGACTGAAAGCTTATTTTAACTAAAAAATAGATGACTTAAAGTACAAAACATAAAGGAAAAAAAATTATATAAATTTTAATATGCTGTGGGATGTGGCATTGTTCAAAATGTATTTTCCGGTTTATTGACATCGTTGATGATAACTATCGTATTATTCAATAGTTTTTCGTTTGCTGATATAATATATAAATAGTGAGGATAAAACGAATAAAATAAATAATAATAATAATAAAAGAGCACTCGCTTTTCTTTTATTTAGAAATGTTTGACAGAAGTAATAATAAATTATATCATAAACATAATGAAGAGTAGAAAAATATTTATAACTTTAGTAACTGCAACTTTAGTGACTTAAAGCTTATTTTAACTAAAAAATATATTACTTAAGGCACAAAACAGAAAAAAAAAATAATCACATAAATTTTAATGAGCTGTGGATGTGGCATTGTTCAAAAAATATTTTCCGGTTTATTGACATCATTGATGATAACTATCGTATTATTCAATAGTTTATCGTTTGCTGACTTCAAAATTCAGACGACAATAACTATAAGAAATGTTTTAAATAAGAAAATAACGCCATTTTAAACGAACTTCAAATACTGAATGTTAATTTAAAACTCCCCGCTAAACTTAAAAATTATCTTCCTTTTTATTTACCTTAGAACAAACAATCATTAGAGCTCGTAGTAACGTTATCAATAATACAATAAAGATAGGGAAATTATTTCGATTTCAGTTCATAAATCTGTTAATCTACTTAAAAAATATTTTTACGCTTACTGATATGAAAACTCAAACATTGAAAAAAAAAAGATTCAAAATAAGGAAAATAATTTATTTATTTATTTTTTATATAAAATGAGAATGAAACGTTGGAAGTTAAATAAAAACTCACGATTCAACATGTAAACTGTCTCACTTCTTCATTTATTTAGAAACTAGGAAACTTGCCCGTCCGAGTCGGGGATCAGCCCCAGTCTAATGAGAATAAAATTAGATAAATAGTGAGAATAAAAGGAATAAAGTAAATAATGATAATTTAAAAAAAAGTTCGTGGTCCACCTCCGGTAAGTACCTGGCGAGAGAAGAAAAAAGAAAAGAAAAGAAAAAATCTAATGAGAGAAAATTAGCGTTCTATGAGCGTTTTTAATTAATATCTCGGATATTAAAAAATGAAAAATCTGAATCTCAGGGGCATGGAAAATTGTGACCTGTCTTCATCTATGCGGAACTAAATTTAAAGACCTCTGTGTGCCATATATTTTCCTACCATCTCTAACAAACAGACAGACATTCACAGGCAAACATCTTTCATTTTTTAATATAGATAGTCACTAAAATTGCTTCGCCTTGTATCCATTCCATACAACATATTTTATCCGAAAAAAAAAAAAAATAATAATTTCAACTGAACTGAAACAATCCACACAACATGTTTCATTAGGGAAAATTAGTAATGGCAATTTTAACTATTTTGAATATTTGGAGAATGATCTAAAACAATTCATACAGCACATTTCATTGGGAAAAACCTAATAATGTGCATTTTAATTATTTTGAATATTCGGAGAATCATTTAAAACAATGGACAGGACTGAAAGCGTTAAAAATATATTATTTGAGGTATCAATCAGTTTAAAAAATATATCTGAAACAATAAGCAGGACTGAAAGGGTTACAAGTTACAAATATATGATTTGAAACACCAATCAGAAAAAAAGTATATGAAACAATAAGCAAGACTGAAAGGGTTACAAATGTATTATTTAAGGCATCAATCAGTTTATCTGAAACAATAAGCAGGTCTGAAAGGGTTATGCTGGGAAACATATAACAATAATATGTTCCCGCAACATTTTGGTTAAATCAAAGTACAGTTGCGTAATTTGTTATTTCTGTTTGTACAAATATTTTTATAAAATATAATTATGAGTGTAAAATTATAATTATATGTTTGAGTAAAATAGGAGTGTAAGTTCATACAAAAATTATTAATTTGATTTTAAATATTAAATAGATATTTTTAAAAATTGATTTATAGTCAAATTAATGTATAATGTCGAGTATAGTTCGGATCTCAGATAACAACAATAGTCAGACGCGATGGCGTCGTTTTAGGACAAGCCAGGGGAAAGTGGTGTATAATTAGAAATCGTAAAATAATAAAAATGTTGGAATAAATTTATGGCCTTAATAAAAGTGTTGGAATAAATTTATGGCTTTTAGACCACCCAAACTTTATGGCATATAATAAAATGAAAGTATATGTAAGGGGCTATTGCAGACTGATAGCTAATAGGTCTATCTAAGGATAATACAGAATCTTCTCACATGCAATAAGGGAGGACTATACAAATAGTTCCACCCACTTCCAAGGGATGGTGTGCAAGAGGGAAAAGTTTGAAAAATATAGTCTAAGAAAAGATGCCGAAGATGCAAGAGCGAACCTGGGAGCCCTAGTAATGCATTCTGAGAGCCCTAGTAATGCCCAGGCGAGATGGACAGATCTGATAGTACCTAAGCAAGCCTAACTGCCCTGATGAAGTCTTCTTGGTATTAAGATAAAATGGATTCGGTCTACAGCGTCCCGGAGCTATGCTTCCCGTCATCCTGATTTCGCCGCTTTTGTGAAGAGATGAATTTGGATGATGTTTGGATACTATCCTTAGCATCGCGACAGTTCTAAATCTGATGAATGAAGACCACCATCCCGTATATAATTCAAGGTATTACATTAATCTTTTTCTTTACCACTTAAATTATATTAGAAATTATAAATATCCTTTTATGATATTTTATGGTAGATGGCTGTCTGAGATCCAACAAAACAAAAAAAAAATTAAATATAAATAAGGTGTTTAAGAATAAAAGAAAAATTATTGCTCTTGATAAAAAAATGTAATAATTAAACTAAATGAAATCATTTTGCTAGAAATTAAATATTCATGTAACAATGATCAGCAAACAAAAGTTTTGCTTCTTTTTTTTTTAATCATTTAATGTGTATATGTATATAATCTTGTTAATGTAAATAAAATATTTAATCAAGAGTTAAAAATCTCTGTGATTATTTTAGTGATAAAATTTTAAGATGTGTCATTTTATTTTACAGCTTAAATTGAGTTTAATTCATAAGTGGAAGAGATCACCTAAATAATTCACAACGCAACCTTTTAATTTTATTTGTAATTAATTAATTTGATAATTACAATTTTACGCGAATTTTAATTTAATTTTAAGATAATTATTCGCGTTGCTCTTCTACTAGAATTCATGTTAATTACGATCACTTATTTTATTTGGATAAATTTTTAAGGTATATAAAATTATATACCAAGTTACTATGAGGTTGCATGGATGATTTGGATAAATTAACAATTTGGGGTAGAAATTAAATATGAGTTAACAAGTGTAATTATCTGTCCAGCAGGTTACAAATATATTATTTGAGACATCAACCATAAAAAAAAAAAAAAAAAAAAAAAAGACATCCGAAACAATAAGCAGGGCTGAAAGGATTAAAAAAATATTATTTGAGACATCAATCCGTAAAAAAAAAAATCATCTGAAACAATAAACAGGTCTGAAAGGGTTACAAACATATGATTTGAAACATCAATCAGAATTAAAAGTATCATCTGAAACAACAAGCAAGACTGAAAGGGTTACAAATATATTATTTAAGACATCAATCAGTTTATCTGAAACAATAAGCAAATCTGAAAGGGTTACAAATATATTATTTAAGACATCAACCATTTAAAAAAAACAAAAAAAGAAAAAAGAAAAAAAAAACAATAAGAAGGATTGAAAGGGCTAAATATATATTATTTAAGACATCAATCAGTAATAAAAAAAAATAATAAAAAAATCATCTGAAACAATAAACAGGTCTGAAAGGGTTACAAATATATGATTATAAACATCAATCAGAAAAAAAGTATCATCTGAAACAATAAGCAAGACTGAAAGGGTTACAAATATATTATTTAAACCATCAATCAGTTTATCTGAAACAATAAGCAGGTCTGAAAGGGTTACAAATATATTATTTGAAACATCAACCATAAAAAAAAAAAAAAAAAAAAAAAAAAACGAAACAATAAACAGGATTGAAAGGGTTAAATATACATTATTTAAGATATCAATCAGTACATATAAAACGATAAGCAGGACTGAAATCATTAAAAAAAGGAAAAATGTCTTATTTGAGATATCAATCAGTGAAAAAAATAAATATATAAACAAATAAATAAAATCATTTAACTTTTATACCTTAATAGTTCCGAAATTCAGATTTAGATTTTTAATAAACATAGATATAATTTATGGATAACATAATTTTTTTTATTTCCTTTAAGGAAAAGAAGCAGATGTTGGAGAAGAATATTTATTTGTTGATGAAAGGCGATTTAAAAATTTAGAAGTGCTAGATTCGACCTCACAGCATTCATTACTCCTTGTTTTAAATTACTCTATTTTACCATCATGATAGGTAATAAAGGGTTTCGCGATCGTAAATTACATCGGAACGGAATTTGTTAAGTAACGATTGTTGCCAAAGAAGAACAAACAGGTTTGGGCTTCCTTATGAATTTGTCATCGAATCATAGTCCATCATTTTTATCGAGGTAAAAGAAAAACAACTCAACTTACGGAGTGTGGTAATAGTTCAAGGCTATTTGCCGGTTTGATACGTTTGGCATGCAAAACAAGTTTTACAAAAGTCCATTATTGTGTGAAATCCGATCAAAGCATGAAGGAATGACTATTCAAACAATGTATTCGGAAGAAAGAGTTTCTGATAAGATGCATTTGTAATCGAGAAGAAATTTAGATTTGTTTTTACCCTTTCGTAGTGAAAGTTGTAGTGAATGCTGCGCCTATAATTGGAATATCATTTTAAAAGTAATAGAGTAGCCAGGGAGGGGTTTTGATTCATTATTACTATAATTATTATTTATGAACAGTATAATTTTTTGTAAATCCTTTTTATATTTTCATCTATTTAAACTTAATCAGAAATTGATTATTGGATTCTGAGTTAGCTCCTGGAGGAAATATTTTAAAGGTAAATAAACTGGTTACAATTGTATAATATGAACATGACTGCAATTTTCTTTGATTAAATAATAATAATAGTGATTACCATAACAATCAAACTTTCGCACAACATTTCCGAAATATTAATTTTGAAAAGGGGGCATTTATGTGGACATCAGGGATTTTAATGACATTATTATTATTATTATTATTATTTTATGGCTTAGGGTAACATGATAATGCTTCGGAGTTATATATATTTTGTCGATCCCCTGAGCAGTATCAATGATAGTTTGTAATTATTTTTGAAATTTTTGTTAAATTTATTGTTATACAGGGTGATTCAAAAGTTCGGTGCGAAAGTAAAACCCGATAAAAAAAGATCTATGGGTTGAATCTATTTGTATGGCACAAACCCCCCAAAAATAGTTCAAAATCTCGATAATAGGGAGCGCTATTACAGATAATTCCATGAAATAATTCCATATTGCTCACAGAGCGCAAGATTTCGATACAAAAAAAGTGTATATGCAGTATTCCCTAATGGTTTTGTATCCAAATATTGCGTTGTGTAAGCAATATGGAATTATTCCATGCAATTACCTGTAATAGCGCCCTCTATTATCGAGATTTTGAATTATTTTTTGTTGGTGCCATACAAAATCCCGTACCACGCTGAATCTTTATCTGCAAACCGTATGTCTCTCCGACACATAGTTCTTGTTTTATCGCGTTTTACTCTCGCACCGGACTTTTGAATCACCCGGTATATGTGTTTGTTCTAACAAAGAACTTTAATTGTTAATTATGTGTATATTATCTGTAATAGCGCCCTCTATTATCGAGATTTTGAACTATTTTTTGTTGGTGCCATACAAAATCCCGTACCACGCTGAATCTTTATCTGCAAACCGTATGTCTCTCCGACACATAGTTCTTGTTTTATCGCGTTTTACTCTCGCACCGGACTTTTGAATCACCCGGTATATGTGTTTGTTCTAACAAAGAACGTTAATTGTTAATTATGTGTATATTATCTGTAATAGCGCCCTCTATTATCGAGATTTTGAACTATTTTTTGTTGGTGCCATACAAAATCCCGCACCACGCTGAATTTTTATCTGCAAACCGTATGTCTCTCCGACACATAGTTCTTGTTTTATCGCGTTTTACTCTCGCACCGGACTTTTGAATCACCCGGTATATGTGTTTGTTCTAACAAAGAACGTTAATTGTTAATTATGTGTATATTATCTGTAATAGCTCCCTCTATTATCGAGATTTTGAACTATTTTTTGTTGGTGCCATACAAAATCCCGTACCACGCTGAATCTTTATCTGCAAACCGTATGTCTCTCCGACACATAGTTCTTGTTTTATCGCGTTTTACTCTCGCACCGGACTTTTGAATCATCCGGTATATGTGTTTGTTCTAACAAAGAACGTTAATTGTTAATTATGTGTATATTATCTGTAATAGCGCCCTCTATTATCGAGATTTTGAACTATTTTTTGTTGGTGCCATACAAAATCCCGTACCACGCTGAATCTTTATCTGTAAACCGTATGTCTCTCCGACACATAGTTCTTGTTTTATCGCGTTTTACTCTCGCACCGGACTTTTGAATCACCCGGTATATGTGTTTGTTCTAACAAAGAACGTTAATTGTTAATTATGTGTATATTATCTGTAATAGCGCCCTCTATTATCGAGATTTTGAACTATTTTTTGTTGGTGCCATACAAAATCCCGTACCACGCTGAATCTTTATCTGCAAACCGTATGTCTCTCCGACACATAGTTCTTGTTTTATCGCGTTTTACTCTCGCACCGGACTTTTGAATCACCCGGTATATGTGTTTGTTCTAACAAAGAACGTTAATTGTTAATTATGTGTATATTATCTGTAATAGCGCCCTCTATTATCGAGATTTTGAACTATTTTTTGTTGGTGCCATACAAAATCCCGTACCACGCTGAATCTTTATCTGCAAACCGTATGTCTCTCCGACACATAGTTCTTGTTTTATCGCGTTTTACTCTCGCACCGGACTTTTGAATCACCCGGTATATGTGTTTGTTCTAACAAAGAACGTTAATTGTTAATTATGTGTATATTATCTGTAATAGCGCCCTCTATTATCGAGATTTTGAACTATTTTTTGTTGGTGCCATACAAAATCCCGTACCACGCTGAATCTTTATCTGCAAACCGCATGCCTCTCCGACACATAGTTCTTGTTTTATCGCGTTTTACTTTCGCACCGGACTTTTAAATCACCCGGTATATGTGTTTGTTCTAACAAAGAACGTTAATTGTTAATTATGTGTATATCTTTCTGAAAAAGGGTAGCAAATTTTTTGTTATTATCTACACAAGCTGCACCAAAAGTTTAATGTTTAATTATTAATGTTTCATTTTCTGAACTAAACATTTTAAACATGCATGAACTGATTATATAATAGGGCAATTCCATTGTAACAGACTAACAGTCATAGAGCAAAAGATGACTTTACCTTATTTAAAAAATAATAATCAGGTAATTAAGAGATGGCTACAATTAGTATATATTATAAGATAAATTAATATAGTTATTATGGATAAATTATTTAATGGGAATAATTATGATTAAAAAAGTGGTATTGTAACAAACAAACAAGAATTATTATGCTTTTCGGACACCTTAATGTTTATATATAGTATTTATAAAATAACATACAATTTATTATAACAAAAATGTATTTTCATTCAAAGGCAGTTCAGAAACATTCGACTTCCACAAAATTTGACTGTTGCCACAATATAGTTATGAAAAACATGTAATCTTACCTGTAACAGACAAAGAAATAAGCACATAAAAAGAAGCTTTGTTGATTATAATGAATTTTATTGATTTTGACTATTCTACCTTTTATAAAATACATTGCACATATAAAAAAAATATAGGTTTAATACTATCAGAAAATGTGTGTATTGCCTATTAGAAATAAAAAATAAAATACTAAAAATGGTAACATTGGCTTGGAATTGCCCAATAGTATAACACGGGAAAGAATGAAATGGCTTTAATGAAGGAAATAAGACAAAAAAAAATAAATAAATAAAAGAACAGAAGTAAATATTCAACAAATTAAAAAAAAAATATACGTAATTTTGAAATCTAAATTTCATGAGTTTTTATTTATAAACATTATTAAATTTTAGATAAGATTAAAATGTAGTTATATTTATCTCTCCATACTTCTAGTTAAAATTCTTCAAAATGTGCTGGAATATTTTGCTCTAAAAGATAATATTTTAAAAATAAATAAAAGGATTGTATAACTAGTACAGCAGACTCGGGACTATAATAGCCAAATAGGACGTTAAATCGAAAGTTGCTAACATAGGTTGATTTTAATGCAGTTCAAAAATACCTAACATTCTAATGTAATAAAAACTACTGATTTCTACAATCTTTTTGAAAAATATTTTTAGTAATGTCTAAATTTTTAGAATAAAACAATGGATAAAAAGTATGGCATAAATTTATAAAATGTAATTTAAGCATTTTACAAAAGTAAAAAAAAAAGACTTAATGGCTAGTTTAAAATTATTATTTAATTAGCAAATTTAAAAATATATACAGAGTGAACCAAAACCAGAGGAACAAACTTCTAATGTGTGAAGATCATAGTGATGATCATTAGCCACGTGAAGAGCCCAATTGGCATTTGTCGCAAAAGGGGAGAGCACTGTAAAAAAAAAAAAAAAAAAGACTAAAAAACGGAAATACTACTGGCAATCTAGACGCCAGTACTATTTCCGTTTTTTTACGGGAATTTTTACCCATAAATTACAGAAAATTTTTCGTTTTTCTGATTAAAAACGGAAATTTTTCTGTAATTTATGGGTAAATTTAGCGTAAAAAAACGGAAATAGTACTGGCGTCTAGATTGCCAGTAGTATTTCCGTTATTTAGTCCGTTTTTTTTTTTTTTTTTTTTTACAGTGAGACATTACCCAGAAATTTAACAGAGCTGTTATCGCGAGTCTACTATATAACATGAAATGCAGCTGCATAATTTTCTTTGATTAAATAAATAAGCATAAAAAGAAATAAAAGAGTGGGAAAGATTTAATAATTTTAATTTTAAAGCGTTTACTTTTCAAAAATTACTTTTCATGAATATTTATTTAGAAACTTTTTTTAAAAAATTTTTACAGATTCAACAAAAACATTAGAGCTCTCTCTCAATTTCATTAAAACTAAGAATTATATTGTTTTGCCCACAAAAGAAATATTTTAAACGTAAATAAATCGGACAAAATAGTATCAACAACATGACATATGACACAACAACATGACAACAATTCAATAACCTGACAAATAGTTGTATTTTTTCTTGATCAATTCAATCAATCAATCAAAATGTAAAAGGAAATATTCAAAAAACGTAATTTCTAACTCAAAATTTATATTTTATAAATATTTACTTATAAGCATTAAATTTCTATAGGTTCATTAAAAGTTTTTATTTCTGCATGTCTATTTCAATTTCATCAAAATAATAAAAAATTGGATTTTTTTTTACTTCCTGGACATATTTTCTTTCATCTTATAACATACATGCGTATTTATATACAACAATTTTCATTGCATACAACAGAAATTGCAACATTCTTTTTAATACGAAAGTAATGGCAACTAATAAAGAAACTGCCATAAAATTCTAACCCGCAACAACAAAATGATCGTTATAAAAGTATGTTTTCCATAATAGCAGTGCTTTTGTTATAAATCACACGACGATTTCAAAAAGATTAAAAGAATAAGCAACTCTGTTTCACTCAAAGCACAGAATGAAACACATGCACACAAAATAAATAGATAAATAAACAAACAAACAAACAAAAAAGCAATTTAACAAATTACAACGAACATTTGGAAAATGATTTTTTCGAAGACTAAAATTTAAGACAAAAAATCGCACGGAGTTAATCATACATTACGTACGCCATGAATTAAACATTAATAGTGTTATTACACGTAAAAATTGCAAGCGACAAAAATCGGCTGCGACCCGTCAGATTTCTTAAAACTTATGTATTATCCACCTTAAACTTACGTATTATCCAAGCATTTCATTGGCTGTTCGGGAAAAGGGGGTCAGATTTCTTGGAAATCTGACGACCCATTTTAAATGAAATTTTATTCTTATACTTCTAAACATCCCACAATATTACTTTTTACACCGCCGTATAGAGAAAAAAATGTACTTTTAAATGCAATTTGTTTGAAAGCTGTATCTCAATTTGCTTCTGAGTTATTAATTTTTTTTTGTAGTTTTTATTACTTTTTTGTTATAGTGGCAACAGAAGTATCCATCTCTGTTGAAAGTAAAGGGAAAATACAGATTACTGTATAGACCAATCAGAAAACGAATAAAATGCGGATTAAACCAATAAAAAGCTTCAGATATGCTTTTGATTTCCTACCCTGACGAGGACAATAACCATTTTTTCCAATGGTTAATAAAAATGGTAATTTTCACAAATACCTTGAAAATTACATTTTATAAATGTTTTATTTAGAAAACATTCGTTTACTGTACTTCAATAAAAGTAAAATTTCATCATTTCTGAATCTATCTACCTTATATCAGAACCAAGTATACTGGAATACTCCAGTGAGCAATATTACAAAGAAATAAACTAAACCTAAAAATTTACTATAAAACAAATAAATCAAAGCATGGGAGAAAACATTAAAAAACTTAATCTTAAAAAAGATTATTTTTTTTTAAATGGTAATTTTCATAAATGCTTTGAAAATTACATTTTTTAAATGTTTTACTTACAAAACATTCGTTTCCTGTAGTTTAAATAAAAATGGAATTTCATTTTCTGTCAATCTATCTACCTTATTTTAACCAAAACTAACACGACGATTTTTGAGATTTTAAAAGCAATAAGCCGGGGTTGGGCAAATTTGTAATTCCAGTTATCAGCAATATAATTACAGTTTAATTGTATGCAATTAATTATGGCTAAAATTACATGCTGTAAAAAATTCTTGCAGCACTGTAACCGGAACTGCCCCCCCCCCCATTCCATTATTTGACAAAATTTCCGTGTTTGAATGTGTGTAACTATAATCAATTACATGCAATTAATCTGTAATTAAACTGCTGATAATTTAGATTACAAATTTGTCCAACTCTGCAATAAAAAACCTTGTTACTCAAAGCATAGAATAGAACATGCAAACACATTTATAAATAAATAAATAAAATATGATAAAAGTGGTACTTTTCACAAATACTTTGAAAATTACATTTTATAAATGTTTTACTTACAAAACATTCTTTTCTTGCAGTTTCAATAAAAATGAAATTTCATCTTGTCTCAATTTATCTACCTTATTTTAATCAAAAACAACTACTGGAATACTCCAGCGAGAAATATTACAAACAAATAAACTAAACCTAAACATTTACTATAAAACAAATAAACCAAAGCATAGGAAAAAACATTAAAAAACTTATTTTTTTTAAAAATGCCCTTTTGAAAATTACATTTTATGAATGTTTACGTTCAAACATTCATTTTCTATAGATTCAATAAAAATGAAAATTTTCCTTTTCTTTCAATCTGTTTATTTCAATTTCGTCATAACCAGAAATTGAAATGTTTTGACTGCAAAAATATTTTTACAGTCAAATAAACTATACCCTAAACATATAATATTAAAAACTGTTACATTACCGTTGGATTAAAAAAAAGAAAGAAAGAAAAAACAGTTTTGTCGCGCTTCGATAATTAAAATCCCTTTTCAATATCACTCACCTTTCCTCTGCTGGTAAGAGCAAAAATAATTGTCGCCACGGTTTTCGTGGCCAAATTGGCGACGTATCTAAAATGCAGCAACCCTGCGTACAGCGGCCATCTCTGAGAAAGAGACGAGCGGTCCAGAAATTGACATGGAGTTTATAGAAGCAAGATTGAGGGTGTGGTATTTAAAAATATGATATTTATACGCAAAGGATAATACTATGCTGCTTTAGGTGCTTTTGGAATACTCGCCATGGCCACTACTTGTGGATACGATCGGGGATTCATAGGTAAATACATTTAAATTGTATTTTTGTTTATCGGTTTTTTAAACTTGCCCTCACCGGCGTATGGTTGTCAAGCTATCGGGAACTGTAGCTTCTCTCTTCGGTAGTGATTTATGCGGTGAAGATATTAAAATAAACCTGTGTAGATATATTGTTAGTTTAACCATGTATAAAATGTTTAAAGTTTTGTTTAAATTGTGACAGTTTGTTTAAAATTAAATAAACAAAAGCATTTTTTTTTTTTTTTTTTAAGTAACAAACTAAAACAAATTAGATGGCTGTGTTTTTCTGACAAAGGTCTCTGCCCTCTTTTAATGATGCTGTAATGAATGCTTTATAATGAATTAATGTTATTTATTGTTGGTGTTAGTTTACGATCGCAAAGGAGAAAGGTTTCATTATAGCATCCTCAATATTTATGGGGGAAAAAGTAGTTTCTTGTAATGTGAATATTTTATAATTATTTCTTTATGTTTGAAATAATTTTATACATTGTAATTTGCTATGTTTAAAGAATGGCAGTTTAATCGTCATGGTTAAAATTAAAGAAAAGAAAAGAAAAACCAACAACAACTAAGTAACCCAACTCAAAACAAATTATTAGATGGCTGCGATTTGCAGACAAAGCTATCGACTGTTTTTTAATGGTGCTTCTCGGTGAATGTTTTAATATAAATTATGTAGTTAATGCTTATTTACAATCGCGTAGAAGAAGCATTTCATGTATTTATAAGAAGAAAAAAATACGCATTTCTTTTGATTTGAAAATTCTTTGATTGTTTATATTTAAAATATGTGTGATCATATGTTTCAACAATGTTAATTTCAATACTGTGGATAAAATTTAACGAACTATAAATAAATAAACAACACACATCAAAACAGATTATTAAATGGCTGCAATTTGACAAATGTGTTTGTCCCCTTTTTAATGTTTTATTGTGAATGTATTAATATAAACTGTTTAGTTAATGCTTATTTACGATCGCATAGAAGAAGCATTTCCAATCTTTATAAGAAGAAAAAGAACGTAGACATATTTCTTTTGATTTCAAGGTTCTTTGATTGTTTATGTTTAAAATAATAATAATAATAAATATGTATGTACATATGTTTCAACAGTGTCAATTTAAATATTGTGGATAAAATTTAACGAACTATCAAAAAATTAGCCAACGCATATCAAAACAAATTATTAGATGGCTGCGTTTTACAGACAAAGCTATCTTTTTAATGATGGTTCTCGGGAAATTTTTCAGCATAAATTATGTTGTTAATGCTTATTTACGATCCCATAGAAGGAGCATTTCCAATCTTTAAATGAAGAAAAAAAAATGTAGCTATTTCTTTTGATTTGAAGATTCTTTGATTGTTTATGTTTAAAATATGTGTAATCATATGTTTAAAAAATGTCAATTTCAATAGTTAAAACTTAACGAAACCACCAAAAAATGAACTAACATGCATCAAAACAAATTATTAAGTTATTGTAATTTGACAAATATTTTTGCCCCCTTTTAAGGATGTTTTTTGTGAATACTTAATATTAGGGATGCACCGAATATTCGGTATCTATTCGGTATTCGGCCTATTCGACCATATTACCGAATATTCAGTTTGGCCGAATATCAAACTATTCGGCCTGCCGAATATTCGGTTTGGCCGAATATCGAAATATTCGGCAATATTCGGCCAACCGAATACTTAAAAAAACTTTAACCTTATACCACTTATACGTTTAACAGTCAACTTATAAAGATATTCAGAATAATTAGAAACAGAATCATATATTTAAATAGAGAATGTTTTGACATTTATTTACTGTTTGTTAAGTATTATTTAAGAAAATTAACCAGTCACGAGGATTTTCATAGGAATTAATTATGTACAAATGCAAGTTACTGAACATTGTCTAGTAAATAATCTGTTTCGTGCTAAGATTTTAAGAACAACATTTACAAACTCTGAAAATGATCGCCCACTCCAGACACTGATCTAGGATGTAATTTGCTTAATAAAAGGGGGTAGAACAGTTATTCTTGCTGAGTTGCCACCATATAAATTTGAATAGATTGTATTATTTATTTACTTTTACTTTAGTTTCTTCCTGACAAACAAATAATGTATGATCCTGTACAATTTTTCTTCCAATTTTTTCACAATTTCTCTTTGATTTTAAAATGTTTGTTATAAAATTTAAGAAAATTTTCATTTGTTTTAATTCACAGAAGAAGCCATGAAATTTAAAATTTTATTAATTAAAAAAGTTTTATAACTAGCCTCTTCTTAAATAACTCAAAGCAGATTTTTTTCAGCATAAAGTTTACTAGAAAAAAGCTCTTGATTATCAAAATGAAAGTTTTTTAAAAAAAATATTATGTAAAACTGTTTTAAAATTTAACATTTTAATGCCTTTCTTTGAAATATAAAATTATTCGAAAAGCCGAATATTCGGTATTCGGCCGAATAGTTACTATGCGACTGGCCGAATATTCAGTATTCGGCCTAGCAGTTACTATTAGGCTAGTCGAATATTCGGTATTCGGTTCGCTTGTAGGCCGAATATTCGGTATTCGGCATTTGGCCAAAATCACTATTCGGTGCATCCCTACTTAATATGAATTAAGTAGCTATTTGCGATCACATATAACAAGCATTAAGAAGAAAAACAAATGTCTGCTTCTTTTGATTTGAAGATTTTTTAATTGTATTTGTTTAAAATAATATGTATGATCATTTGTTTAAAAAATATTAGTTTGTCAATTATGATTCAAATTTAAACAATTATTAAAAAATAACACGTCAAAACATATTAAATGGATGCTATTTGACAAACGTTTTACTGTGAATGCTTAATGTAAATTAAATTTTGATTTACGTTCGCATAAATGAAATATACATGCCATTAGAATAGCCTATTGAACGTTTGAAAGACACAAAAAATTGCTTTTTTTTTTCTTTTAATCTGAAGATTTTTAATTTATTAATGTTATAAAATAAGGTGTATAAAATGTATAATGTCTTGTTTAAAGATCGACAATTTCATTAGTATGGTGTATGGTTAAAGTTAACAAACTGTGAGTGTTTTTTAAACCAACAACTAATTAAATGACCTACAATTTCAAAGGTGTTGAATCGTATTTTAATGCTTTATAGTGAAGGCATTTATAAATGAATATTAAGTTATTTTTAATTTACGCTCTCAAAGAAGCATTTTATAATTTAACATATTCAACCTTTATGATAAAAAATACATATGGACATTTCTTCTTTTATGTGAACGATAAAAAAAAAAAAAAAAAAAAAAAAAAAAAATGTTAGGGTAGATTTGAAACAAATTTTAGTTTAAAAGGTTGCTATTTAAAAAGAAGATAAATGATTTATTAGATTGATTTCATATTTGTTATATTTTTAAATTTTCATTTGTTAATGTTAAGTTATGATGACAACGAAAAAGTACTACAGTCGGGGATCGTTAAACCGCGTATCTATAAACCGCAATTCTCCATAAACCGCACAATTTCTCGGATGTAAACAATGAATATCGCAAATAAGGAATTTCTACTTTCTTCACTGCAATTTTTTGCGTACATCACTGCGTGTTTTTGAAAACTAAATTTGAAGCGTCTGCTCTTATTTCGATGTATTAGGATCACTTACGATCAGTTTATTGATAGCATTTATTATTTTCAGAAGTAAATAATTTTTCTAAAAATAAAATAAATAAATAAAAAAAAAAAAAAAAAAAAAAAAAAAAAAAGATCCACCACTGCTTTTGACATCGATCGAATCGGCCACAGCTTGGATAAGTTTAGTTGTATCACCGCTTTGTGTGAATGCAAGAGCGATATTCAGCCTAACAGTTGCAATGTAGTTTATTGGAAGGTAATTTTTTAGTAGCATTTTATGTTTTTTATAACAGATGTAAATGAATTGTTTCTTTTGAAATTAAAAAAAAAAAAACCTCCAAGGAAAAATTTAATTCCAAACTGATTTTAAAAGAGGCTGCACATACGCGTTTTGAGGTGAGAACCGTCATGACGTCATTCTTTTAACCAATGAGCGATGCTGTCACTGGCAAGATCTTAGAAGAAAAACTTCTGTTTGTTTATGTTTTTAACACAGAATTGACTACTCTTTTAATCGCTTTAATGCAACTTGTTTTTAAGAAGTCTTTTTTAATTTTCGGCAAAAGATGGAAGAAAAATTTGGTGAATCATCTAGAAATAGTAGTAAGAAACGCGCTATTTTAACGATATTGCAGAAAGTTGAAATTCTCAAAGAATTTGATAAAGGCACATCGGCAAAATGTATAGCAAGAACTTTTGGTATCAGTTGTCGATCTGCATACGATATCAAAAATAATAGAGAAAAGATATTGAAATTTTATGCAAATTCGGATAGCAATAAAGGAATCTCAAATCGTAAAAGAATAAGAGAAGCTAAATCAGCTGAGTTGGATGCAGTTCTGTTTGAATGGTTCAAACAAAGGCGCTCGGAAAATATTCCAATAACTGGACCAGTTCTGTGCCAAAAAGCGAAAGAAATGCACAAAGAACTTAAAGTTGAAGAATCCTGTGATTATTCGAAAGGTTGGCTGACGAAATTTAAGAATCGGCATGGTATAAGATACATTAAAGCTTGCGGAGAAAAAATATCGGCAGACAAAATTGCAGCAGAAGAGTTTATTGAAGAATTCAGAAGAATCGTGCAAAAAGAAAATCTGTCTGCAGAACAGATCTACAATATGGATGAAACTGGACTTTTCTGGTGCAATTTGCCACGGAAAACTTTTGTCAGTCAACAAGAGACTGAACCATCTAGTGTGAAAGATGACAAAAGAAGAATAACGGTAGTTGTTTGCAGTAATGCTGCAGGTACCTACAAGTTGAAACCTCTTGTTGTGGGTAAAAGCGCCCAGCCTCGTTGTTTACGTGGAGTAAAGAAAATTCCTGTAACATACAAAAGCAATACGACAGCTTGGATCACTCAAGAATTATGTACCGAGTGGTTCAATAGTAATTTTCTAAAAGAGGTTAGAGACCATTACAGTACAGTTGGTTTACCCAAAGATGCTAAAATTTTACTGCTGCTGGATAATTGTAAAGCACATCCAGAACTTGTTGCACCCAACGCAAAAGGAATTTTTTTGCCCCCAAACACTACATCTCTGATCCAGCCTATGGATCAGGGAGTAATCAACAGCTTAAAATGCATCTATAAAAGTGCCTTTCTTGCTAGGCTCCTGAATTTTGATTCTGGCCCAAACATGATTGCTGAATTTAAAAAACAATTCACATTCAAAGATTGTTTGTACATGTTGAAGGAAGCATGGGATTCAGTATCCCAAGAAACTTTAATTAATGCATGGCACAAAATATGGCCTGAATCCCTTTTCCTTGAAACGGATGATGATGAAGAAGAATTTGGTGGGTTCAGACCATCACTTGCAAAAATTAAGGCTGCTGAACTCCTCCAGTATGCAAAGAATGCACAGTCTGAATTGGACGAAGAAAATATTTTGAAATTTTTGGAGAATGACGAGGAATCAGAAACAAACCATCATCTCACTGATATTGAGATCCTTTCTTCAGTTTTGGGGCCAGAAGAAAACTCTTCTGGAAATGAATCAGATGCTGAAGTGACTTCAAAAAAAGTAACACTGTGTGAAGGGATTTCTTTAGGGGAACAGTATCTGAGTTTTTTGGAATCTCAAGATTGTGTTACAGAGCAGGAGATATTAACTATTCATAGAATACAGCAGAAATTGAATGCTCAAAAATCAAAAGTTCTTAAGCAAGCAAAGATTGACAATTTATTTAAAAAATGCTAATTTTTATTAATTTATTTTAAAAATGTAAATTCTTACATGTAATAAATGTTATTTAGTTGCTTTTTTAGTTAGTCTAATGTGTAAATACATTGATATAATTTTATACCATTTATTGACAGTGTTTACAAAGTAAGTTTAACAATTTCTGAGATCGGGTATCTATATAACGCAAAATTCCATATAATGCACAGCCTCTCGTCCCAAGGTGTGCGTTATAAAGATCCCCGATTGTATTTCGTTATAGAATTTCCAACCTTCATAAAAATAAGTGATTTTTTTTCAATGATTTTTTTCATATTGAAAGAAAGTATTTTTAATCAGTTATTTATAGTTATATTAGACATGAAATAAACTTAAAGAAATTGAAATTATGATTTATTAGATTTTTTTTTTAAACTGTAAAATGAATTAATAAGTTATGTATGTACGCATGTATTGTCTGCATATTATTCAGTTTAGAAAATCATTTAAAAGAGTAAATAAATAAGTAAATTAACGAAATAAAACGTAATTATCTCAAGTACCATTTTTATTGTTTTTTTAGAAAGATTTTGATTGTTTTTCTTCATTATTTTAATCTTAAGTATAATGCGACCTTTTACTCGAATGCTTTTGTCAAAACTTATATTTTTTGAGACCATTTTTTCCGTACTACAATCGTTGTAAAATTGGCGTTCAATAAAAACTTCTTGCTTGTTCTAGGAATTGTATTCATCTTGTCAGAAATGTAATTTAAGGGCCTTACCCTTTCTCTTTTTAAGTTTAACGTTTAGGTTACAACAAAAAAGATAATTTAAACTTAGATCTATATTTACTCCTCCCTCCATCTTCATTTGCCCCACCCTTATGTTTTTCGGTGTCGCCATTTATAGTCGGACAACGGACAAGTATAAATACTCGTATATTAGAAATGAGATTTCCTATCCTATATAACCGCTGAAGTACAGTAAAACCCCTAAATAACAGGGGACCGAATATGTCCAGTATTCAGACGCAAAGAATTGCAATTAATATGTGTTGGGGATTGAAAAAGTGTTCTTTAAATTGGTGTCCGTTATTCGGGAGTGTCAGTTGTGGAGGTTTTACTATAAATGTGTGTTGGGAATTGAAAAAGTGTTGGCTAAATAAGTATCTGCTACGGAGGTTTATTTTATTTGAGGAATGAGGACGTTTTCTTGAAATTTCGTCATTGTAATTTATTGTATTAAATAAACATAAGTAATCTTATATAGGGTAAAATCTGTGAAATCGGAAACGCTAAGAACCGAAACAAATTCCGTTTTCGAGAAGTTTCTGATTGTGCAGTTATAGTTGTGTGATATTCTTTTCATAGGGACTAAGGGATTTTCACGTTTAAGACAGTATTCCGTTATAACTTATAAACAAGATCTTTTTGCAGGTTTTACTAGACAAAGTACGATAAAATCTTAAATAAAACGAAAAGTGCCCTGTTAAACCGATGGCATTGAGCTCACAGGCTATTCACACTAATTGTATATTATACTTTTATTTCAAAGAACAATTCCTTTTGAAAAATAAATTAAAGGGGGTTAGCCCCCACCCCTCTGTTTCCGATCTGCATACTTAGCCAATGAGCCGCCAAATCTCATCAGGGAAGTGCCTTATCAGAATAAACCGGTATACCAAATTTGAAGCAAATCGGATAGAAAAACCCATTTATCTAAATTAAGGGGAGTATTATCCCCCCCTTTCTCCCCTTTATACTTAACCAATGAAACTCCAAATCTAGTCAGGGAAGCGCCTTATCAGAATAAACCGGTATAGGGGAAGACGGGGTACAATGAAACACGGAGTACAATGAAACATTACTTGTAAAATCAATCAAATTTTTCATAGAGAGTTGCAGTTTATATATATGTTATACAACTATATGTTCCAATTACTGATGTGATTTGGATACATTCACACTTCTACAACAGTAGCAATAGAAGATTATTGCTTTTACACCAGTGAAAGTAACTTTCTTTACTAAAAGTATTTTTGTTTCTTTTTCCTTGTTTTTATATGTAATAATTATTTTTTCTGTGCATTGTTATCTTTGGGTTGTTGTCTTCATACCTCCAAAACCAAACTAAAAAAAATAAATATTAGAAGTTTGAAAATAAATTTTTACTTAGTAACCTCAGTGCGGGGTACAATGAAACACTTGCAGACGGGGTACAATGAAACATGTTTTATTATAGTAATAAAAGTAGTAAATATAATATATTAGAAGTAAGAGTAGGAAAACAGAAAAAAAAAGAGTTTTGTTCTAACCAGGTCAGTAAAAAATGCTCTTGTTAAGCAATTAAAAAATAGAAAGAGGAAAAAAAAAGCTAAGAAGGGATTGTTTTGAAAACAAATTCTGCCTGCTACAGACTCTAATGATGATCCAGATTTTTTTTTCTAGGCCCAGCTGGTCATCGAGGTACTAAGAATGAGATATCCACACACAACATGTATGGCACAAGCAGTATCCATATAAATGGAAACATAAGGAAATATATACCGTTGGAGAAATCATACATTTAAATGAAGTCAAATGTGAAATACTTGATATAAAAAGACTCCAACCCAGTTTTATTTATTTTATTTTTTTAGAAACTTGCATTAAAAAAAAAAAAAAACTCATTGTGTTGAAACTACCACCCCATATTCCTTCAGGAGCAACTGAAATATAAGCAGAAACGCTAATTTTTGAAACTGACTTGAGCCAATTTAATATAAAATGAAAGGTATTTCTTAAACTAATAGAATTATCTTATTTTTCATCTTAGACTATAATATTTTTATCAAGTTCCATATTAATAAAGTTTTGTTTTTGTATTTATCTCATTTTTAATAAAATAAACTATACCGGGTGAAAATTGCTTCCATCATTTGGAGTGTTTCACTGTATCCCAGTATGTGTTTCATTGTACCCCGGCATACGGGGTACAATGAAACACTGTAAGACATTTATTTTTTGTTATTTTTCAAGCATAAAGATATTGTTTAGAACCTAATAAAAATTTATTTAGATGGGGAAAATACAAGATTAAAAATATGCATTAATTATATTTTTGTGCATGCAAAATGTTGGATAGGAAAAAAAAATTAGTAAATTTTGTTTCATTGTACCCCGTCTTCCCCTACAAAATTTAAAGCAAATCGGAATAAAAATGTGCTTTCGGCATGTGCCGGGAGGAAGAGGTAGCTTTCATATATCTAGGTTTTAAAATTTTACAAGTTTAACTCGAACCTAATCTTATTCAAATTTTAAGAAGCTAAAATGCGGCGAACTCGATAAGAGAATATTCGTCAATACTGAATTTGAATGAGAATTGCGTCAAATTAATAAGCTATAGTCAAGTTGGCATCATTTATGTATGGTTACTTATTTTTGGCCGCCAAATTGAGCGATATTTCGCCAAGTGTCGCCAAGCTTGTCGAGAATTCGAAAGTAACGGGTATTAATATTTAAGCATTGCGCGGCAGTGCACGGTTCAAATGGCCGCCATTTTTAAACAAGATGCATACAATCAACCTCATCCAAATCAGTTTATAAATACGAGAGTTACAACATGACGAAAATCAGATTATTTCGAACTGTCAGCTACCCTAGAAATTCAAACTGCTATATCTCGGCCATTTTTAAAGATAAACACAAAACAAAGTATGCTCCGGAATCCTTGTATTAAGGTCAAACTCTTAAGAAAAAAAAATATTTTTCAGTTTTTAATTTATTTGTACCGTTTTTTTAATTTTTACATTAAAAAAAATTTTTTTTAATGGCCGCCATTTTGAAACAAGATGGCGGATGAAGCTGGCCAACGAACTCGGTCGAGACATTGGTATGTACTGTGCATACAATTATTTTCATCCAAATTGGTTTATAAATACGAGAGTTATCGCATAACAAAAATCAGATATATGCCACATTTTAACTGAGGGTGGTTTTGGGGTCTGGGGGTCATGATCGGTGAAAATATATCAAAATTTTCCGGAAGTGCTTTCCTCAGGACAGCTGCAATAGGTAGCTTTTTATTTTTTGTAATGAAAGCTACCTAAAACCCATTTATCTAAATTAAGGGGCTATTAGCCCCCCCCCACTGTTCCCCCCTTTATACTTAAACAATGAACCGCCAAATCTAATCAGTGAAGCGCCTTATCAGAATTAACCGGTATATATCAAATTTGAAGCAAATCTGATAATTCTGCATGGAAAATCCATTTATCTAAGTTAAGGGGAGCGGTGTTAGCCCCCTGTTACCCCCTTTATATTTTACCAGTGAACTCCCAAAACTAATCAGAGAAGTGCCTTATCAGAATGAACACACCAGGCACCACCGCGCTCGCCAGATCGTTCATGTTTCGATTTTTTTTTTGTGGGGACAGCTAAAGGCTCTTGTGTATGAGACTCCCATTGAATCAGCAGAAGAACTTGTCGCCAAGCTTTCGGCTGCTGTAGGGGAAGTTCGCGATATGCCTGGTGTTTCAGAAAATTCGCCAATCTGTTCTTCGCCGTTGTACTGCGTGCATAACAGCTGCCGGTCAATGTTTTGAGCACTTATTGTAATCAAATGCCATTAAATTTGTTTTCGTATCTTAACTTAATCGTTCATTGTGTGTTTTTGCCTCGTATAAGAACATAACTTTTGGCGCCCTCTAACTTTTTTACGTTTAGTTTTCGACCATGCATTCTTTGATACAAAATGTTTGTTTGGGTGTGTACTATCACCTCTTAAAATTTTCCCCATCTTTTTTTAATCACCCTGTATTTGAGAAAAACGTGCGGAAAAAAACAAAAAAAAAAAACCTCTTTGATTTTGTTTTGAATTTCAAAATTATAAAAATCCGATAAATGGCGCGAGACTGCCGAACTTTTCGCGGGAAAGTATTGACATCTATTGGGGAAAATGGTAAATTACATATTATGCATTGGACGAACTGAGTTCGGGCTTCACGTAATTCAAACACCCATTTTTCTCTTGCCCGAACGCGAAATTCTAAAATGGAGGGCCAAAATCACAGTCAGGTGAAATCCGAGCACCTCATTGGTCATTGAGTCGCGTCCTTTTCAGAGAGCAATCTCTAGCGCTAAGGTAAACCTGGAATACTAGCTTTTCCGTGAAAAAATCATATATTGAAGCGATTTTTTTCTGTTTTATTTAAAATTAGCCATCGAAATTAACTCAAGATATTTTGATGACTTTTTATAAAATGTGAATGAAAGATTTCGATTTTAAGCTGTAAAAAATTTTAAATAATATGGCAAGTACTTTTTCAGTTAATGAAAATTAAAAATAAAACTTGCATTTTTTTTCCTTATGTTAGTTTTGAAATCCAAAATAAAACATTTGTACTTTTCTACAGAAAAATTTAATAACTAACTTAGGATACTAAAAAGTTTCAAGAATTTTTGCCTAATGGAAAATAATTTAAAAAAATGTCAGTGTTTAAACCGATATTAATCATTAAGAATAAATAGAACAAAAAATGTTACATGAACAATTTTGTAATAGTATGTACAATAAGTTATTTTGTTTCCTGGTTCATGTATTTAAATCTGGAATTTTTAAATCGATTTTTCACTCACTTCCTGGTGAGCTAAGGTTATAAAAATTATGAAAGCAGGTGTGTTTTCGATGACATATAACATTTTAATATTTTGAGAATTTAATTATAAATTAGTAATATGTTTCTCTAAGGAGGGTCCAGGTGATAAATTGCTAAATATTGTTTTTGGTTATAATTGTATAAGAGTTACAAGAAGAATGGAATTAATTATGTGCCAAATCATGCACGCTAGAATATGCCAGCAACAAAGAAATATTTTAAATACTATTAAAATGTAAAAAAATAAAATATAAATAAAACATAAAGAATGTAATATATATTTTTAAATGCACTTTTATCATTAATTTATTTATTTATGATTTTATGTTTCAAAAAATAATTTAGAAATCTTGAAAGGTTGTTTAAACTATGCTTTTTTTCCTTTTGCATATATCTGCATAAAAAAAAAAGAGAGAAAGAGAAAATAGTGATTTTTAAAATAAATGCACAAGTTCATGCTTTTCTAATCGTAAATTAAACGAAGGAAATTTCCATAATCGGGATCCACGCCAGATTAACACATTGTAGCGGACTTGAATAGCAGTCATGAAACTAGGCTTGATTTTTAAGATAAACATTGAATGTCTATAAAAGAATTTTTACCTTTTATGACCCAAATTATGAATTTATGAAAATTTCATCTTCTAAAGCATATTTTGTGAATTTTTGAAACTACATTAGAAGATTTACACAATCATTTAATAAACTTTAGAAGGATTTTGCCAAAATTAATTAATTAAATTGAATTTATAGGAATTTTGTGCAATATTTGTAACTCCCCTCAAATCTTTTATTTAAAATCTTTTTTTTTTCAGTATTTTGTAGAATTACAAAATATACAAATATAATTTCTTACAATAGAAATATTTACGAACAGAAACTTTCATCCCCCTCCCCCACCCCCCCCCCCCCACACACACTCAATCTGTCAAGAAAGCTGAAAAAGATGCAAAGGCAAAAGAAATTGTTTTTTTTTTTCTTTTGTGCAACCAATAAAGTAAAATATCTATAATTCATTCTAAACAGTATAACTACTAATCGATGTATCAAATTAGTTTTATAACAAGTTATTTTAATGGCACTTTAATGTACCGTCGGACATAAAGGGTTAAAAACAGAAAAACTTTTTTGCTTTCACATTTATTTTATGAGCAGAAAACCTGGGGCGACTTAACCTTAAAAATAAATCTTTTTTCATTTATTGCTAAATAATTAATTTTATAATTTAAATATATTCTAAATTATTCTCTCACCATCGTTCTTTATGGAAACTTCTAGGATAAATGTGTTAGTAAGTAATATAAGCATTTATTTCTGTTATTTCAATTAAATTTTGATTCATAATGGGAAATGTTACTATGAGATTGATTAAATATTCCTAAATAAATCTAAAAGATGGATGCTATGCAAATAAAATACTATAAAAACTAGAATATAATAATTATAGATGCTAATTGAGAAAAGTCGGCTTTTTAGCTAAATGTTTTAAATTAAATTTTAGCTTAGCAAAAAATTCGGTAGCATCAACATCTACTCCATGAGAAGGTGCGTTCCCATAAATATTTTTTTCCAACTACAGCACTGCCTATATTAAACAAGACATTAAATTCTGTATTTTTAAAATTATTTGTGTAATTTTTTTATATAAAGTTATATAAAGTTTTTTTATTTAAAGTTTCCAATTTTTGTCTAGAAAAGGATCTTTTTTTGATAGTTGGTGACTTTTTCTAGAATAGTAATACATATATATTTTTTGTGTGTGATTTTATGGATTTAAATGGTGGGGGAAGGGGGGGGGGTAGAGGAGACAATTTATTGAGATTTTTACCATACGGAATTTATAGAAATTTTTTAAATGGTTTTACAAGTATTTTTCAATGAAAACTAATTTTTTATTAACGAATATTTGTTATGTCATATCATTTAAAAATTGTTACAACTCATAATCTAAATTATTCACTCTCGTTGTATAAAATGGTATCAAAATATCTTAATTGAGTTAATTTCGATTGTTTATTATAAATAAAAGCGAACAAAATAATAAGATAAATAATGCATAAATATAAATAAGGTAACAATCGCTTCAAAATTACTTTTCTCCTCACTTCTTCCGAAATTCAAATGGAGAAACAAGTTGGTGATCCTCACCCTTGTCTCTCTTAAAACCCCGCGACCACACAACCAATGGGGTGGCTGTATTTCACCTGACTGTGATTTTGGCCCTCCATTTTAGAATTTCGCTGCCCGAACTCAGGTCGGGCATTCCAAAATTGGCGCATTTGCGTTGCCTGAATCAAGGGGTTAAAATGAACAGCTATTGATTACATCGTTTCTTGAGATACACGTACATTTTAGCGTGAGAATTAGAATATTACTTAAACTTAATATGAAACATTAGGCAGACTTGAATCCATTTCAAAAGCAATTAAATTTAAACTGTATACATCAGTAATACCTCGACTTATGTCAGCAATTCGTTCCAAGACTAGCGATGTAAGTCGAGGTACATTTAGATGAGAAAAGGGATATGTAATAACAATACCAAAATCTAATGAACATATTCTATTGTATTTAGGGATTATGTTACATACATTTAACATTAGCAAAAAAATGCGTTTGCAATACAAGAATTTGGAATAAATCAATAAGTTGTACAATTTATTGTTCTTCTAGCTTCACCGTTCGAGTCTTTGAACATGTGAAAAAAATATTGCAATGAAGTTGAACCGACAAATTTTTCTTTCTTTTTCTAATAGAAGCTTTTTGTAATAGAATAGTGAATTTTGTAGGCCTTTTTCTAGTCATTGCTACACTCCTGATCAATATTTCCAAGAACCGTCATTCCAGCTTCAGTAATAATGGCCGTATCAGACGACACTCTTTCACAGAACATTTTCGCCAACAAAACATTTCAGTCAGCAAAAGTTGCTTGACCTTGATGAAGGAGAGAATTTTGCTCGGTATACTTGCTCACCGAGCGTTTTCCGCTTCGCTCGGAAAATGTTTGGCTTTTATTCAACACTGGTGAATTAAACCAATGGGAGCGGACTAGTGGGGAGATAGGTAAAGATTTGTCTTCGTAATGAAAATATCACCGCCAAGCCGCCAATGTTTGTAAGCAAATGCATATGAATTTTTGCAGGTGCTTGAAATCAGTATTATTTAAATGTTTAATAAGTATTATCAAAACACTATTTTTTTTTTTTTTTTTTATGCATTTGTTAATACTTTTTTACTACATTCGTGGTGTAATTAAGTATATAAAAACTCGATTTTCTTTTTTACTGTGTGTAATTGAAACGATTATATTACTTAAATTGCATTATGTTCTCATATGCAAAGTCACTAGCGTTTTATGTAAAAATGAGATCTTTTTTATCCGTACTTCGAATAAAAATTTCATATTATTCTAATTGAAGTGCCAGAAAATTTTTCTTCCTTGGCAAAAGAAAATAATAATAATAATAATGGCACACTTATTACTTTAAAAGAGTCCAGGCTTTTCTCAGAAGGTCCTGAAATTGAAAAATTGTGAACAATGTTTTATATTTGTGAAAAATTTAGCCTAAATTTTATGAATTTGAAATATTTGCTATATTCAGGCTCTTCTTTATACATTTTTAAGAAGTTATATGCATGTAAAATACATATATTTCTTTCACATAAGTAAGAGTGACAGGTTATATTTATCTTTCAAATGATTAAATTTATAAAACGTTCAGTTTTAAGATAGAAAAGTCTTAGACAAAGAATTTTGTGAAGGGTTCTGTTTGAATTGAAAAGTTTTGTCGAGGGTCCTGTTTTGAAACAGAAATTTTTGCGAAGGGTATAAAAATTACTAAAAGACCATCCGTAGAGCATCTTAGCATTCTATGTGTATTGGTAATGTCAAAACAAGAGTCACTGCTCAATTAGAGTGGGGTTCTTCATTAAATAATGCATGAATCGTGTTTAAAACGCATAAAACATTTTCAATTTCTTTTTTTCATTTTATTTAGTATTTGGCTATTTCTTCAATAATCTTAATATCAAGTTTTAATAATATTTCTGATTTGCATTGCTTAACCAATAAAATTATTTTAAACAATTTTTCTCACAAAATTATAAAATATTTTCATACTTAAATGCATGAAACTTTCATATATTGTCATTCATGGGCAAGTGATTCGAACACCTCTTTCCCCAATAAATAAATTAATATAATAAAGTGGATATTAAAACAATAAAGCGTGAATAAATACAAGTAATAACAACAAATAAAAAATACATAGTAGTTTTCTAACTGGTTATAAACTCTTTTGGTGATTTTTATACCTGGAAAATTGTATTTCAAGAAGTAATCATGAGAGTGTGTTTTTAAAAGTATACCCCTTTTTTTCTTTTTTTTTTGGGGGGGGGGGGGAGAGGGGAGAAGACAAGTAAAAAAATCTATTTATTTAAACCTATTGCCTGATTTAAATAAGAGGATATACCTATAACAATATACCTTTCCAGTGTTTAAATTTACTCAAATACTCCAATGTATAAATATTTACTCAAATCCAAACTGCTTATTTTCAGGCTCATTTTTAATCGCTCAAATGATGCTTTAGAATTTGACATTTTAAGCCGGTAGCCCATGAAAAGACGTGAAGCAGCAGTTGATTTTAACATAAGATATGTTACACTTTTCGAAAAATGAAAGCTGCTATTCTATTTCAATTCACCTCGAAAGTCATCTAATATGTACAAAAATAACCATGAATGGGCCAGAAAGTTTCACATTATAAAGCTCTTTTCCTTCCTCTTTTTTTTAGCCTTAAATTTAGCGGGGACTTTTTCATGGGCGCTGGCTAGAGGCAGGGCCGAAACTAACCTGAACTGAAATATAAACAATTGTGTAATCGCAAACTCGTGGTTTCTGCTATTATGCCAAATTTTATAAATACAGTAAAATCCCCCTAAAGCGATCACGTTCCGTTACAATAAAAATGGGTCGCTCCGAGAGGTGGTCTCTTAATGGAGGTCATGTATAAATCTAGATTTTAATTGTTGAAAAAAGGTAACAATTAATGTTACTAAAATTTATTTTTCGCATTAGGAAGAAATATAAAAATTTAAGTATCAAAACAAAAGTTAATTACATAATTTAATTACTGCAGAATTTAAAAACTGAATGCATTGATGTTTGTAAAAATAGCAAACAAAGCCTTGCGCAACAATATTAAAAAGCAGAAAAACCAACGTTTAAAAATGCGCAAATAATACATGAAAAACAGTAAACAGCTGTTTCGAATCTACTAGCAAGATTCTTCTTCAATGCAAGATGCTATCAAGCATTTTTGCTCAGCCTTGCTTTTTCTAGCACGCTGTTCCTTTTTTCCCTATCTTGCACTGAAGAAGAATCTCGCTAGTTGATTCGAAACAGCTGTTTGCTGCTTTTCATGTATTATTTGTGCATTTTTAAACGTTGGTTTATCTGCTTTTTAACACTGATGTTTGCTTTGATTTTACGGTTTCATCTTTTATAACTTTTATTTTCATGTCCATTCAAAGTTCAGTAAATAAATGCATTTTTTTTTGGGGGGGGGGGGGCTGCGGAGCAAATAATGACGATTTCATTAATTTATCTATTTCTTTGAGAGTTTCCTGATAGAATAGGGCAGGGGAGTTTATTGACCGTCATTCTTAATTTGTCATCAGAGATAAATTCGTTGCCTAAAAAGGCACAAAGGGGCTTAAACATTAAAAAGTTACAGGAAAAGAAAACATTCTAAAATTAGTTCAGAAGTTGGATGAATAATGCGCTCTCCGGAATTATTTTTCTAATAAAATCTTCTTCAAGCGATCAGGATAGAAACATAATTATTTCATTTTCTTCATAGAAATGGGTCGTTCATGGAGGGAGTTCAGCTGGGATGGTCTCTGAATGGAGGTAAAATTAGTATTTAGCCTATGGGAATAAATTTCGTTCCATGAAAAAATGGTCGTTCAGGGAGGTGGTCGTGCAGTGAGGTTTCACTGTAGTCAAATAGAGACGAGATAAGAACACGCCAAAGATATACAAACGTATCGGGTAACCCTTCCAGACAATGCACAACAGATAACCCTACAAAAAGTTTGAAGAACCTGTTTACTGAACACGGAGCAAGCTGAACGAACATGTTTCTTAAAATGTTGTGGGAAATGTTTGTTGTTTATCGTTCCCCGTCTGATACGGCCATAAGGTTTAGTCCTTCCGGTAAATTTGCAACCGTTACAATCTTCCCCCTAAGCTCACAATCTTCATTTATTTCTTCGACAGCACTTCATTTGTTTAATTTGATAAGTTCGTGGATGGCCAATTCCGGATCAGGGGTATTTATGAGTTCAACATCATCTCTAAATTGAGTTCTCTTCCATTGTCGACAATTTCATAAATTCAGAGAGATACAGAATCACAATTTTCAAATGTTAGTCTCTGCGAAGAAAAAGGGGCATGGTCTTTTCAAAGCATCATCACTCGTTTTTTACTGAACTTCACCCCATGAATCTCCTACGATTGTGACTGCTTGGATATTAAATTTCTTCCAAAAGTCTTCAAAAAAGTTCAAAGTGCAGTCTTAAGGCTCCTGTCCCTGCCGGCGAAGGCACTCACGAGCTAATGTTAATCCTTTGAGGAGGGATTTTTCTAATATCTCGTTTGCATTAGGACATTTTTAAATATTTTTTTTTTTTGTATTGGATAGCCGAGATCCGTCTCCGCATCGCACCTTTTTTATTCAATTTTGGCTGCAGATATCTTTTAGAATGACACTTTCATTTTCAGAACCGGTTTTGAAAGTGAAAGTAACTTTATATAAAAAAAAAATTCTGTGACCAAAATCAAAAAAGTAAAAAAAAAAAAAAAAAAAATGCGATGTAGAGATGGACCTCAGCTATCCAATGCAAAAAAAGAAAAAAAATATATATATTTAAAAATGCCGAAATGCAAACCAGATATTAGATAAATCCCTCCCAATAGGATTAGTATAAGCACGTCAGTGTCTTCGCCGGTAGGGACAGGAGCCTTAATCAAGGGGGAAAAATTTCCAGGCCAGACGACGCAAATGCTGGTTGACGTAAGTCAGAGTACTACTGTACATAAAAACATTTAATTAAAATCAAAATCCCACGAAGTATACGTTTCGCTATGTCATCGCATAGCCTCATAAGTACTAACATCAACCACATTATTGATTGTGGTTGATGCTAGTACTGATGAGGCTATACGATGGCATAGCGAAACGTATACTTCGTAGGATTTTAATTAAAATTGGTTATGTATATATTTTAAATTTAATTGCTTTTTAAATGTATTCAAGTCTGTCTAATGTTTCATATTTAGTTTAAATTACATCGTTTGCTATGTGTCACATTAGAACAGCAGTTCGCATAATCCATTTTATTTATAAATAAATTGCAATTTTAGCGATCGAATTAGGCAGATTAGCTATTTGAATAATTAGGAAGGAAATTGAATAATATCTCTTACCTTGTATCTAGCAGTAATGTTAAATCTACTTGCCTTTCTATCTCATTAAGCTAATGTGATTTGGTTATTAAGTTAAAATTAACTGGGGAATAAACAACTTATCTTGCTAGAGTATAAGCATATCCAATTTGTCCAGTACTATTTTATAGCGAAATCTTCGTAATTCCGATATAAAAAAGAGTCTTATCCTCTCCCCCCCCCCCTTTTTTTTTGTCTAAATTGATATGTATAAAATATGGATAACCAAAATATTTAACTGATTAGAAGGGGTCGCCATAAAATATGTTTAGGCGTTCGGTACAAAAACATATAAGGAAATTTTGGCAAAAAAGTTACGGAATCAGTTTTATTAATCTTCAGATTTTTAGGTTGATTTCTTTATAAATCGACCAATTGCAATTATTTTGTTTATAAATATATATCTATCTGTATATAATGTAAAACTTATCATGATAACGTCCGAAATACGGAACCCATTCAAACCTAATTGGGACAGTCAATTGATCTTGAAAGCATCTTGGATGAATTCGTTAACCAAATAGGGGAAAGTAGGGGAATAGCGCTCACTTAAGGGAAAACATGAATAGCTAGTCAAATTTAGACAAAAAATAAAATAAAATAAAATAAAAAATCAATATTTTATTACGAAGTATAACTCCAAAGCATAAAGGACAGTTTGCAATCAACTAATTTGTATTTTTTATCGTTTTATTTGAACAACCATCGATTGAACGGTAATGCCCGACATGGAAGGGTAATTGCGCTCAGAGTTTGAATACTACTATAGGGATTCACCGAATAGTGATTTTGGCCGAATACCGAATATTCGGCCAACAGGCAAACCGAATACCGAATATTCGACTAGCCGAATAGTAACTGCTAGGCCGAATACCGAATATTCGGCTTATCGAATACTTTTATATTTCAAAGTTTAAAGGCATTAAAATCTTAAATTTTAAAACAATTTTACATAATATTTGAAACAAACTTTTTTTCTAATAAACAACAGATTTTTTCAAGTAAACTTTATGCTGAAAAAAATTTGCTTTGAGTTATTTAAGAAGAGGATAGTTATAAGATTTTTTTAAATTAATGAAATTTTAAATTTCATGGCTTCTTCTGAGAATTAAAACAAATGAATAAAATTTTCTTAAATTCTAAAACAAACTTTTTAAAATCAAAGAGAAATTGTACAGGATCCTATATTATTTGTTTATCGGGAAGAAGACAAAGTAAAAGTAAATAAATAATACAATCTATTCAAATTTTATAGGATGGCAACTTAGCAAGAATAACTGTTCTACTCCCTTTGATTAGTAAGAAAGGAAGATTTTAAATGCGTCCTAGATCGGTGTCTGGACTGGGCAATCATTTTCAGAGATTGTAAACGTTGTTCTTAAAATCTTAGCAAGAAACAGATTATTTACTGGACAATGTTCAGGAAGTTGCATTTGTACATAATTAATTCCTATGAAAATCCTCGTGATTGGTTAATTTTCTTAAATAATACCTAACAAACAGCAAATAAATAATGTAAAAACATTCTCTTTTATTTAAATACGATTGTTTCTAATTATTCTGAATAATCTTTATAAGTTGACTGTTAAACGTAGAAGTTGTGTAAGGTTTTTAAAAATATGTTTTAAAAGTTTTTTTAAGTATTCGGTTCGGCCGAATATTTCGATATTCGACCAAACCGAATATTCGGCATGCCGAATAGTTTGCTATTCGACCAAGCCGAATATTCGGCATACCGAATAGATACCGAATATTCGGTGCATCCCTAAATACAACATTTAAGTAAGACAAAAGTCACATATGTAGTTGCGTGGGCTGTTCACACCTATGCAGGCTTTTTGCGACCACTTTACACATTGTGCGTGCACACATATTGGTGTTACACATATAGTGGGCCACTTTATTTTTTTTTACTTTCACCACTTTTTTGAAATCGTAAATTTCTCCTTGTTTAATGACACATTAATTAAGGCGAAATCAGGGGAATTTTACCCTTTTAAAAAAGTGGTGTTAATCAATAAATTTGAATTTAAAAATAGTTGCCCACTGGCAACACTTCTTCTGGAATTCCACGCTAGCGCCATTACCCGTTATCGCCATGTTGGGTTTTAATGCATTATAATTGGCGTAACAACGCACTACAAAAATAAGTAAAAGCATGAAAGTGCAGTTAAATGTATATATTTTGTAGATATAATGAGTGAATTAATATTTGAAAATAAGAGAGTACACTTACCTTCAAGTTAGATGTTGTAGAATTTTATAATAAAACAACTGCAAACTAATAACGTGAGGACACAAAAATACTTTCCTTCCGACGGTCTCTATATCCTTACTGGGAACTTACGATGGAGTTCGCTAGGTGCCGGCATCGATGGTACGTTTTCAATTCTATTCTGTTTAGAGATATTGAGCGTCATTACCCTACTTTCCCCTATTGTTTTGGCACCCCTAGGTGGTCACTTAAGAGGCTACTTCAGTCAGCGGAAAAGACCCGTTCGCTAATGCTAATCCAATGGAAGGAATTTATAAAGATATCTCGCTTTCATTTCAGTATTTTTAAATGATTTTTTTTTTTCATTTAATATTTGGGGTCGATCTGTACAAAGGCCGTTTTTTACTTTTATTATTTTGATTGTAGATTTTTTTTTTCTTTCAATTTCGAAACCGGTTTCGAAAATGAAAATGTCATCATTAAAAATACCTATAAACAAAATCGAGAAAGTAAAAAACGGTCTTTGTACAGATCGATCTCACTTATCCAATGAAAAAAAAAATCATTTAAAAATATTGAAGTGCAAACGAGATATCTTTATAAATTTCTTCCATATAAATTAGCATTAACGAACGGGTCTTTTCCGGCGACTGAAGTAGACTCTTAAGTGACCACCTTGGAGTACCAAAACAATACTTGATTAACGAATTCATCCAAGATGCTTTCAAGATCAATAGACTGATATATATAAGCAAAATGATTGCAATTGGTCGATTTATGAACAAATCAACCTAAATATCTGAAGATTAATAAACTTCCTAACAATTATTTCATATTTAAAATAACAAAAAATAAGATAAGATAATGAATTGATGCTCAGGATCTATTAACTCTTACTTTAAATAGAGGAACTGACACTTAAAAAAAAATTAATTGTAAGCGTTACTCTTTGTAAGTCGGTTTTAAAATTCAGAAACGTTAGACACGCACGTGAAAACAATGTTATTTGAAGTTAAGTTAAAGATCGTGAGAAAGAGGTCATTAGAAAAAAATAATAAAACATCAAAGCTGTATGTTAGTCTAGTCATTGTTATTGTTTCTCTTTCATCCGTAAGTTTACAGAAATTTAATAAACATTTCTCTTCGTGCGGAGTCAAACACGTTTATGTTGTGTAGAGATTGTTGTTTTTTGACTTTAAGCAAGTTATTGTTGGGCATGTTTTTTCTCATGAGATAAATCAAAGTTTAAAGTTTCGTTTGTGTCTTTCAGTTTTGTTAATAAAGATTTTTCAGAAGATGTTTCTTATTCAGAAAAGACGTGCCTAGTTTGGATGTAAATAATAAATAAATAAATAAATAAAAATAATTCATATTAATTGTATTTATAACTAGCGATCGACCGAAAATTCGTTTTCGGCGAAAATATTGTCGAAAATTCGGCCGAACCGAAACTCGACCGAAACTATCTGTATTCCAAAAATCACTCATTGATTTGAGCTGTATCGGCTCAAATGAGACACTCTTTATTTATTGCTATGAACTTTACTGTATAATTTTATCAGTCATGACTGACTCAAGGCGTGAGATCAAATTATAAAGCAAGTAATGCATATAGAACTAAACTTTGAAGACTCATTCCACATGCTTATTAAAAGCTACAGACTTAACAGTAATAGAAAATTTTTGGTTTAAAACCTCAGAAGTGTTTCGAATACTCTTTGCGAAAGTTATAGTATAACGGATGATCATTTACAAAAATCATTATAAAAGATACATCGAGGTATATATACCTAAAACATTTTTTAATGAGATGAAATTAGTATAATTAGAAAATCATTCTGTCCCGTAGATGAATTAAACTTTATTTTGCATGAAAATAAAATGTTTTAGCCAGAGGGACAAAGAGCCAACTTATGGGCCACACGTATAATTGATTAATAATAATGTATGTTTAATAAATACTTATAATTAATTAATGATTATGTATATTTATGTATATATTAATTACTTAAAAAAAATTGCTGAACAGTTTCGTTATCGTTTTCTGCCGAAAATAAGAAGATTAACGAAATTCGGTTTTCGGCTAGAGGTCTGCACGGGCCGGAATTTCCAGGCCCGGGCCCGGCCCGCACGAAAGCTATCTTGGCCCGGCCCGGTGTAAAAACTGGAAGTTCGGCCCGAGCCCGGCCCGGCCCGTTTGCATTTTAACAGTTCTCGGCCCGGCCCATACAAAAATCAGTGAAAACAGGCCCGGCCCGACACAATTTCTACAAAAAAAATCCGTTTTTTCTCGACATAAAATTAAGATTCTTTTAATGATACTATATACATATTTATGGGAACATTTTACAGTATATTTTAGATTACTATGATGTTCGCAAAACAGAAAACAAACAATAGTAAACATTAACGATTACTTAGTGTTTTAGTAATCGTGTCTACAGACATTTCAAAATTCAAATAAGGATTCATTAAAAGATTAATGTAGTTCAGAATAAAGGATTAAAAACAAGATAACTTTTGAAGCTGTATAATAAAAAGTAGATTTGTGAAAATTTTTCTCTCATTTTTAAGGTCAAATCCAAAGGAGCTACATTTCGACGCATTTGAGAATTCATTTCTTTTCGGAAAACGCGTAAGATTGGCAGGTATTCTTATTCAGAAGCTATGTAAATGTCGTTTTTTTTCATAGATAAAAGCAATATATCTTTCTGAAAATACTGCCAAAATTAGCGTTTTGAATCTAATTTCCGGAAGCGATAGTACAGGAAAGGAGAAAAACGTACAGTCACATGACAAGAATCTCTGTTATCTCTGTAAGTAATTTATCAAATATGGAGAAAGCTATTCGTTTCCAAATGTCTTCAATAGTCAGGCCTGTCAATTTTATGCCTTTATAGTTCCAGAAAATGTGTCTGAAAGTTTCGCATTGTTGAGCAGTGAATATGAGAACCTCCTTAAGGTATATTTCCAAAGATACTGTAAACAGAAGTTCATTATCACTATTAATACTACAAAACACAAAGACTGTCCTACACATCCTGAGATCGATTAAGACCAGTTCCGTCCCGGCACGAGTCTGCTGAAAAAAATTAAACACTTAATCAGACATCTTGTAACTGTACGATGCCGATCTCTACGATGGAGAGGTTACATTTCTGTATTGATGTTGTTAAACTCGCATCGGCTCGTGACGCACATTTATACTTCTCGAGAAAATCATATCCATTGAAAATGGCTCGTATTTTATCTGCTTCGCTTGAACTCTTATATCGGGCCGATAGTCCCGATTAATTTTTTATCGGCCCGGCCCGTTTATTTTGTCTGTAGGCCCGGCCCGTTGAAAAAATTGTCCTAATTCTGCCGGCCCGAGCCGTTTGAAAATTCGCCTTCATTGCGCCGGTCCTGCCCGCGGGCCGGGCCGGGTACGGGCCTCGGGCCAAGCCCGGGCCCGTGCAGACCTCTATTTTTGGCCGTACAAACTTGTTTTGGTCGATCCTTATTTATAACAGTTTTGATAATTTTACAGTAAAGTTATAGCGTGTTCAAGATTACCTTTTGCATACATTCCCAAAATTATTTCAAAAGATTTAAAATTTGTAAGAATTACTTTAGTGATTTGTATGAGGGTAGGCTGATAACTAATGCACACGTACTCGTAGAGCGCGAACGAAATGACCTTCAGAAGCGCGCCTGGTGGCAATTGGAAGTAACATCCCCCCTCTATATGCATGTACAGATTTGAAATATCTGAATTCATCCGGTGTGTTTTTAGAAGCGGAAGTATGGAGACGTGTTCTAGTGCTATGCCAACGCGACTTAAACAGCGTGCTGTTATTGAATTTTTAACTGCTGAAAAAGTGACTCATGCTGAGGTTCATCGTCGTTTAAAGACGACGATGCTGTTGGTAAGTCTACGGTAAATCGATCGGCAGTAAAATTTTGTGATTGCGAGCCTAGAAAAGTCCTAATTGTTGATGAAAAACGCAGTGGACGTCTGACCGTTACCCAGACGATAAACATCCCAAACTCGTCGACGATTTGATTCAAAATGACTGGCGAATCACTCAAAAGTGTATCGCAAACCGTATTGGAATATCCAAGGAACGTGTCGTCTTCATTATTTGAACAATTGTGATACCGTAAAATCCGCAACTGCCAGAGGCTCTGCGAAACCTAAAGTTTGAACCGATTCCACACCCTCCTTACTTCCCGATCTTGCGCCTTGCGATTTTTATTTTTTTCCTCTACTGCAGAGAGACTTCAACGGTAACCATTACACCTCGGACGATTAGGTGAAGGCAGCTGTGTAGTTCTGGAAAGTGACGTAATAAAAAAACTTGTTACACGTTGGGAGAAATTTGTTAACCTTAACGATGACAATGTTGAAAAATAAATATATGATTTTGAAGCTTAAGAATTGTACTTTAATGTACTTTTTGTCAGATCTTGCTATTTGTTTTTATTCGTGTTTTACAAGCATGTGTGCATTTCTTTTCAGCCTACCCCCGTAACTTTTTTTTTCTTTTAAAACTGATCACGCCTCCAATGAATTGGAATTATGAACTGCAGTTAAAGAATCTGTCTTTTCTGAAATAAATTCTATTTTTAAAATAACCAAATTCATAAAATTAATCGATGAATTAGTATACGTGCCGTTAGATCTTAGAATTTATTTACACAATTTATTATTGTAAAAAACAAATTTAATTTCTTATGGCTTAAAAAGCTAAATGTTTATACTGTCCAGCTTTTTCGAATATTGCACGGTTATTAAAATGCGTGTTACATTACCCGCATGTTCAAATCGCATAAGGACCTTTTATTATATGACCCATCCCCTCTTTCCGTAGAGCCTATAATTAAAAAATTGGGGGACCTGGAGACAAAACACTGTTGAAACGTCTAATTACAACATGTTTTACGCAATCAATTTACTGACTGATATGTTTTCGAATGATATACTATATGTAACCAAAAAAAATTAGGTTAAAACTAGGAATTGACTGAGTACCGAATAGTTTATTCGGTGGTTCGGCATGTAAACCGAGTATTCAGCTTCGGCCGAATACTTTTAAGTATTCGGCCGAATAATTGCAGATAAGTATTTTCTTAGAAGTAGAAGAATTCTCTTTTATTAGCAGTAGAATAGGCTAAACAATGAGTTTCAATATTATAGGCATGAGTTCAGAATTCAGCTGCACTACAAAAAACAAGTCAAAGGCCATTTTTTATTTAAAAAAAAACTTTTTCCTTCCTAAAATAGTCTACATAGGTGTGAAATCAAAACAACTATCTACAACAGAAAAAAAAAGTAAGGAAGATGCACATCTTTGCCTTATTTAATTTTATTTACTTCTACATTAGTTTTTTTTTTTAAATTTAAATTTATTTAATGTGTATTTTCTTTAATATACACATCAAATAAGTACATAAGAGTTCATATCTATATACCTAAGATGTATACTATTAAAGAAAATACACATCAAATAAGTATACCCCTATGCCTATCCTATAGCTTTTATAACCATTGTATCAAAATCTTTTAAATTTCTGATCTTCACCACCACAATGTTAAAATATTAATCAAAATATAAATATTCTATCAATAATTTGACAGAAAATAGTTAAATGTACAAATTGATATAATACCTTTTGTATTTTGAAAACATTCCTATTCACAATATGTTTATAATTAGACAATCAGTAAATCTGCTTAATAACAACATTGTTTCTTATTATTTAAAGGAACTTTTGTTTTTCTGACAATCCTTATCCTTAATAATACCCTGTATAGTTTAATATTTTCATAGGTTATTTTTGGGTATTGACTAGTGATAAAATAATAAAAAATAAGTGATGGGTTAACGAATTTGTGAGTGGAAAGAAGTCATTAATTTTTTGTGTAATTATATTTTAGAATAAAAATGTAACTGAATTAAATTATTGAGGATTTAATTTCAATTAAAGCTTATTAAAAAAGCTAATATATGCAAAAATGCGTATAAAAAAGTTTCAAGTATTCGGTTGCCGAATACCGAAGCTTCGGTATACACTTTGACCGAAGCTTCGGTATTCGCCAAGATTGCTGCTTCGGTCAATCCCTAGTTAAAACACAAATTCACGTATCATAAACGTAATACAATCACGTAATATTAATCCTTATTATATTATACATGAAATAAAAAAGTAATAGAGAAAATATATGTACAAATATATGTTATTAATATATATAAAATATTAAATTGATTTCTGTATAGGCTGATTTTTGTCCAATTTCTCACCTTCTCCGCCTGAAATTCATCATTATAAATATGTAATGACACCTTTTATCAGCTTTAACAAATATAAAACGTAGCTAAATTCTATCTTTAGCTGGATTAATAACGACTTTTCAATTTTTACAAATTCTCTGCATTGCTGAAATACTGCCGTTTGCTGAATAAATATTTATTGAAACAGTAGGTATGTAGCTTAAAAATATCTCAGCATTTAATCGAAACACGGTTAGAGATAAAAAAAAATCTATCAAAGTAGCGTTTATCAGTTATACTCACATTTTCAGTAAAATAACTCTGCACTATAAGAACTTGTATTGATTGGACAACTTTTCAGATGATAAATTCCTTCATAACGGGTTATGTTATCTACTCTGTAAAAAAAAAAGTTCAGGTTTTTTTACACTGTACCATAAAATAGACGTATTATAAATATACATTTTGATTTTTTTCTTTTGTTTTGTGTACAATTTTTTTTTTCTCAACTTTCAACTTAGTTATGTATCTGTTTATATTTACCCATTGACCAACAACGACTTTCGCCACACTCTATGTAATTAGTACGCAATATAGGGTGTTACTCGTCAGAAGGTTAAAAATAAACCTTTCATAATTTCTTACTTCTTTTGCTTGTTATTTAAACAACTAATCATCCATTTTAAGTGACCAGTGTCCCCAAATGGAGACACCATAAAATTAATTCGCAATTTTATTATTATTATTTATTTATTTATTTATTTATTTTTTTTTTTTTGTCAATTTTCAATTGATTGACATCTTTAACTAAAAAATCATATGCAGTTTTTCTTCCGATTTTTAATTGATTGACGTCTCTAAACTAAAGCATTAGACCAGTGGTTCCCAACGTGGGGCAATTTGACTTTCCAGGGGTGGGGGGGGGGGGGGGGAATTCCAAATTTTTTATTCACTCATTCGCTATCAGTTTCTTTTTTTCTTTTTGGAAAAGTAATATTGTAGACTAAAAAGAAATGGATGGAATACAAACAAAATTTTCTTTTATTAAATTTTAAAAATCTTCCCAATCAAAAGTTAATAGATTTAACACCGGAATAATTGTACAAATAATCTTTTAAAATAGTTTGAGATTTGTTTACAGTAGTAAAACTCGTTATATTTTCTAGTACAGGGTTTTACATTTTTTTTTCTATAATGCTTACGATTATTTATTTAATAATCTTTCTACTTCTATTCACTATATGTCACATGAAGAATATTTTAATTCACATAAAACCATACACATTTTAAAATTTAAAATCAAATAATACATGGAAGACAACGATATATTGGGAAAGGGAAAACAGTGAAAATGTGTTGTGATGGGGAATAATGGCTACTTAAATTTCATAAAAATGATAATCTTGAAATGCTTCTTGTGTATTGTGTTATCCATAGACAAAAAATGTAATCTCCAAAGCTTTTCACCAAGTCTTAATACGTTAGAAAAGTGAATTATAAAATATGTTGAATGTTATCGATTTTCAAGTTAAATGTAAGTCTCCTCTCTTCAAGATATTTTGTCAACTTTAACATTAAGATAAGTTGGAAAAGTGCAACAAAACATTTATTGGCACAAAGGCGAAGATGCATAACCTCATTGCATTTATAAAATTTGTGACAGAAGTTTCACCACTTTGATAAGTTCAAAATGTGAACTGAATAGTTATCGTTAATGCTCTGTACGTTTGTACCATGTGAATAAAGTTCACTTTTTAAATAATAAGAGATATAATTTACAGATTAAGATTTGGGGGGACAATAGTAACTTTACAAATGCTTTGGTGGGGCGTGGCCAAAAAAAGGTTAGGAACCACTGCCTTAGACCAATATATAAAATAAAATAAACAAATTAAAAAATAAATAAAATATACCTGCAGCTTAATTCAGTAAAATTGTTATTTAATATCCGAATTCTTTAATAATTACATACACTATGCTTTTACAAATATGAGGCATTGCTAAAATTCTGTCCTTAACTCAATTAACAATAACATCTATTACTTTTTATAAATATTCAACATTGCTGAAATGCTGTCATTAGCTGATCAAACAGTTGTACACATACGCCATAACTGGCACCCCCCTCTTTTTTCCCCCTAAAGTCAAACATATTTGACATCAGACAATTTATTTATTAAAATGTCTTGTTTCTATGTGGTACTTATTAAGGCTGTTCTCAAATCCAAAGGTATCCAAAACTAAATCCTAAAAACCCAAAACTTTGACATATTTCCAGGGGTCGATGCAGGTTTTTATTCTTGGAGCCCATTTTGTGAAAAATAAGTTATTTTTGTGAATTTTATATTTTTGTGAAAAATAACATTCTGTAACGAAATCCAGTTACTCATTCGAACCAAGCATTTATTAACAAAAACTTCTAATCCCCTTGCTAAAGTTTTTGTTTTTCATGGCCTGGTTTTATTTACAAATTACACATTTTAAAACAGTTTTTATGAAAAAGAATGTTACGAAGGGGGTCTATTTTATTAAAAGGAATTTTCTGAGGTGGCCTGTTTTATTAAGTTCATTTTTGTGAAGGGGCCCATTTTATATTTATTTTTGTGAAGGGGCCCATTTTATATTTATTTTTGTGAAGGGGCCCATTTTATTATATTTATTTTTGTGAAGGGGCCCATTTTATTATTTTTGTGAAGGGCCCATTTTATTAAATAGATTGTTGTGAAAGGGCCCTAAATAGGTCCCAAATTTTGCCTGGAACGACTCCTGATTTCTGAATTCATTTTTGTTCGGAAACTCATGAAATTGGTTGGTGTTCTTATTCAGAAACTATGTAATCGAATGGTGTTTTGCATTTTTAAGTAAAAACAGAAGACCTTTCAGACAATACTGTCATAAAGTTGGTGTTTTTGAACCGAATTTCCGAGCGCGAAACGAGAAAAATCTGTCGTCACGTCACAGCAGTCTCTTCTTGTAACTCGCTAAATAATTGTATTAAAAAAAAAAAAAAAAAAACCCATTAGATTCTATATTGCTTTAATATAGTCAGGCCGGCAAGTGTCATGCTTTTGTTTATAAACGAGTCGGAAAGTTTTGAGTTTTTGAGCGGGGACACAATTTTTTTTTTCTCCTTATGGCTCCTGTCCCTGTCGGCGAAGACATTCAGGATCTAATGCTAATCGTAAGGGAGGGATTTTTCTAATATCTCGTTTGCATTTTGACATTTTAAATAATCTTTTTTGCATTGGATAGCCGAGACCTGTCTCTACATCGCACCTTTTTTACTTTTTCGAATTTGGTTGCAGATATTTTTTAGAATGACATTTTCATTTTCAGAACCGGTTTTGAAAGTGAAAGTAACTTTATAAAAAATATCTGCGACCAAAATCGAAAAAGTAAAAAAAGGTGCGATGTAGAGACTGATCTCGGCTATCCAAGGGGGGGGGGGGGAGTCGAAATGCAAACGAGATATTAGATAAATCCCTCCCCATAGGATTAGCATTAGCTCGTGAGTGTCTTCGCCGCCGGCAGGGACAGGACCTTAAGTAAAATTTCTAGTTCCAATAAAGGTTTCTTTGATTTGAGGACTCGACCAGGACTCGAAATTAGGGATGCACCGAATAGTGATTTTGGCCGAATGCCGAATACCGAATATTCGGCCTACAGTCGAACCGAATACTGAATATTCGGCTAACCGAATAGTAACTTCTAGGCCGAATACCGAATATTCGGCCAGCCGAATAGTAACTATTCGGCCGAATACCGAATATTCGGCTTGTCGAATAATTTTATATTTCACAGTAAAGACATTAAAATGTTAAATTTTAAAACAGTTTTACATAATATTTAAAACAGAAACTTTCATTTTGATAATCAAGAGCTTTTATCAAGTAAACTTTAAGCTGAAAAAAATCTGCTTTGAGTTATTTAAGAAGAGCATATTTATAAAACATTTTTAATTAATAAAATTTTAAATTTCATGGCTTCTGTGAAATAAAACAAATGAATAAAATTTTCTTAAATTCTAAAACAAACATTTTAAAATCAAAGAGAAATTGTGAAAAAAATTGGAAGAAAAATTGTACACGGTTATATATTATTAGTTTGTCAGGAAGAGACTAAAGTAAAATTAAATAAGTAATATTTGTTTGTCAGGAAGAGACTAAAGTAAAAGTAAATAAATACAATCTATTCAAATTTTATATGGTGGCAACTCAGCAAGAATAACTGTTCTACTCCCTTTTATTAAGCAAGGAAGTTTTTAAATACATCCTAGATCGGTATCTGGAGTGGGAGATCATTTTCAGAGATTGTAAATGTTGTTCTTAAAATCTTTGCAAGAAACAGATTATTTACTGGAAAATGTTCAGGAACTTGCATTTGTACACAATTAATTCCTATGAAAATCCTCGTGATTGGTTAATTTTCTTAAATAATACTTAACAAACAGCAAATAAATAATGTAAAAACATTGTCTTTTATTTAAATATATGATTCTGTTTCTAATTATTCTGAATATCTTTATAAGTTGACTGTTAAACTCATAAGTGGTATAAGGTTTTTAAAGATGTTTTAAAAGTTTTTTTAAGTATTCAGTTGGGCGAATATTTCGATATTCGGCCAAACCGAATATTCGGCAGGCCGAATAGTTTGCTATTCGGCCAAACCGAATATTCGGCAGGCCGAATAGTTTGCTATTCGGCCAAGCCGAATATTCGGTATACCGAATAGTTTGATATTCGGCCATACCGAATAGATACCGAATATTCGGTGCATCCCTACTCGAAATGTACCAGAGCAAACCGGAACGATAATTCGGTTCATGAAATTATGCTAAATATCGCTCCGGTTCGTGCGCTTATTAAAACATTGTTATAGTTCCTGATAAACATAAATATTTCTATTCCAGATAAAGCTCATACGAAAAAATAGAAGAAGGTGCGGTGATGCACTTAACATCAGTGTGATAAACCACTACCCACATCACGACTGTGAAGCTATTGACGAGCCAGATGCCTATTTAATTTTAGTGACTAATATGACTAAATATGATAGGCCCAATGGTGTAGTCGTAAAAAGACCAGATAGTATACGCTTTAGGCAGAGGGTATACTCTCAATGCAAAGGCTATACCCTAGAGACTATATGCTGTTGCTTTTTTGAGAAACGAAGGGTATACGGTGTTCCTTAAAGGAGTCCAGAAGGTATACGGCATTTACCACCGCATAACCTCCACTATATACCTGGAGGCCACACATCCAAGCTTTTTAAATTTAATCTTTTGATGTAGAGAAGGTAGGAGGAAGAATTTAGGCCTTACCGGAGACAATGTACAGCTTATTGTTTTTCTATAACTTTTTTTTTTTTTTTATTGTTATTATGTAAAATATACTTAAAAAAATGAGTCAATAATAATTTTGAAATAGTGTTCCGGTTCGTGAAATTTTCCATTTCGAGCTCTGGAAAGAACGGACTTTTAGGAGCTAATGATATTACATAAGCAAGAATAAATACACAAATACATAAACAGAGCAAAAATGTCGCAACATACAATCAAAACTGTGATTAAAAAAATCTATCAAAATAAACGTAATCAGTGACAAACATTTTCAGTAAAATAACACTACACAGATTAGCGTTTATAAAAACTTGTATTCCTAGAGAGACTTCCCAGATGATTAGTTCTTTTCAAAGCGGATTATATCATGAACATGAAATTAATATCTTACAAAATCCTTACAAGAGCAGAGCAGCGGTACTTTTTTTTTTCACTAGGATGATCTTTAAGTAGGTCATTATCAAGAAGCCATCAATGAACAGCATTAATATCATTTTGTAGTAATGACTTCAGCATCTTTATCGTTCCAGATGCACGTATGGCGTGTCGAGAATGCTGTTTACTGCTTGTTCAATAAGTTAACAATTAAAAACAATAAATACTCCGCGAGCTATTGTAATAACAACCAACCATTGAACTGCCTGTACTGTATTACTGGAGGGGGATTTCTCCGCTTTTCGACGGATATTATATATAAAATTTCCTTCCAGAAATTTCTACCTCCTCCTCCTCCACTTCGCTTCTCTGCACACGAAGTTCAAAATTTAAAAAATATTTTTTTGCAAAAGTTTTTGCGCTATTTGAAACTCTTACATGATGGTCCATCTGTTGTTTCTTTTTTGAACTATGGATATTTCACAGGCTATTTTTGTCATGTGTCATGCATGTATAAACTGTCATATGTATGCCATTTGTAATTATGGTCTCGTTGTCGTTGACAACACAACAACGGTGCAACGGCACACACTGCTCGCCAAACCATCAACTTATTGAACGAGAAATTTCCAGATCGCGTAATTTCAAGAAATTCTGATGTGAATTGGCTGCCAAGATCGTGCGATTGTGAACCCCCAATGGATTATTTTCTTTGGGGGTTTCTGAAAAGTAACGTGTACGTCAATGCCCCCGCACAATCCAAGACCTCAAACGTAACATCCGGGCTGAAATTTTGGCCACGGATCCTCCCATTCTTGGAAAAGTCATCGAAAATTTTGATGGTCGGATGATGGCATGTAAGCGGAGCCGAGGTGATCACATGTGCGATATTGTATTCCATACATAAATGGCATAGACCCACCTTCCATGTTCAATAAAGAATTTCGATTTTCACTCATAAAAAATGCGTTTTCTTTCATAATAAAAAAAGAAACAACAGATGGACTACCCTGTAGTAACAACATAAAAAACAAGTCTGAAATTGTTCGTCAAACGTGGCAAATGAGGTGCGTTCGTACTATAACTAATTTTATAAATATTCAGATCTCAGTGCAATAGCTGTTCCACTATTATGCAAAAATGCATGAATGCAAAATTTATTACGATTATATATCTTAAATTCAATAATACGGAAATAATGACTCCATCTTAAATAGGACGTAATCACATTGGTAACTTAGAATAGAATTATTATTTATTGTCAGATATCATTGAATTAATTACATATGATGTGATTTAATAGAATGAAAGAAACTTTTATTAATGGCTTTTTAAGTTTTGATTCGATTTTCATAAAATTTGAAATAACTCGACAAAATTTTGCAGTATATTAAATTTCAAACCATTTGGTTGGGTAGTTTTTGCTCTGTTATATGCGGACAGACGGTCGGACCAAATCACGACTCTAAGTGTTACGTATTTATATAATTGCGAACGCACCTAAAAATAATCATCAAAACTCCTTCCCTCCCTGAAATTTCCACTTTCCCTTTGCCTCCCCCCCCCCTGCATACAAAAACTTTAAAACTCTTATTATTTTTTCTTCTTTTGGTGTTATTTGTTTATATTAGCATTAAATAATCCATTGGCTAAATTACTCTTTCTAAAGTAAAACTTTTTTTTTAAGTCTGACTGTTTTCACTTATGCCTATAACTCAAACGCTGAGGAATATATTCCCACTGCCTTTTATCTGTAATAATGCGAGATATATTTCACAAGGCCCGCCAAATGATGAAGTTAGATTTGAATCTAACAACAATGCAATTTATGTTCACATATATTTGATACATATATCACATATATATGTTTCACACATATGTATATATATGTTCACATAAAACATTAACATAGGACCAAATGAGATGATTGCCCTTAAAAAAAAAAAAAAAAAAGATCCTTACAAGAGCAATTTTTTTTTCCTTGAATGATTCTTAAGAAGGTCATTACCGAGAAGCCACCAATAAACTGTATTAATCGTCACTTTATCATAATGGCTTCAGCATGTTTAACATTTCCGACGTATGTATATGACGTAAGTAGATGAAAAGTGGGGCTCCGACCTCAGGAGGAGGTGTTGAGGTGCACGAGAGGAGGTGCAGGTGCAGGTGCAGGTGCAGGTGCAGCACCTCCCGTGCTCCTCCTCTCGTGCTCCTCCTCTCGTGCTCCTCCTCCTCTCGTGCTCCTCCTCCTCTCGCGACTCTACTCTTGGAGGAGGGGTTAATGCGATAAGGATTTTTTTTAGATAAAAGCGGGAATTTTCGGGAGATTGATTTTTTGCTGTGTTATAGTATGAGGGTTATTTTTTTCGGTTACATAATTTTCGGGCGTTATTATTTTGAGTGTAGTATAGTATGAGGTTTAAATGAATAATTAATTAAAAAGTAATTAAAAATAATGAATGAAAAATATTAATTTAGAAATTTTAATGAGGGGACTTAGAATTTTTGAGTTTGAAATTTATTTTTATTCAGTTATAGTACGAGGGGGTATTTTTTTTACTGTCGGTTTACTAATTAGTAATTAAAAATAGCAATTAAAAATTTAATGAGAAAATATTTAATGAAGCGACTTAGAATTTTTCGAGCAATTTCATTTGTTAATTAAAGTATAGTATGAGGTATAGTATAGTATGAATTAGTAAAAATGGAAATTAATTGAAAATATCAATTCATTAAAAAAGTAATTAAAAATAATTAATGAGAAAAATTAATTTAAAAATTTTAATGAGGAGACATAGAATTTTTAGGGGAGCAATTTTTAAGTGTGTTAGAGTTGTGGTGCTGCCATCTAGTAACGATTGATAGAATTTAGTTTCGGAATTGGTATTTTTACGAAAAGTTGTGAGGAGGATTGAACCTGCAAAATGTAATCGTGGTTGAATAATAGACCGTTACCTTATCGATTCAGCCACGATTACATAGTTTTGAAAGAAAATTTAAAGAAGTGCTACTTCCTTTTTTTTTCGAAAAATTAGACTGATGACGAAGGGGTTATTACGTAATGGGAAAACCCTGTCACGTGGTTTGTGATAACAATAATGACGTGGTAGACTAGATTGGGGAAACCCAATTGATAAGGACTTGTGAGATTTTTCATTTCTAGTCAAGTAACTGAGGCTATAACAAGTGTTTTAGGTAAGCTTGTTTTAATTTATTTCTTTTTCAATTGATTAAATAAAATTTGGCGAAGGATTTTCTTCTGTTAAATGACATGTTTTTCAAGACATTTTTTCGAAACGCAGTCATGTTTTCACAAATATTTCTCGGTTATATATAAATGAATTGAAAATTTTCTATTAGCCAGTTAGTAATTTTACACTATCATTAGTTAGATAAATGAAGTTATGCTTTTGTGTCGTGCTTTCGGACTAAACTTTGCTTATTAAATGAAAAAATATATATGTAACTAGAAAATTTGATGAATCTTTGTAGAAAAAAATTAAATTTTCAGTGATATTTTAATCTAGTCAATGTATGAAGCGAAAATAAAATTTTAATTATACTTAACAAACATTTCAAAACACATCATTCATTTATAATAAATATTGAGAGACTTAATATCGTTACAAAATTTTTTTAAAGAGGGATATATATTATCTGATTTCGTTTCATGTAACATCGAATTTTAGCATGTGCACGTATTTCCCGGGTGGAAAAACCCTTTGGTAGATAAGCGGCTCAACAGTTCGCATGATTAGTATATGACTCACTTTACTTGAAGGTTTATTTATTTACGGAGTGAGGAATAAGGATTAGATAATTGTTTGTAGTTAAATATTAATTTAAAGGGAATTAGAAATTTGATTATGGATTTTATTCTTTTAAATGACCTGTTTTCTAAAGGTAATTTTTAGAAATTGCAGTATTTTAAACCATTTTTTAGTTATGTTTTTGAATTTAAAGAAATGTTTTTGACATTTATCGATTATAAGTTTTGGTTTAGTCAATGTTATTAATGATTTCATTCATATATGCTCAATAAGGAACCTTTTGGAAATATTTTTCTAAGAATTTAGAACATATGAAAGTTTAATTTTTTAAGGTTTTTGTAAGTATCATTTTTTTTAAGGAAATGTATAATGTTATAGAACGACCAGAATTTGAAAAATTTCGTCAAAATAATTTACATATTAACTCACATACATAATTTTTTTTAGTAACTAACTTGTATCACTTATTACAACCCTGATTTTTGTACGGCTTTTTAAGATATATTTATCTCACATATTTAAATTTAAACTAATTCTTAAGTTGTTGATTTAGTTTTAGAAATGCAGATGCTTCAACAACAAATATTTTGCATAAGAGAAATAAGTATTTACATAAAAATTATACTTACCTTTTACGAACACATCTGTTTCACACACTTTCTCGAAAAAATGGAGAAGACAAGTCCTTATCCAATTGAAATGACTAACAAGTTATGAGTCATTCGTGGGTTTTTCCTACGTAGATAACCTCACGGATTAGGAATGCATTTAATTTTCGACACTAGATTTATATTATTTAAGTTAGAATTGCAATTAACACATATCCTTTAATTGATTTTTATAATAATTAAAACAATAATTATTCAATTAATCTTTTAAAAATTTAGTTTTTTTTAGTTTTTTTCATTCTTAACAAGATATATAAAAATTAACAAAGTCATTTTAAATACAAGTGAACTATTTTCCCTATTGTTATACTCGACTTGCGCGAAATAAAATACAACCTGCTACTACTCTTACCTGGAGCGGACTGACTGATAACATCCCCGCTTTTCTACTTAAGCAAGATCACGTGATATCACCGCGCATGCGCTATGGTAACTAGTGACGTAATCGATCGCTGATAAGATTTCACATGACTGGATCATATAGGATAACGAGGGTTTTAGGTTGAGTTGTTTTTTTACTGAATGTTGAGTTGTATTTTGCAGGATATTTAAGGGGGGAGGAAGTGGGGGAAATGTCACGTGATGGTTTGTATAGGATAACAAAGGTTTATTAATTAACGATGACATAATCTCCATGTTGGAATATGCATGGGTTTTGAATGACAATAGCCTTATTGTGTATTCACTTTTAATGAATTTAATTAATGACTCTTATTCAATTTTTATTTTAATTGGACTTTTGTACGATCACGTGGTGTCTACTTGAAGTTTCGTTGTGGCAACGTGACGGATCTTCTGCTCCATGACGTCACACATTCCTTTTGGAACATCATCTTTCATGTTAGGACTGGAAAACTGCCCACGTGTGCTATGACGTCATACGTGCATTCTTAAACACAAAAAATATAGATTAACCGGAATCGATTGTGAAGTTGAGTTGTTTTTTTATGCTTTCGGTGACGTTTAACTGTAACCAATCGTGATAAAAGTTTATTATTCAGCAATTGGCAACAGTTGTGTTTGTCAGTTGATTGTATTTTTCTTGTGAGTGTAGCATCGTTTGTGGAATTGCGAATTTTTTTTGGTGTTTGTATAGATCTTAACCAAATTAAAAATGAAACGTCTTAATTCGGATATCTGCAATTTGGAATCCAGAATGCGGAAAGAAGCTGCAAACGAGTTGCATCAAAAACTTCATCTTCAGAACGAAAATAAAAACAGAATTGCGAAAAGAATAAAAGTGGATGATGCCGGCGAAACATTTTTTACTAGAGAATCCTTACCGAGCAATATGTTTCATCTTGGTGACGACAATTATGTATCCATTGTTTTTTTCCTAACCCACATACGTGTGCATATTAGAAGATTTTTAACTGATGAAGAAGGATTTCTTCACCCATCTAAAAATGGTGTTTCGCTTTCTCCTTCAGTGTGGCATTCTTTTCAACGAAAATCGTATAACTTTGCGGAACAAGTTATTATTATAGACAAAGACTTATGTGTTACACGAGAAATTAAAGATGAAGGAAACCTTTATCTTTTTCAGAGAATGTTTCAGCGAAAAAATCAGAGTTTTCAGTTTTTACCTGAGAATATCATTCTTGCTGGATCACACATGGCTAACCTGCAGGATCTTTTTTATACCATTAGTGCGAAAGTTAAAGAGTGTCTAATTCAACAGACTCTCGGATACTTCGTATCTTTTGAACATACTCATGCTGAAACAATACCGGATAGCAGCAATGCTAACATCTTTTGTGATTTTCACGATTATGCCAATTTGACCTTTTCATTAAAAAAGTGTTTGACAAAATCGGTTAGTGTAAAAATTTGTGAACTTTTTTATTGTTTTGCATGCAAAGCAGCCTATCCAAAGTCAGATCTTCATTCCTGTATTACCTTTTCTCCAACTGAAAAATTTGAAGGATATTTTGAATTGGCATTTTATAAACTGGACTTTCGTCAACTAGCAAAAGACTTTTATCTCGAAAATGCCAATGACTTTTCAATAGTGCCTGTAGATAATTTTTTTTCAACTTTAGATGTTTCATGTGTACTTGAAGACATTAAAAAAATGTATATTGAAAATGAAGAAACTGTGTTTAATAATGTAATTTCGTCTAATGAATAAATTTATATATGTTGATTTTATTTTAGTTTGTGTTTTTTCCGTGTCATGTCCTGATTTTTTGCCTGAACTTGAAGTAGATTATTTAGGTTAACTGCTGCTGGCTACATTTTAATACTACAGTGCCACGTGTGGTTTTAACTCCGGGTTAATTTATATTTCATGAATAACAAGTTCTAAAAATTTACACATAGAATAATAACTTTGTTAAAATTTTGTTTTAAGTTAAATTATGTGTTAAACTAAAATTTCATTCACTCCAATTAAAAAGATACATTTAGAATGACTCATCATTAGTATGAAAAGAGAATTTCTACCAAAAATACGCATGAAATGAATAAAACATTTTTCACATGATATAAATACATTTAGAATAGAGCATTCCACATAAATAATATATTTTTAAAATATCAATTTACTTTTTAAAATCATTCAAAAGAGAACATTTCACATAAATAATATCAATTTACTTTTTCACACTATTAATTTAACAAGAAAAAAATGAGTACAAATTTAGAAGTTTTCTTTTAAAGGGGAAATAACTACACATTGCAAGTTACATCAAATGAAAATTAATTCCCATGCAAATACACTTTAGGATTTATTTTAAATAATCATTTTAAGTTTTGAAACTGAAAATTATTTGTGGAAAGGGTATAAAAACATTAAGAATTTTTCAGATGATTCATCAATAACAGTTTCTAAGAAATTTCACATAGAATTTGTTTATATTTTGATTAAAGTTAAATAATCACGCGAATTAAATATTTACATTGCATTAAGAATTTTTTAGGATTCACATGGAAAGGGAAATGTTTAACAAAAATAAATTTGAATAAAACATTCCTCATAAATAATAACATGTCAGAAGAACAATTTACTTTTTTAAATTAGCAGTTTTTCAAGAAAATTAGTAAAACTTTAAAAATAAATTAGTAATTAAATAGATACATTTAGAGAGTTTAAAAAATAAATCAATTAGCAATATTAAAATGTGAACTTAATGAAAACTCTTAGGTTAAAATCATTTAGAAAGGAATAAATACATATATAGAATGATACTAAACAATTTTTCAAAATAAGTAACTTACATAACTTTGAACTTTTGAATTAAAATCCATAGGGACCTTTTTATTACTTTTCCAAAAATGAATAGTTTTCAATACTTCGAGCAAAAATTTTAATGAATAATTTACAATACTTTAAGCAAAAATTTTAACGTCTACTCTTTAGAACAACTAATTTAATAATGAATCCGCTGACCCACAAAGGTATGCTTATCTGATTAATGAGATAAGAGCATCTTATCTAATCTCTCCTCATGATGACTCATTTAAAGATAACATTGCTAATGAAGATTGTTTAATTGAAATACTTATTAAGTTTTTAAAGTTTTACTAATTTTCTTGAAAAACTGCTAATTTAAAAAAGTAAATTGTTCTTCTGACATGTTATTATTTATGAGGAATGTTTTATTCAAATTTATTTTTGTTAAACATTTCCCTTTCCATGTGAATCCTAAAAAATTCTTAATGCAATGTAAATATTTAATTCGCGTGATTATTTAACTTTAATCAAAATATAAACAAATTCTATGTGAAATTTCTTAGAAACTGTTATTGATGAATCATCTGAAAAATTCTTAATGTTTTTATACCCTTTCCACAAATAATTTTCAGTTTCAAAACTTAAAATGATTATTTAAAATAAATCCTAAAGTGTATTTGCATGGGAATTAATTTTCATTTGATGTAACTTGCAATGTGTAGTTATTTCCCCTTTAAAAGAAAACTTCTAAATTTGTACTCATTTTTTTCTTGTTAAATTAATAGTGTGAAAAAGTAAATTGATATTATTTATGTGAAATGTTCTCTTTTGAATGATTTTAAAAAGTAAATTGATATTTTAAAAATATATTATTTATGTGGAATGCTCTATTCTAAATGTATTTATATCATGTGAAAAATGTTTTATTCATTTCATGCGTATTTTTGGTAGAAATTCTCTTTTCATACTAATGATGAGTCATTCTAAATGTATCTTTTTAATTGGAGTGAATGAAATTTTAGTTTAACACATAATTTAACTTAAAACAAAATTTTAACAAAGTTATTATTCTATGTGTAAATTTTTAGAACTTGTTATTCATGAAATATAAATTAACCCGGAGTTAAAACCACACGTGGCACTGTAGTATTAAAATGTAGCCAGCAGCAGTTAACCTAAATAATCTACTTCAAGTTCAGGCAAAAAATCAGTACATGACACGGAAAAAACACAAACTAAAATAAAATCAACATATATAAATTTATTCATTAGACGAAATTACATTATTAAACACAGTTTCTTCATTTTCAATATACATTTTTTTAATGTCTTCAAGTACACATGAAACATCTAAAGTTGAAAAAAAATTATCTACAGACACTATTGAAAAGTCATTGGCATTTTCGAGATAAAAGTCTTTTGCTAGTTGACGAAAGTCCAGTTTATAAAATGCCAATTCAAAATATCCTTCAAATTTTTCAGTTGGAGAAAAGGTAATACAGGAATGAAGATCCGACTTTGGATAGGCTGCTTTGCATGCAAAACAATAAAAAGTTCACAAATTTTTACACTAACCGATTTTGTTAAACACTTTTTTAATGAAAAGGTCAAATTGGCATAATCGTGAAAATCACAAAAGATGTTAGCATTGCTGCTATCCGGTATTGTTTCAGCATGAGTATGTTCAAAAGATACGAAGTATCCGAGAGTCTGTTGAATTAGACACTCTTTAACTTTCGCACTAATGGTATAAAAAAGATCCTGCAGGTTAGCCATGTGTGATCCAGCAAGAATGATATTCTCAGGTAAAAACTGAAAACTCTGATTTTTTCGCTGAAACATTCTCTGAAAAAGATAAAGGTTTCCTTCATCTTTAATTTCTCGTGTAACACATAAGTCTTTGTCTATAATAATAACTTGTTCCGCAAAGTTATACGATTTTCGTTGAAAAGAATGCCACACTGAAGGAGAAAGCGAAACACCATTTTTAGATGGGTGAAGAAATCCTTCTTCATCGGTTAAAAATCTTCTAATATGCACACGTATGTGGGTTAGGAAAAAAACAATGGATACATAATTGTCGTCACCAAGATGAAACATATTGCTCGGTAAGGATTCTCTAGTAAAAAATGTTTCGCCGGCATCATCCACTTTTATTCTTTTCGCAATTCTGTTTTTATTTTCGTTCTGAAGATGAAGTTTTTGATGCAACTCGTTTGCAGCTTCTTTCCGCATTCTGGATTCCAAATTGCAGATATCCGAATTAAAACGTTTCATTTTTAATTTGTTAAGATCTATACAAACACCAAAAAAAAATTCGCAATTCCACAAACGATGCTGCACTCACAATAAAAATACAATCAACTGACAAACACAACTGTTGCCAATTGCTGAATAATAAACTTTTATCACGATTGGTTACAGTTAAACGTCACCGAAAGCATAAAAAACAACTCAACTTCACAATCGATTCCGGTTAATCTGTATTTTTTGTGCTTAAGAATGCACGTATGACGTCATAGCACACGTGGGCAGTTTTCCAGTCCTAACATGAAAGATGATGTTCCAACAGGAATGTGTGACGTCATGGAGCAGAAGATCCGTCACGTTGCCACAACGAAACTTCAAGTAGACACCACGTGATCGTACAAAAGTCCAATTAAAATAAAAATTGAATAAGAGTCATTAATTAAATTCATTAAAAGTGGATACACAATAAGGCTATTGACATTCAAAACCCATGCATATTCCAACATGGAGATTACGTCATCGTTAATTAATAAACCTTTGTTATCCTATACAAACCATCACGTGACATTTCCCCCACTTCCTCCCCCTTAAATATCCTGCAAAATACAACTCAACATTCAGTAAAAAAACAACTCAACCTAAAACCCTCGTTATCCTATACGATCCAGTCACGTGAAATCTTATCAGCGATCGATCACGTCACTAGTTAGCATAGCGCATGCGCGGTGATACCACGTGATCTTGCTTAAGTAGATAAGCGGGGATATTATCAGTCAGTCGTCTCCAGGTAAGAGTAGTATAAGGTTCTATTTTATTTCGCGCAAGTCGACTATAACAATAGGGAAAATAGTTCACTTGTATTTAAAATGACTTTGTTAATTTTTATATATCTTGTTAAGAATGAAAAAAACTAAAAATAATTTATTTTTAAAAGATTAATTGAATTATTATTGTTTTAATTATTATAAAAATCAATTAAAGGATATGTGTTAATTGCAATTCTAACTAGAAAAATATATACTCGAAAATTTAATGAACTCCTAATCAGTGAAGTTATCTACCTGGGAAAAACCCCTGAATGACTCATAACTTGTTAGTCATTTGAATCAGATAAGAACTTGTCCTCTCCATTTTTCGAGAAAGTGTATCAAACAGATGTGTTCGTAAAAGGTAAGTGTGATTTTTATGTGAATACTTATTTCTCTTATACATTTAGAAAATATGTGTTGTTGAAGCATATGCATTTGTGGAACTTAATCACGAATTTAAAAAGCAGTTTAAATATGTGAGATAAATATATCTTGAAAAGTTAGTTAATATATAAAAATTATTTTGACGAAATTTTTCAAATTCTGGTCATTCACTTCTATAACACTATACATTTCCTAAAAAAATGATACTTACAATACTATGTCAGAATAATGATAAAGAATGAACTGCGATGGGTGGGGGAAAATCACATGATCTCTATTACGTAACATAAATGGGAACTAAATCTATATCTCACAAACACTGTGCAGAATGACTATGTCAGGTTTTTAAGACACACATAAGAAGGTATATATATTTCAAAGAGTGATATTAGCATTACTATTCATATCCCTCGATATTAATAATATATTTATTAAAACCCCCCGCTTGATTACATATGAGAACATAATGACACTTATGTGTGAAACTAATATTAAAGTCTAAGTGATGACTCATCATATTAAACGTTTGCAGTGTATTGCCTAATAATAACTTGCCTGTTTCTTAAAAAAATTGAAAAGAATTCCTCTTCTATTTGTTTTAATTATGAAAATCATTCGAAAAATTTAATTATGCATTAATTAAAATGAAAAATATTAAACGAAAGGCTTATTATTTTCATTTGAAAGTGATAAATATTTATTTAAATTTTGATGATTAAAGTTACAGCCTCTAAAAGCGCAATCATTTCTTTCGTGTATTAATATTTATAAGAAATGATCTAAAAATAATATTTATTTATATTAAGAAAAAATTTGAAGTTTGCGTGGCTTCACATATTTACTAGGTTAAAAATTAAATTGGAATTACAATTATTTTTACATTAAATTATACTTAATTAACATGTGTGAAGATCCTATATTTTTAATGATATTCTGTATATTTTCATACGTTCTAAATTCTTAGCAAAATATTTCTAAAAGGCTCCAAAATGACCATATATATGTGAATTCATTAATAACATTCACTAAAGCAATACGTATAACCGATAAATGTCCTCCTTTCAATTCAAAAACGTAACTGAAAAATAGGTAAAAAAAAAAAACTACAATTTCTAAAAATTACCTTTAGAAAACATCTCATTTAAAAGAATAAAATCCTTAATCAAATTTCTAATTCCCTTTTAATTAATATTTAACTACTAACAATTATCTAATCCCTATTCATCATTGCGTTAGAAATAAACCCTCCAGAAAAGTGAGTCATGTACTTATCATACGAACTGTTGAGGTGCTTATCTACCAAAGGGTTTTTCCATTTGGGGAATACGTGCATACAGTAAAATTTGATGTTATATGAAACGAAATCAGCTAATATATATTCCTCTTTTAAAAAATTATGGAATAGTATTAAGTCTCTGAATACTTGTGGTGTGTTTTGAAATATTTGTTAAGTATAATTAAAATTTTATTTTCGCTTCATACATTGACTAGATTAAAATATCACTGAAAATTTAATTTTTTTCTACAAATATTCATCAAATTTTCTAGTTACATATATATTTTTTCATTCAATAAGTAAAGTTTAGTCATAAAGCACATTACAAAAGTATAACTTCATTTATCTAACTAATGATAGTGTAAAATTACTAACTGGCTAATACAAAACTTTCAATTCAATTATATAAAACCGAGAAATATTTGTGAAAACATGACTGCAATTCAAAAAAATATCTTTAAAAACATGTCACTTAAAAGAATAAAATCCTTCCCCAAATTTTATTCTAAAAACATTCGCATTCCTACAAAAATTTAAAAATTTCCACTGTTTTTTCAAAAAATTTCTATTTTAAATAAAAATATCTCATAACACTCAATTCGTTGACAAAATCAAATAAAACCCTCGAAAAATTTCTAAAGTTTCTTCATTAAATTATTGCCCAACTAGTAACCAAGAGGTTCTGCTCTCGAAGCTGGTAGAGAGGAGGTGCTGGGTTCGAACAGAATCGCGCCCGTCGGCCTAATCGTTCGGAGTTTTCGTGGTTTTCTTCAAACCGTGGATTTCCATGCATAAATACGTGTTAGGTTCCCTTAGAAAGACCCAAATATCTTTAAAAAACATGTCACTTAAAAGAATAAAATCCTTCCGCAAATTTTAATCAAAAAACATTCACATTCCTACAAAAATTTAAAAATTTCCACTTTTTTTAATTTCCATTTCAAATAAAAATATCTCATACCACTGAATTCATTAACAAAATTAAATGAAACTCTCAAAAATTTTCTGAAGTTTCTTCATTAAGTTATTTTCTTATTCATATTTTTTAATTAGCATTTTTAATTAATTACTATTTTTAATGAATGAATATTTTTAATTCTAAAAATTCGCGACTGCATACTATAGTTGACTAAAAATAAATTTCAAACTCAAAAATTCTTAGTCCACTCATTAAAATTTCTAAATTAATTTTTCTTATTAATTATTTTTAATTACTTTTTAATTAATTGATATTTTAAATTAATTTCCATTTTTAATAATTCATTCAAACCTCGTACTATACTACACTAATAAAATTGTTCGAATAATTCTAAGTCGCTTCATTAAATATTAATAATAACTCTCGAAAAATTCTAAGTCGCTTCATTAAATATTTCCTCATTAAATTCTTAATTGCTATTTTTAATTACTAATTAGTAAACCGACAGTAAAAAAAATACCCCCTCGTACTATAACTGAATAAAAATAAATTTCAAACTCAAAAATTCTAAGTCCCCTCATTAAAATTTCTAAATTAATATTTTTCATTCATTATTTTTAATTACTTTTTAATTAATTATTCATTTAAACCTCATACTATACTACACTCAAAATAATAACGCCCGAAAATTATGAAACCGAAAAAAATAACCCTCATACTATAACACAGCAAAAAATCAATCTCCCGAAAATTCCCGCTTTTATCTAAAAAAAATCCTTATCGCATTAACCCCTCCTCCAAGAGTAGAGTCGCGAGAGGAGGAGGAGCACGAGAGGAGGAGCACGAGAGGAGGAGCACGGGAGGTGCTGCACCTGCACCTGCACCTGCACCTGCACCTCCTCTCGTGCACCTCAACACCTCCTCCTGAGGTCGGAGCCCCACTTTTCATCTACTGACGTAGGATAAAGGATGGTACGTACTGTTCATTGAACAGTACGTAAACAAACCAAACCCTACATAAGATTCCAAACTTTCTTTTGAATAAATGTTTAGGCACTGTACGATACCGTATTTAAGTTGTTAAATATGTAACACTGTAAGAAAATTAAAGGTTGCGATTATCGTATATGGTAATAATAGTAAAAAATGAGTAATTTGAAGCTTTCAGTTCATCTTAGCAGTATCATGTAGTTCAGTAAACATTTCTGTTTTATCAATGTTTCATTGGAGGAATTTTGAAAAGCTCAAAATTGAATTTAAAATAATCCCGCAGGAAAAATTTCAAGGACAGTTAATTTTGAGGAATTGCATGTAATTTTGGTGATGAAATTAAATAATCTCTGGGGCTGTGCATATATAACGTTATCACTTTTTTGGCAATTTTGACCGCCCCCCCCCCCCTCCCCGTAATGATATCGTTATCAATGTCTACAAATTTTTCTCATTTTTGAAATTTTTTTCTTTTGCTTGGAGTGATATACAAATATGGTTACATTTATTTTTCGCATACTTCATTGATTCATATGAAGAGAACTCAATAAAATATCACTTTATATATGAAAAAACTTTTTATCAAATAACACTTAAAGAAATAGTTACTATTTAAAAGTATTTTATAATAGCTTTTTGTTACATAATACATTCAACAGTAATAATGTTTTCTTGCACTTGACCCCGCACGGGGGGGGGGGGGGGGGTTGGGGGGGAGACAAAGCTTCTTATCACCAAAGCAGGTGGACGACATTCTTTTTCTTTTATTTATTAGTAAACACAGGAATCATTTGAAACATACTTCGCATATGGTTTCTCGAACAGCGAATTATATATGCATACACATATGACAGAAGAAATAGGAAATTTGGAATTAAATACAGTACAGCCCCGATTATCCGCGGGATTGGGTGGCAAGGGCACCGCGGATAACAGAAATCGCGGATAACCCGAAAAAGACTGAAAATGGAGTGCAAACACGAAAAAAAAAAAAAAAAAAAAGAAAATTCAACATAAAAACTATGTTTTAGTGTACAAAAAACATAATAAAACGTTTAAAATACATACATATGCACAATATGTCAGAAACCTTTGCTTTACGTCTAAATCACTAAAATAAAGGACAGTAAACAAGAAACAATGCCGTACATACTGTACAAAAAGAGGTGAGTTACATCTTTTTTTAAAAATCAGTCACTTGTTTTTGCTTCTTGTTTTGGAAACACATTTTCTTTATTCTAAATTGTAAACTATTATTTTTCTTTTAGTATGGAATAATTTTTATGTCAAAAATGAAGTTATTCTTGATATGCTCTCCTGGAATTTATCATAATAGTGTTATTTAATAGTAAAATATTTTAATTGCTGTGCTTAATAAATGTGCTTAATTTGGTTAATAAAATCAAGAAAGGACATCAAGACTTTATATCTGATATTTCAAACATGGCAACCGAATCTAGAAATATTCTTCTATGGCTTTCGAATACATTGATTTTTCTGTTTATATTTAATAGTAGGGCTTATTGTATTTTCCTTGCTGTTGACTTGAAAAATTGCTTCGCGGATAAACTGCACCGCGGATAATCCGCTCGCGGATAACCGGGGCTTTACTGTAATTTTATAATCATTTAATGATTTTAATAATAACTTTGTACTTTCATAAAAATAGATAGCAGACTAAAAAAAGATAACATTCCATTTTAATGTAAAGGCTAAGTTATAAATAAAAAGAGAAAATTTTGGTTAAATCAAAAATGATAACGATATCAAAAGACGACCCCTCCCCCTCCCCATAGAGATATCTAACGATATCATTTGCCAGGCTCCCCCTCCCCTCTAAAATGATAAAGTTATATATGCACAGCCCCTCTTTTAAAAAGAAGTCATTTTTTAAGAAAAGTTCTACGGAGTGCCATAAAATGTATCAAAATAATTACAAAAATTCTTTCTAAAAACAGCCGGATGATTTACTCAGTTTAAAAATCGGTTACTTAGTTTCATAAAATACTGTCAAATGATATCCACTATTTAAAAAAAAATCAAACAAACAAACTTGGAGATTTATTTTATTGAAGTAACTATTGAAGTATTTTATTTAAAATGTAAGTAACACTTTTTAAATCCAAAATGTATCGCATTGTCATCAAAAATGGACTTGTATGCAAAATTTGAACAAAATCGGTTCGTTAGATATGTAATTTCAATCAAAAACTTATAAAAGAGTGTTTTTACCACTGGACCTTTTCACTTTTGAGATATGTCTCTGACAATAAATACATGGATTTTGCACTGTCTTCGACGATCAACTCGAGTGCAACGTTTGTGGAAAAAACGGTTCGATACAGGTGGGGTAAAAATCGATTTCAAGATCATTAGACACAGGCATCCAGACAGATAACAAACGAAGTTAAATATAAGCTTTTAAAAAGGGGACTTTCATGATTTAAAAATCCAGTTACAGTGAAACCTCCCTGTAAGACCACCTCCATTGAGCGACCACCTCCCTGAACGACCATTTTTTCATGGAACGAAATTTATTCCCACAGGTTCAATACTAATTTTACCTCTATTCAGAGATCACCCCAGTTGAACTCCCTCCATGAGCGACCCATTTCTTTGAAGAAAATGAAAAAAATTCCGTTTCTTCCTGGGCGCTTGAAGAAGTTTTTATTAGAATAATAATTCCGGAGAGCGCATTATTCATCAAACTTTTAAACTAAGTTTAGAATTTTTATTCTCTGGTAACTTATGTTTAAACCCCTTTGTGCCTTTTTAGGCAATGGATTTAACTCTGAGAAATTAAGGATGACGGTCATTAAACTCCCCTGCCTTATTTTGTCCGGAAACACTCAAAGAAATAGATACATTAATGAAATCGTCATTATTTGTCCCTGTCAAAAAAAAAAAAAAGAAAAAAAAAAAAAAAAGCATTTATTTGGTGAATTTGGAAATAAAAGTTATAGAAGATAAAACTGTAAAATCAAAGCAAATGTCAATGTATTCATTTTTTAAACTCTGCAGTAATTAACGTATTTAATTAACTTTTGTTTTGACACTTAAATTTTCATATTTCTTCCTAATGTGAAAAATAAATTTTAGTAAAATTGTTACCTATTTTCAACAATTAAAATCTAGATTTAAACATGACCTCCATTAAGAGACCACCTGTCAGAGCGACCAATTTTTATTGGAACGGAACGTGGTCGCTTTAGGGAGGTTTTACTGTACTTATCTAAAAAAATCATTAGACACAGACATCCAGGCAGACAATAAGAAAAGTTAAATAAAAGCGTTTAAAAACAGTGATTTCATCATTTAAAAGATCAGTTATCTAAAAAAAAAGGGGGGGGGGGTAAAGACACGCATTTTCCATAAATTTTGATTTTGAATAAACACTTTGGTTTAAATTTGTTTGATGGCTGATTTAAAATGTTATGTTAGATATTAGAACCTTACTCACAAGGGAACCACTTTAGGTGTTGCTCGCACTTAGTATTGAAACCTGGTGCATTTTAAAGCTCTATATTAGGAAGTTTGGGAATCGATAAAATTTTTTTGTTAAAATAATATTTTTTGATTTTACAGCAGATTAACTTTCTGAAAATGCAATTTTCGAGACCACTTTTCGGGCTGTTAAAGTAAAAGTTTTTTTTTTTTTTTTTAAATAGTTAAAAATATAAATTAGTCAATAATAACTATAAAATGTTGAAAAAAGTTTTAAAATTCCTTCAAGAACCTACGAATTTGATTAAAAAAAAAAATACAATATTATATTTACATATTTGGCGGGAAAAGATTGGCGTCTTTTTCGTCCCGTGCAGTTTCCCGGCAACCCTAGCTCAGTATTTTCGCTACGCACCGTGTTGTAATGGTTTGGACGTAAACCTATTACAAGTATAAAGCTAGTGAAAATTTTGAAGTGCCATATCTGGCGACTTAACTCTCTTTTAGTGTAAAATTAACAAATAAAAATCCAATAATAAAAAATTATAAATATAAAAAAATACATAAAATATGATTTTAACAAAGAATTTTTTATCGGTTCTCTAACTTTTATGCATAGGGCTACAAAATGCACCACGTCTCGATTCTAGGTGCGAGCAACACCTAAAGTGGTTCCCTTGTCAGTATCACCATCAGCCTAGATTCTGTCAAATTGTACGAGGGTAAGTCAGTAATTCGGTCACAAACTCAGACGTCACAAACTGATATGAGAAGTCGGAAATTAGTAGTAAATTGTTTCCAAATATGCCAATAGGTGGCAGCATATTCCAACTATAAGATGTTAATTTCGAATTTATGAGACAGCAGTTGTAGAAGATGAGCAGGGTTGTTCAAAAGTTGTTGACGAAAAGCGAAGTGGTCGTCCAGTTGAGATTGCGACAGAAGAATCAGTGCGGAAGGTTTAGGAACTGGTTGTTGTGCTGTCTATTTTTGTTCGCATGTCAGCTCTAACCATTTCCTCAACTTTCATCACCGATTCTTCTGTCGCAATCTCAACGGGACGACTACTTAGCTCTTCGTCAATAACTTTTGAACGACCGTGCTCATCTTGTACAACTGCTGTCTCATAAATTCGAAATTAACGTCTTATAGTTGGATTATGCTGGTACCTATTGGCATATTTGGAAACAATTTGCTACTAATTTCCGACCTCTCATATCAGTTTGTGACCTACTTACTGACTTACCCTCGTAATTTCGCAAGAAATTGCAATTTTTTAAAAACATTGTTCTCGTTGTCTTTGTCTCATTGATTGGGGACAACAAATGAAGCTAAATAAAAGAGTTTGAAAACGGCTCTTTTAAGTTTTAAAAGATCAGTTATTTATTATCTAAATCAGGGGTTCCCAAACTTTTAAACCAACGTTACCTCTGAATAGAAGCTCATACTTCCACTTACCACCAGGTGACAAACTCAAAGCTAATACAGAAAAACCTGTGTAAACGGAATACAGTAAAGCCCCGATTATCCGCGAGCGGTTTATCCGCGAAGCGTTTTTAGTTCAATCCAACAACAAGGAAAATACAATAAGCCCTACTAATAAATATGTACAGAAAAATTCATGTATTCGAAAGTAATAGAAGAATATTTCTAGACCATATTTAAAATATCAGCTCTAAAGTCTTGATGTCTTTTCTTGATTTTATTAACAAAACGTAAACACAGCAATTAAAATATTTAACAATTAAATAAGACTATTATGATAAATTCCAGGGGAGCATATCAAGAATAGCTTCCTTTTTCAGATAGAAAAGATATTTCCAAAGCAAGAAGCAAAAAGAAGTGACTGATTTTTTTTAAAGGTGTAACTCAACACTTTTTCTACAGTATGTGTGGCATTGTTTCTTGTTTACTGTTCTTTATATTAGTGATTTAGACGTAAAGCAAAGGTTTCTGCTGTACTGTGCATATGTATGTATTTTAAACGTTTTATTATGTTTTTTGTACACTAAAACATAGTTTTTATGTTGAATTTTCTTTTTCGTGCTTGCACCCCATTTTCAGTCTTTTTCGGGTTATCCGCGATGCCCTTGCCACCCAATTCCGCGGATAATCGGGGCTGTACTGCATATCTAAAACGAAATATTTTTCCAGACTTTTGTGCTTCCGTCTGAGCATATTTCAGTGTATTTAAATGCGTGATTACATTATTAAATTGGTACTTAGATTGATTCTTTTATTTGAATGTTAATATAAAACATAATATCATCATCACATTTTAATAATCTGTACATTATCGAAATGCAGCGTTTTGGTAGAAAAAAAAAGCTACAATACTTTATGACATAATCGTTGTCAATTTTTTTAATATGAATACTATGTTTAAGGGAGTCCGGGACACATTTTAAAATAATTTTTATTTATTGAGTTAAAATTCTGAATTTTTTTGTGATGGTTAACCTTATCATTTGTAAACAAACTCACACGATAAAACTTCTCATAATTTTTTTTACAAAAAATTAAAATTTTAAATTAAAGTGGAGTAATTTAAAATCGTTATAACTCAAAATATTATTTATAGAATTTCATTTTTTTTATTTAAATAAATAGAAATATATAAGTTTGAATTCTGATTCAGTATTTTTAAAAATATTAATTAAAAAAAATATTTAAAATATTTAAAAAAAATCATTTTCAAAAGTAAATATTTTTTCAAATATGTTGAATCAAAATTAAAGTAAAACAATTGAAAAAGATATGATCCAAGTTTGAACCCTTTAGCTTTAACGGTTCTAAGAATTTAAATACGAGAAATTGTGAAAAAACCTATCATGAAGAAAAATGCATTTTTACAAGAAGTCGTTTCCATGACAGCTATTGCTTGAAAGCTAGATTTTGAAAACAAACCAAAACGAAAAAAAATTATTTTTTGTTCTAATTTAGATAGAAATTAGATTTAAATGTCATTTTAAGCACGAAAAAACAGAGAAATTTTTAATGAAAAAATTTTTTTTTGAAAAAATTGAAGATTTTTGTGTCCCGGACCCCCTTAAATCAGTAGTAAAATGCACTTAAGAAAACTTAATAAGTAAATAACCTACATTAGAAATTCATATGCCTTTAAAAAATAAACTGCTTATTAATGCGAGATCGGAGCTCATTGAAATAAGTAATATATACACACATACAATTAGAAGAAAACTTTCCCCCCTTTTTTAAAGGGGATGAAAGGTCAAATCAACATCTACCGTAGCATTATTTCTATTTATCTAAAAATGCTAATAAAAATTACATTAAAATAAGAGGAAGGAAAACTCAGTCAAAGCAGTAATAACTGTAATAACGAACAGACACCAATGACAGGGTGAGCTGTTAACCCTTAAATGCCTGATTTTTCAAAAATCATTGTAATGTTTTTCGGCTTTCATTTTTTAATCAAATCATGGGAAAAATACTTAAAAAAATCATATTTTGTTTTAAGTATAGTTTACGGCTAAAAAAAAGTTTGTTACTAATCGGCAATATTGGTGTTTAATTGAAAAAATAATTTCCCTTGATGAAATTCTATATTAAACACACAAGAATTTTAGGAACTATAATAAGAAATAAATTTTACTTGCTCACTGCAGGTCAAAATAGGGTATTTCGCAAGCTTCCAAACAAAACAAAAAGAACAAGTAGCAACAATTGAAAAAATAAATTTATCTTTATTCTTAAACAGCATAAGTGCTGCCATCTGCATGTTGAAAATCGATTTAATAATATTTCCAGAATGTATTTTATTGGCAACATTAGGCATTATAGCTTCAATATTATTCTAATAGTATTTTAGAGCCTCAATTGGGTATGTTGCCGAAAAGCAACACCAGGCATTTAAGGGTTAAATCCAGAAAGAGGAGGAGGAGAGGGATGATTGAGATATCTTTTGATTTCACGTGCTGTACTTTTTTATTTCATTTCATGTACCATCGTCGAACTTTCGCGTACCATTAAACAGTGCTTCACGTACCAATACTGGTACGCGTACCATAGTTTGAGAATCCCTGATCTAAATAATTTAATTTAGTATACAGGGTGTTGCGAATTAGACTGACAAATTCAGAGGGGTAATAGAACATGGGGTCGCAAACCACTTATTTAATCACAAATACAGGGTGTTTTATCCTAACTGAACTTGAGTTGAAGGTAATAGTTATGAGAAAAATAAAAACATTGCAATGGAGATGCAACGATATGTACCTTGTTTTTTGTGAAATGTTATAACATCACAAAAAGTTCTGGAAGAACAGGGTGCTCAAGTAATCGATGATACCGTATCAACTGGTAATCGCAGTTCAACATGTGGCGCGTCAAGTGCGTACTTCAGGTGCGTATAATGAAAACTTCTATACCACTTTTTAAAAAAAATATTGTCACATTTACAACAAAGGTGAGAATATTTATTTAAAGTTTTATTATAATTATATACTTCAGTTTTCTGAAAGCTGTTACCGTCAGCCGAAATTGAGTTAGGGTAGAACGCTCTGCGTATTTTTGATTAGATACATGGTTTGCGACCCCATGTTCTGCATGTGGTAATTTTTTCACCCACTTGATGACTTGACCCCTCTTAATTTATCAGTCGAATTCGGCAACACCCTGTATACGATTTTGACTATAGACGCTAGGTTCCGGAAGGAAAAGGTAATAGTATTCTAACAAAATGGAATGTTTAAAAATAATAGATTTCAGTGTCTCTTGAAATAAAAATTGCATTTTTGTTTAAAGTTGAAAGTTTTTTAATAGACGACGACCTGACAGTTGTTATTACGTCACTATGATGTTGCAAGTGACCAAAAGTTTCGCAAGGACAAAGGTGGTAAAAAATGTGGCCGAAAGTTTAATCCCAAAGCTGTTGTCTACATGCAACAATCCATTACTTGCAATTTATGTGCTCACTCTATCCAATCTATACAATGTATTCAAATTGCATACGCCTTCAAGTAATATGGGCTTAGAAGTTACTAGTCTATATAAGGTGTCCCAAAAAATGTTGAAGCTTTACTTTTTTACCTGTAGGGTATGTAAGCACTGTAAATTGCTATAAAAATGTATTTATTTAAGTTAAACTTACTAAAACTAACTTCGTTATGGAGAGTTGAAAAAGTTTTTCTTAAAGAATATTTATCGAAGTACATATTCCCCCGGTACGCGGCGCCGCGGTTGCGATTTTTGCAACTTTTGGCAGTGTAAGTGAAGAAGTTTTGAATATTTTTGTACGAAATTTTATACCGTATTTTATGGAAGAAACGCCGCACCCGTCGTAAACGCCCCACTCCTCAAAATGGGTCTGAATAAGCTTTAAAATATCGTAATCGCCGCACCTGTATCTTTACTCCTACTTTTGTCGACAGTATCTGATTGATAACTTTAATCAAAGTGTTCTGAACAGTGTAGGGCGCCTTATTTTTAATAACTTAAGATTCTAAAAATTTATTTAAAAATATTTAAATCAGGTTTTTAAATATTTATGTAATTTTTAAGTTAAGGAGACGTCAATTGGCACTAAAACCATCTAGAGCGCGGGACGCGGACCCCTGACCTTAGGCGTTCCACATTTTTTTAAAGTGATCGGCGCAACTTAGCACGTTTTTTTACGTCGCATCCACTTTAGTTCTTTTTTAGTTTCTATTCGAAGCCCTCAAAATCAGTCATCAGTATATGAGTGGAAGAGTTGTAAAATTTCTTTGGTCCACCTGTATGGTTCGATATCGGTATCATCATTGGAAATGTCACAGTTTTCACTATCGGCAAAGTCAGAAAGTTCCGCGTTGTTGAGCAGGGGGACTTGAGAACAGTCTTAAGGAATTTTTACTTTATCCCAATTTTACACGCACGGGAGAAAAAAAAAATCGTAAACGCTGCGCTTAACAAAAAATTAACTTTCAAACTCGTAAACACCGCGGCGTTTCTTCCATAAAATTAGTGATGTAACGAATAGTGATTTGGCCGAATAGCCGAATACCGAATATTCGGCCAAGTTTTAGGCCGAATACCGAATATTCGGCGGCCGAATACTGACTTTAATATAAATGACTTTTATTTTAATTGTTTAATTTTTTTTTCAATTTTAAAATAAAAAATTAAATTAAGGACTAATTGAAATTAATTTTTTTTTTGAGTTTTCAAAAATCATAACAGCTGAATGTATTTTTTGTTATACTTTAAATGTCTTAAAAAATACTTTAAAGATAACATATGACTTTTAAAAATGTAAATAATAATTTAATTCATATTTTTTTTTTTTTTAATCCATAGATAGTTCTAGTAATTTATACATATATACACTATCTAAAAGAGAACTCATTACCTCTGTAAAAATGAAACTTTTTTTTATTTTAGTAAAATCCTTTCACCCCCTAAAAATAAGAACTTGCATGTGTCCTCTGTCTTTTTATATCCTTTTTCATGCAACTTAAACTTAGTAAATTTACACTCTGTATGTCAAAAAAAAAAAAAAAAAAAAAAAAAAAAAAAAAAAAAAGGGTTATTTTCTTAAAATATAATTATTCATTCCATTAAAATATTATATATTCTTTTCTGCTACCAAGATATACTTTTCTCTTTTCTTTCTCTCAAAATTAACAAGTCCCTCATAATACTTCCTCCACCCCATATTTCAGAATGAGATCTTTTTCGTATAATAATTAATGTATTTAGGTATAATTTTTTAATATTGTTTGTCGAAAATATTTAAAATCATATTTTGTTTTGATTTTCTGGAACATATCTAACCAAATATCTTAAAATATTCGGCCAAATATGCCACTATTCGGCTACAGGTATTCGGTCAAATGTCCCACTATTCGGCCACAGGTATTCGGCCGAATATCTGTTCAATATTCGGCTGGCCGAATATTCGGCAAAAGGGCCGAATAGGCCGAATACCGAATAGTGGCCGAATATTCGTTACATCCCTACATAAAATACGGTATTTAGATGTAATATCAGAAGCCGCATTTTGGATAAAATTGTGGAGAAATTCGGACCGAAGGTGCGCTGTGACAGCGAATTTTGTTCAATTTTCGGGACGGGCACCGCGGTAGCTGCAAAAAATAAAAGGTCGTATTGAATCACCTAAATGACCAGTCTATATTTGATTTACGTGTTTTGTAATAAGCAAAAATTCTCACATTTTTGATACACTTGTTGGATAGATTTCATCCCCCCCCCCCCCTGCACACACTCGGGGTTTTACAAAAGTTATTGACAAAAAACTTGAAGTGTAAACAAAAAAATAAATAACGTATAACAGTTCTGTTATCCACCCATTTTTTGTTTCTAAAATGCATAATTAAAAAATTACTCTTTTTGAAGCATTAATATGTATGAAATAGAAAAAGGTTTTGGAATTGGCACATCCGACTAGTTTAAAATTTGGGTGGAGTAGAATAAAAACATATCAAGTCATTTAAAAATAATAAAAATGTGGACTCAGTTTAAAATAAATAGATTGTTTAGTAATTTAAAAAAATTGTTACCCAGCTTCATAAAATGGTATGTTTTCATTATTAAAAGAAAAAGAAATAAAAAAAAACGTTATTTCAAAAGTTTGCATTATTTAAAAAATCTATTGCTCATTGTTTAAAACACCATTTTAAAAATGTATGGATCTTTTTAAAACACTAACAAAAGAAGAGGTTTATTGCAAAATATTTTCACCTTAAAGAAGTCAATTAAAATAATGAGGCTATTTGATGAATATCGTAGTATCAAATATTTTAATTAAGGATATTACTATTTTGAGGGAAATCGCTTTATATTTTAAACTGAGTGCTTTCTGTTTTGTTACAAATAGTCTATCCTATTCAGGTGGCAGACATAGAAAAGATGAGTTTGATAACATTTTGTATATTATTCCTGATTAATCTGAATTACTTACCCATCATACGTAGTATAGGGTAAGTCTTGTAATCGTTTTAAAAAACGAAAATTTTTTTTGACGTGTTTACACGTTTCAGACACTGGAGATTCCAAAAAACATATTTTTAGAAGACGAAAAAAAATTGCTGTCCGCCCGTCTGTCTGTGTGTGTGTCTGTAAATGCTCTATCTCCCGAACAAATTGAGATAAGGACTTGAAATTTGGTATGTACTTAGTATGTAATAATGGGAAGACACCTATTGATATAAGTAACCTATCCGGAACTATTTTTTTCGGGCTCTCGAAATATTCGTTCTGATAAAGGTATATAAAAATTTTCGAAATTGTTTATTTTAAGGAGTGAATATAAAAGACAATAAAGAAACATTAATTTTGCATAAAGAATGAAGTCGATCGGATAATTAGTTGCCGAGATATTTGTAATCATATTTTTCGCACTCTTCGATTTTTCATGACCCGGTATTTCATTCGAATTTCAATTCAAAGATATATTTAAATTGGAAATGAGGCGCTTAATCTGACGTAGTAAATTGTTAGTTAATAGGATTATCATTTTTGGAGTTATAAGGTTTTACGCAATTCGGTTCTTCTAGATTATACCGTCGAACAAAAAACTGTCGCCAAACTATACGATTAAATGCCAATAATGGCTTATCGTTAAATGTCACATTCACTTGACATTAAACACGTTACACGTGTTTGTTGCGTCATCAAGCGATTTTTAATTCGACGTTTTATTTGTAATTTTATTAATATTTTACTAATTTATTTGTTCTTTCGTTATTTAAAATAAAAATTATGCCAATTTGTATAATTTTGCGAGTAGTTTGGCGATTTATATAATTTGTCGAAATGGGACGACGGGATAATCAAGTACTATCCGCAGTTCAGTAATAGAGCATTACTATGCATTAAAAATATTTAAATTTACGTTTAAAATTTATTTTGGAAATGCAATGCATTTTATAAATAGTTTACACAGGTTTTATTTTTATATTTTATATTATTCATATCCATGATCGGTAAGTATTGCAATGGTCCCTAACGACTAGTTTTTTGTTAGTATATTATTGGTTCTTTGATATTTTTAAGTTAGATTAATATTGTAATTTTTAGGCTTAAAGCAGGCAAGTGACTAAATTTGGCGAAATAACATATCTTTACCATGAATTATTCTTATTGAGCTTCTCTGACGAACGCATAAGATTTTCATAGTTTTTAATATTTGCATTTTCAGTTTTATGGGTTTAATTTTGTATTATTTTTCTCCTTGATTTTTACCCATGTTTAGCAAATTTCAATCTTTTGTTCAGTCTTGTTGTTATTGTTTCACTTGTGCTAAAAGCAGTTTATTGTAGTACTGAACAATTCATTATTGTAAATGTTCTCGTACAGAAGATTTCATTTAAAGAAACAACAAACCTCAAACCTGTTCCTTTATAGAATAGTTAATAATTCTGATAATAATGGTAACAAGTCTGAAACGTGCGTATGATAGGATTTAATAGAATGAAGAAACCTTTTATTAATGTCTTTTTAAGGTTTGGTTCGAATTTCATAAAATTTAAAATGACTCTACAAAATTCTGCAACGATTCTATGCATTAAATTTCAAACCATTCGGTTGGGTAGTTTTTGCGCTGTTATATGCGGGCAGACGGACGGACGGATCTCCCAGACGACAACTATAGGTGCTACGTATTTTATTTATATAATTACGAACGCACCTAAAAATAGTCGTAAAAAATTATATTTAGGCTTAGTGAAGTGTAAAGTTTTTCATTGTGCCAAACTTAGGGAATTACTATAAAATAGTGTTAAATTTAACGTGGAGAATAGCTGCTAAAAAAAGTTTAGAAATTGTAAATTAAAAATAGATATTATTTCTAATTTATTAGTACCTGTGATGTTACTTTTGCGCTATTATTTGTAGGAGATACCTAACTTTCCCCCCATCTGGATTGTATTTTGGATATAATTTGTGTATTGTTATAAATTCAGATATGCCAGCTGTTATGTATTCTGGGTAATCGTTGCTGTTCTGAATTACAGGTATTCCACCAGTAACAAGACCCGTAATTTACGGTAATTTGTTGTAATCATTCACTGTTATCTCGTAATTGATAGTTAAAAATTCTAACTTATGACAAATTGCTCGTCAGTAAAATTGACTATATTTGTGTGTTGTTTCCCTTGGTAATCGGAATTGTATTTTTTTTCGGGTTTTTCTTTTTATCCTTTTATTTTTCGTGAGAAGCATTTTATCTTGTTATACTTCTTTTATATATCTTTTATATAGAGGGAGCGCTGACGTAAGCGTTATTATTCTATTGGTTTCACAAAAGAAAACTGATGACTCTCATATAGGCTTCAAGTGGTCATTAGTCTACAACCTCGCTATTACAACCCCAATATTCTGTTGTAAATCCTTATAAGTTCCCTCATATTTATTACTATATACCGTCCCCAGACAATAACTTACTGGTATGTTCATTCATGTGCAATGTTCTATAATTCCGCGATCTGTTTCGTCTTTTTTTCGATACAGTGTAGTAATGAGTGTTCTTTGACCGTATCCTTCTGTATTTATTATTTATCGGAGGGTATGTATTATTTTTGGTATTATTACTGTACTGGAAATAAGACTGCCCTTTCTACCAATAATTACTGTTTGTGAGCATATCTTTTCAAAAATATAAATTGACGTTACTAGCCTTTTTACCCGGCTGCGAAGAAGGATTATGTGTTTGACGCGTATCTGGGTATGCATGTGGATTTTCTTTATACCCTCGAAGCATCCCAACGGCTGGATGGTTTTTAATAAATGAAGTCTATCGATTCGTCTTAACCATCCGATGGTTATAGGCTAGATTTGTTTATATAAATTCAAATTGGCGGTAGAGACGAAAATTTTTTTTTACGCACCATATTGAGTGGCATATCATTGGATAGGTATTTCAAAAGGAAGACAATGTTTCCTAGACTATTTTACAGTCAGAAGCTACGTTTAAATATTATACAACCCGAAAGTTGTGTAAGTAGGACCTCTAGCTTAACTGTAACTAGTGGTGTACCGAGTAGTACTTTGGCCGAGTAGCCGAGTACCGAGTACTCGGCCACTGACTACTCGGCCGAGTACCGAGTACCGAATACCGAGTACCGAGTAGTTGTGTAATAAGGGGAAAAAAATGCTGATGTGCACATAATGTGAGCTTAGGTGTACATATATATAAATATACCTGTGTACATATATATATACCTGTGTGTGTGTGTATATATATATATATATATATATATATATATATATATATATATATATATATATATATATATATGTATATGTATATGTATATATATGTATATAAATTAACTAATTAAATTTGAAATTTATTTGTGCAGCTTTTAAAGACAATTTTTGACAATTCAAAACAATAGCAAAGAAAGAGAATTGACACATAACAAGTACAATTATTAACCAATATAAAATTAAAACATTCTTCAACCCTTTAATTTATTCCAATATCTGAAATCTGTCTATCAAAAATAAAAATGTTTATTGGTTACTGTAACAATTCATTGAATAATGCAAAACATTTCATATTTATTTTGTAACTTACCTTATTTTCTTTTGATTAAAAATAAAAAAGAGAAAAATAAAAAGAGAGGTACAAAAAGCGATACAGGCTTTCTTAAGAGAAGACTTATGTAAAACTGACACTCCATTTGCATGGGGGGGGGGGGGGGCGGGGGAGAAAAAAGAACTTTTCCGATTATGGGCAACCTTGCAAAAAAATTCGGTACTTTTTCGGTTAGCTGGGCGCCAGTGTTATATATACATATTTATATACATACATATATGTATATATACATATATATATATGTGTGTATATATATACAATATGTATATATGGATACATATGTATATATAAATATGCATATATAACACTGGCACCCGGCTAACCGAAAAGTACCAAAAATTCTTATGTGCACCTGCAACCACTGTTTATTCTGAACGTATATTTTCAGAGGCAGGCCAAATTTATACTAGTAAAAGAAATGCCCTGTCTACTGATAATGCAGAACGTTTGGTGTTTTTGCACCATAATTTGAAATATAATAAATTTAATTATTAATTTTTTTATTACATTTGTTGTATTTTCAGTTTCTTTATCCAAAATAATAGTCTTTTCTGTTTTCCTATATATTTAAAAAGAACTTATTTTTATTTGTATAAATGTGATACTAAATTTTAATCTGGAATTATTTTATGAGGGTTTTTGTTCTTAATTTTTTCTATATTTTGTAGACATGTTGTTAAATACCAAGTAAATAGTTTTATGAATTACTGCATATATTATACATTGATATTCAAATAACTTTTTACAGATCAGTTTTAAATTCATATGCTTAAAAAATGAAATTCTTACAACTACTCGGTATTGGCCGAGTACTCGGCCAAAATTTCACCGAGTACCGAGTACTCGGCAAATTGGCCGAGTAAGCCGAGTACCGAGTATTTACCGAGTACTCGGTACGGCTCTAACTGTAACCTTCATAGACATCTATAGGCCTCATCAAAACAGTGTTTATAGATAGGAACTAACAATTAAACACAACTTAAAAGTCATCAATACAAGTAAATAAAATTAAACACAATTAAAAATTCGGCAATAAAAAAAAAAAAAAAAAAAAAAAAAATCAAACTCGACTTCGTAAAAAGCGAACTAAAAAGAGGAAACAAGAAGACGTAGGAAAATTGTAGTGTGTAATGGAAATCCCTTTTTACTTCAGTAACTGCAGTCGGAGGCATCAGATTTATATTTAGGTATGTACTGCGACTCCTGCTACCTACATGTTTGCCTCCGACGTCGGGTTTCTTGATTTTTTTTTAATTTAATTTTTTTATTATAAGCTTTTATTAAACTTCTATTCTCTGACCGTTACGCCCCAATCTTACAATCCAATTTTAACACATTTTCTGTGTTACGTTACACTACCCAAAATTAGGTTACTTGTATCTCCGGTGACAATGCCATATTCTGTAAAAAGAAAAATATATATGTATTTGAAATTGGCCATTGCCGTTCCTCAAGGGGCAAAACTTTTAGTCCAATAAGGTTACGTAAATGTCATTGATTGCTTCAGAAATAGCTGAAATTCTTCAATTGAACCTGTGACATGGTTGGTAAAAGCGCCATTTTTCAGCTTCGCGCAGTATCTGAATGGATTCGATTAGGCTGGATATATATATTTTATCTTATTTTTTTTTTATATATATATATATCGCTTAGGATATATATATATATATTTTATGTATATTTTATATTTTTTTTCATCAGGGGCGACACTAAATTCTGAAAAAGCAGAATTCCTGTTTTCTAGTTTTTTCTTTTTAAATTACACAAGAGAATATACTTTTAACCAATTGAATACTAATTCCCAATTGAATACAAAATTTGCCGATTTCTATGGGTATACTCACCTTCGTTTTAGTATTTAATATACTCCCGCCTCTGTCAATTAAAAAAAAAATACTAAGGTGGTCCCAATTAAGAGTTAAATTTACATTTCTTCTCATTTAAAATTTATGAAGCAACATCGAAACTGGAAGAATATTTAATAATAACGAAATCTTTGTTTATTGGCATCAAAGTCCTTTATTTATTATAGTTTGTGCGCTTTTGTGATCTGAAAGATAAATCTAGAGTTCATTTATGCGTGAAATTTTGATTCAAAATACAGGGAAATATTGTTTATAATAATTAATTTATGAAAAATAAAAATTAAATAGACAGTTCCATAATTTAAATTTTTGTATATTCGTTATTTTCCAATATATTTCTCTCTTTTATTTAAATAATCCATGTTAGATAATTTTTAAGTTGAGTTTAAAATAAATTTCGACGATGGAAAATGTTAAAAAAAATATTTTATAAGTAATAAAATTGACATGGTATTTGTAAAAATGACTTCTTTCACCTTTAATAAATAAAACTACTTTTCTCTTTGCATATTAATGAATGCTTTATTTAATTCAAACAAAACAAGAACATTTAGTTATTCGTTTGCAATGCATACGTATTTTGAGAATATATATATTTAATTTTTGTTTGTATGCGTCGCTATAAAATGAACATCGTCGAAACATTTCTTTGGACAATTCTTATTTGAATAGCAAATCAATTATGTTAAAACAGCGCATTAATAATTCATCAGGTGAATGAATATTTGCCGCTGAAAATGTCTTCTTGTAATCAGATATTAAACTAGAAACATGTATGGAGTTATTGATTGATGAAATATGTGCAAATGAGAAGCAGAACTGGCAAGTTGTTAACATTCTCTATTTAAAATAGAAGCGAATGAATTTTGCACTTAGGTGACTTCTTATTCTATACAATGTGTCACCAATAGTAAATAAAAGAGGGTTGATTGCACTCAAAAAGGTAAACAATACAGTACAGCGCCGAATATCGGAACTCCAGTTATCCGAAAAGCCTATTTCTCTCAAAAAAAGTTTTTTTTAACCGAACTTCCAGTTATCCGAAAAGCCTATTTCTCTCAAAAAAATTTTTTTTAACCGAACTTCCAGTTATCCTAACAGCCTATTTCTCCAAAAAAATTTTTTAGCCGAACTCCCAATTATCCATTGGCTTTGAATAAAATTTTAAATAAAGAAAAAACGGTACTACTTTAGTGTTGACTCTAAGCCGCTTTAGCAGGGCGCGACTCCCGGCGGCCCTTTTTATTTTTTGCACCCGGCGGCCCTTTTTATTTTTTGCACCCGGCGGCCCTTTTAAACCCTTCCGATGCGCGCGGCATCCCTTTTTACTACTTCCTATGATCCCCGTGGTAATTCAATTGATCCCGGGAAAATATCGCAAATTCTAGGAACTCTAAATAAACCAGTTCAAAATATTTTTTGTGAACAAGGTACAAAAGCGCCCTTTTTTAGAATAGTGTTACCTTTTTGAAAAAATGTACCCTTTTTTAGAATAGTGTTTGTTCCCTTTTTGAAAAATGTACCCCTTTTTTAGAATAGTGTTCCCTTTTTGAAAAATTTCCGCCCGGCGGCCCTTTTTTTTCTAGAGTCAACACTATACTTAGTAGGGTGGTTCAGCCATCTATGTAAAAAAATAAACTTTCACATATATACCAGGCCACCCCTCACTTTTTTTAGACTTGTGCACAGTAGAGATGCAACGAATATTCGGCCGAAGCTGAATATTCGGCCCATTCGGCCTGTCTGCCGAATATTCGGCTTCGGCCGAATATCAAGTCCATTATTCGGCCTTGGCCGAATAATACTTTAATAAATGTTTTTATATTTACACAGTGTAACTTTTTAATTTGGCAATTTATATTCATCATGTATAATGAAAATTTTATTTGAAATTAACTAACACTTTTTTTCCCCATTAACTTTCATACCCCGAATGGGTTTTACTACCCATTTTTATATAAGAGGCTAATTTAGGAATCATGTTAAAAAAAAAAAAAATATGCTGTATCAGTAAGTACAAAAAGTACCTGCTTGTAATAAGCTAACATAATCTGTTAAATTTAAAATTAATCTATTCAAAATTGTTTTAATACAGCTGTACAAGCAAATTCAATTTTTTTTTTTTTTTTTTTTTTTTATTATAATGGGAAGTTTAACATTTATTCCTTGTTAGTTGTTACATAAAAAAATATTTCTTTCAATAATATTTTGAATTATACCTATAAAGAACTCTAGTGCTATCTGCTGACAGCAAAAAAAAAAAAAAAAAAAAAAGATAATGATAATAATAAATGATAAAAATGTTTTTGTTAATTGTGAGCTTTATAAAGTCTACAATGATTTCTTTCCACCATTTTAGAGGATATTCCTTTCATCTTTTCTATCACTGGTTTTTCTTTAGATATTAAGATTTCTTATTTTTTATTTTATTTCATCTGAAAGTTGAAACTTGTTTCCTAGTACTTTTCAAATTTTGTCATTATTTTAAAATGTAACAACAACACACATAATATTTATTAAAATGCAACTAGACAATACCTGATGAGGAACTTTTGCTAAGAATTTTTTTTTTTTTTTTGGGGGGGGTGGGGGTGGAGGGCTGAATTATATTATTGAGGCAATTTTTAGGCCGAACATAACCGAATATTTTTTCAGAGTAAAATAATGCTTTAAAAAATTAAAAATTTGTATATAAATATTTTTTAAAAGAAAACAATACATTTTAATTGTGAAATATACAAGAATTCTGCATATAGTGCATACTATATTTTGTTTTTAGGCAAAAATAAGTTCATTATTCGGCGGCCGAATAGGCCGAATATTCGGCTGTAACTTGGCCGAATATTCGGTATTCGGTTATTCGGCCAAACCACTATTCGTTGCATCACTAGTGCACAGTATTATTCTGGCAGAATTTGAACTTCATATTTCAACTGCAAGAGGGTGCTCAACTCCCACTAACTTCATAAGTTAGTGTATTCCATTGTAATTTTTACATGTTTGTTTAATAAAAATAAAGACCTCCAAATTTAATTTCTTAGAAAAGAAGAAAACAATATAGAAATAAAAAAAAATAGAAATGTAATCATATTTGGTCTTTAGTAATATAAAATAGTGTCTAAAACTGATTTTTTCTTTGTTTCTGATGGAATGCATTTTCTGTTTGCCTGTACAACCTGCAGCAATAATTGCGTTTTTAATTATGCATGTGTTTCTTTTATTTTGTAGGAATTGCAAATTTCTACTATATCTGCATTAATTCTTTAATTATCAAATGACTAACATACTGTACCAATTTTGATTCTTTCAACTGATAATGAACGTGCTGAGGGATTTGTCTTGTCATAGTTAGTTGTTTCAATCTAGTCAATTGATCTGCTGATCTTAGACAAATCAGAAAAATTTCGTTAGTAAGGCAAGTTGAAACTGAAGCCATTGCACATTTTTAGTTTTATAATTTCTTTAAACAGAAAAGAATGGCCATTTTTCATGGAATTAAAGTTGATTATTAATGCACAAATTTTGTGATTTTATTTTATATTATACTTAGTATTTGTCTTATTAACTGGAACATCAATAATGTTAGCAACCCATAACAGTAGATTAATATTTAATATAAGTAATACAACCTAAATATAATTCTTCATACTTATTTAAAAGTAGAAACTCTTGCAATAAGTAATTAAATCTATTTTAAATATTATTTTCATTTGTCACCTTTCACTTAGGAATAGCCATCAGATAAATAAACATTTATCAGACAGATTTGTGTTGCCGGATGAAGAATTTGAAAATATATAAGATAATTATTTAAAATAAAAATTATCATGAAAAATTAAATGTTTCACTGAGGAATTGTTTTCAATTGGTTGTAAAAGGAGTTGGTAGAATTCTTGTTTTGGTTTAGTGTTGTCTATAACTTCGTCATGTAAATACTCAGAAATGTTGCGACATATATTAAAATATTTAAAAAATATTTAAATACAAATATATATAATAAAAAAAAAAAAATAAATTTCTTCTAAAAACTTCTGGGAAAAATTCAATATTTTTGAAGTATAAACTATTGTTGCATTTCCTATGCTCCTGCTAATGTTAAATTGAGGGGTCATTGAGCACCTTCTTAGAATTTTAGTAAGAAGCTAAAAATTTACCAGTATTATACTATTGATGAGTCTAAAAAAATAGGGGGTGGCTTGGACTCTAGCTCAAAAAGTTTTTTTTGAATCACCCTACTACTTAGTTATCCCGTCGACCAATTTCGCAAAATTATATAAATCGCCAAACAACTCTTCAAATTATACAAATTGACATAATTTTTATTTTAAATAACAAAGAACAAATAAATTAGTGTAACATTAATAAAAATACAAATAAAACGTCGAAATAAGAATCACTTGATGACGTAAACACGTGTAACTTGCTTAAAGTTGTGAATTTACAATTGTGAATTTGAATGTGACATTTACGATCAATCATTATTGGCATTTAATCTTATAGTTTGGCGATATATTTTTGGTCGACGGGATAACCAAGTAGTACCGAAAAAACTGGCAGTGGATCAGAAAACGAGGAATGTAAAACAATGAAGGAGATGAGAAGAATCCTAATAATCCTAATAAAGAAGAATCCTTCATAGTTTACTATGAAGAAAATGAAATTAACGAGTGGTTAAATAGTGAAGTATTACATAGCCCTGGATATCAGATTTTAAATGATGATGAGATTGTGGATGAGATTCATGATGAAAAATAAATCGAAGAAAATGAAAACGAATGCTCTGAAAATAACCCAGGTCCACCACATAACGAAGCCTTTGAATGTTTGGAAACAGCTATGAAATGGCTCGAACGGTAGAAGAACGCTGATCCTATTTAACTAACGTATTTAAGAAGAATTAGAGATATGGCAGCATTAAAAAGAATGTCTTCGTTGAAGCAAGCAACAATGAAAAGCTTTTTTCCTTAAATTATAATCTCTGGAGTTCAGGAAATGATAAAAAGATAATTTTTTTAATGATAAAAATGGAAGCAAAAAAAAAAAAAAAATTAAAGATGGAAAAAAAAAATTAAACATGCCAGCACTAAACTTAGATAATGTGTGAAGGTTTTAGTATAGTCAGAAACATACCTTAAATTACGAAATAGTGGTGCCCAAAAATCGAGTCGTTCCGCAATGGCATTCGTACCATAGATTTCTATCGCTTAGAATGTAATCTTTTAAAGTAAGGTAAATGCACCTATAGTGGGTCACGTACACTGTCAGAAAAACTCGTCAATATACACTAAGTCAAGCTCGGCGAACCTTTTCACTTGTGCGTGCCAAAAATTCACAAACAATATCTATCAACAATGCAACGTGTCAAATTTATGCAAAAATAATTTTGAAGAGTACGATGTTTATAAGAATTACTGGTTATAAAACCAGTACCTTTCATGTATTAAGAATTAAAAAGTATTAAAAATCAAAATGCGATTTTTCTATGTCAGCCATTAAATGAATGAATTTTTAATTCGATAGGATTAATTTATGCGGTATGTACCGCATAAAGGGGTGTAAAACCTTCGACTAACATGTGGAAGTGGTAGCGTGGAACTTCAGTCAAGCGGAGGCCCAAGTAATAATTAAATCAAACAATTTATTGAAAAGACATAAGATAAATTAATTTCTTGGTTATACTTGAATTACAACTATATTATAATTTCTGGGTACGTTACAGCTGACGACACTGTTCATTTAAAAGCATAAGTTCAACAAAGCATGAGATAGGTATCCAATCTTCTAATGGATTCTTTATCAAAAAAGGTTTAGTCCTTTTACCTTAATTCGTAACGAAAACTGCTGACGCTGCTTCTCGTGCACAACAAATCCGTTGTCAACTCCTTTTTACCTCGCGGCCTCGACCGGAGAAATATTATCCTGCCTGAATCGGCAGACTACTTCTATTCCTTCGGACCTCTCCGAAATCGCAGTCCCAACTCAGAGAGCAGCCCTCTCCTTGGGATTCAAAAACGCATCTCCCCTTTTTCTGTTCGTTCAAATTCACCTTCCTAAAACAAAGGCTATCTGTCGTCCCACTCAGAGCCTAGGTTGAATGATATCACTAACAAACTTCGATATCATTGGTCAAGAGAGACCCTCGCTGCTAGCGTGAGAAAATTTCGCATCTAGTTTCATTTTTAAATTGTCCTGGGAAAATATCGGCAAAGTTGCTACTTAAAAGGAATTCCATAACTCCTATTTTTTTCATGCCGTTCTACTTTTCCGTCAACCTTTAAGATTGGTTTAGATGGATTGATTCTTTTTATCATTTCCGGCAGAACCTTGAGACTTAGAAATATTTTGAGCTGTTATGCTTATACATTGCTTTTCCTATCTAGAGTTCTCATTTGAAAATATATGGGACCTTTTTTGTGAATCCCATTGGATTCTTCACAATACCCCCCGCCTTTAAATGATATTTCGGCTGCAAGACGTAATATCTGCAAAGAAAAGGTTAGCTCATATATTAGAGTGGCCCTCCTTTATATATCTCACTCACCTTTTACACAAAAAACTTTTCATACAATTTACATTTAACTTACTAATGCTGAGTACCTTTGATTATGAAATTTCACTTTTAAAAGACAAAACACATTTAAAATTTTACACTATGACATTTACACAAAATAAGATAAATTTAATATGTACACCTAGTTAAATCGAATTCGACTCACTTATGTACACTTACTTAAATCGATTTCGACTCACTTGATCCGGCGCTAAATTTCTAACTGCTAGAGCCTGTCATGTGAAGGCCTATTTCTATATTTAGGATAGTGTCTCGGACGTGAATCTTCGCTTGTCAACCTATTTATTTTCTCCGCGTTTTTTTCTTGTGGTTTTTGTCTATTTACACGATAATTTTGCAACTTTTCGTGTCTACCTGTGGCGCTCGCCACACAATAAGCCGGGGACATTTTAGAGTCGCCCGTCCTCCGACTAATCCGTTTCGTAACACTTTCGCGCTCTTTATTCCCGTCCAAATCCTTTACTAGATTTTCTGACCTGAGATACTTTTTGTTCTCGTTATTTCTAAACCAAAATTCTCTTTTGTTCCTTCTCAGTGTTATTTTCACTGACGTATCCCTTTGATTATCCGATCTATCTATACTTTGACACGCCCTATTTGCTTGTGTTAAATCCTCACACTCATGATGCGATTTTTCTAATCCCTTTTTCAGTTTGACTTCTCGTATGGGGCAACCCATCTCATGAACCCCTTTGACATCTTTCTTTTTTCTTTTATTCGATCCTAAAACCTGATCTTCCTTTTTCGTGGGTGATACAGTATTATCCTTCCTTCCCTCCCAATTCTCATATCTCGTTTTTGACAGGGTACCTCCCATTTCCTTCCTTTCTCCCAAGTTCACGCTCGTCAATTTTGAGTAGTCCTCTCTTATCTTATTCTCTTCCCTTCGGGATGGATTCCCGTTTTCGTTTTTCGCTTTCGCTATGTTATGGATGACCACTGCATCTGAAATCTGCATTTTTTTCCTTTTAATATCATCAATTAATTTTTGAGTTTTGTTACCCAAAATATAGTAAGACAAATTCGTCTTTCTGTCCGTCACGATAGCTTTTGTTTTTAGTCTCCCGAGTCCTTCAATTTTTAAAACAACTTCGGCGGTCGGTAAGCGACGAGTATTGTTCATTAACGGCTGTCTAACTCGAATGGTGCCACCGTCTAATTGATTGCGTTTAATAAATCTCCTCGAAATTACATCATATTGACTTCCACTGTCTCTTAATGTTGTGCATTCCCTTCCGTTGATTAGCGCGCGGCTTAGATAAGGCTTAAAACTTTCTTCAAAATTTGTACTTCCGCTAATATGATGAACGCTGGTAATTTGCTCTCCATTTCTTTTGTTTTCGGGACAATTAACCTTCAAATGGTTTGGGCTCGAGCAAATGAAACACCTAATAGCCCTTTTGCGCTCAAAGATTTTTCCCCTTTCTTTCTTTATATTTCGTTCTCTCCAGTTAGTTCTGGTTTCAGAATGCCCCCCTCTCGTTTCGTCTTCATTTTCCATTTTCTCATCCCGCGAATTTTCTTCGAATTTTAGCTTTTTGTTCCACGATTTTTTTGACGCCCCTTTTATAGTTTCGTATTCATCCAGATCCTTAGCTAGTGTTCCTGGATCTTTATATTTGGCCCACGAATCTATAAAGTGCTCCCTTAATTCTGCTGGAGCACGCCTCTTAATCTGTTCGGTGATTAGCAAATCTTTTAACTCTTTAAAATTAGTAACCTCAAGATCATTTAACCACCCTTCTAGAAAGCTATTTAGTTCAAAAATGAGGTCTTTCCACGGGCTATTCTGGTCTCGCAAATGTTTATCTAATTTTTGTCTATAAGCCTCGCCACTCAATCTAAAACGAGCTAACAGAATTGACTTCACATGCTGAAAGTTGTCAACTCGGTCTGTCGGTTCGCGCAAGATCAATTCAGCTATCTGTACGGGCAACAAAGCTAATAAATGCGTGACCAGATCCTCATTTTCTATCCCAGACCTTAATGCCTGTCGTTCAAACAAGTTTAAAAATAGAGTTATGTCCGAACGCTCTGGATCAAAACGATGCATTATAGTTTTTAGCGCTAATTTAGGTCTTTCCGATCCGTTACTGGAAATCGAGTTACGCCTCCCTGTATTTTGCGTTAATTTTAATTGCTCTAATTGAAAATTTCTCTCTTTTTCTTTCTCTTCTTTTTCTTTTTTCTCTCTTTCTAAAAGAAGTAGATCTTCCCTATCTTTCACTATATATCCCACTTGCGTTAATGCAAAGTCGGCATCATAATCGTCCGCGCCCTCTATCTTTTGGATAATCGTCGCGATTATGTCACTTTCTTCTATCTGAACTCCTAATACCTCTGCTAAATTTTGCAGATCAGCCTTTCGGCAATATTTCAATGCCGTTATTTTCGCCATTATCTATCGATTTTATATTCCTACCGATACTACAAAGATAACCTAACGATTTCCCTCTTCATATATTTATTTATATATTTTTTTTTTCAACTACCTCAGAAGATGTGAATTTGACACTTCACCGAGAATATTCTAACCTTATCTACCGTTATAAAATGTTTTCAAACGTATTCACAATATACATAAATAAATTAGCAATACTATAATAAATTTCAGACATTCTACGTTTTAGTGTTAGTTTCGAAAAGAAAGTATAATTTTTCCACTTTTTACATTCCCTACACACACAAAATATAGAACATAAAAAAAAATATTTCCAAATGCTATAGGTAAACAATTTTCCCTATTTTACTCAGATTTGAACACTCCTTTCAACCTTTTCATATGCTTTTTCTATTTTGAATATAAGTATATATTTAGGAAAATCAATCATTAAATAATCCAAATTGATTCTAAAATATTTTTCAAGCAAACTTTCCTCACAATGGTACTTTTCTTACATGACATCTAATTTTTTTTTTTTTTCTTTTTTTTTTTTTCTTTAAGAATCTTTTTTGATTCTAGTTTTCTGTATTCTTAATTTTAAAAAAAATTTCAAAATTTAAAACCAATAACAAAGTGTATCAGCTTCCTTGTACTATAATTAATTAATAAGTTAATAATTTTCTTATTTTAACTAACCAATTTTTCAATTTTAAAATTTTCATTTACCTCAAAACAAAAGTTTTCCTTTAAAATATTAATTTCTTATCAACATTTCAATTAATTAATAAATTAAGAGCCACTCAAAATAATGAGCTTACCTTTTGTTTTGCTGGGGCATTTTCTCTCGGGAACTGTACTGCACGGCCCTGCACTGCACTGTAGTCTCCTTTCACTGCACACAGTCTTGCATCTGGATGTCGTCTAAAGCACCTTTTTGGGGAACTGTCCGGCACGATACTGGTGTCACTTTTCTCTACGCACAGTCTTGCGTCTGGAGCACTTTCTTAGGGGAACTGTCCGGCACTATACCGGTGTCGTTTTCCTATGCATACGGTCTTGCATCTGGAGCTCTTTCTTAGAGGAACTGTCCGGCACGATACTGGTGTCGCTTTTTTCTACACACGGTCTTGCGTCTGGAGCACTTTCTTAGAGGAACTGTCCGGCACTATACTGGTGTCGTTTTCCTATGCACACGATCTTGCATCTGGAGCTCTTTCTTAGAGGAACTGTTCGGCACGATACTGGTGTCGCTTTTTTTTTTACACACGGTCTTGTGTCTGAAGCTCTTTCTCTTAAGCTAGTCTTTTAATGTTCAGAGTCCTTGCTGTGCATACCACCTTCTGCCACCAAGTTGTAAAACCTTCGACTAACATGTGGAAGTGGTAGCGTGGAACTTCAGTCAAGCGGAGGCCCAAGTAATAATTAAATCAAACAATTTATTGAAAAGACATAAGATAAATTAATTTCTTGGTTATACTTGAATTACAACTATATTATAATTTCTGGGTACGTTACAGCTGACGACACTGTTCATTTAAAAGCATAAGTTCAACAAAGCATGAGATAGGTATCCAATCTTCTAATGGATTCTTTATCAAAAAAGGTTTAGTCCTTTTTCCTTAATTCGTAACGAAAACTGCTGACGCTGCTTCTCGTGCACAACAAATCCGTTGTCAACTCCTTTTTACCTCGCGGCCTCGACCGGAGAAATATTATCCTGCCTGAATCGGCAGACTACTTCTATTCCTTCGGACCTCTCCGAAATCGCAGTCCCAACTCAGAGAGCAGCCCTCTCCTTGGGATTCAAAAACGCATCTCCCCTTTTTCTGTTCGTTCAAATTCACCTTCCTAAAACAAAGGCTATCTGTCGTCCCACTCAGAGCCTAGGTTGAATGATATCACTAACAAACTTCGATATCATTGGTCAAGAGAGACCCTCGCTGCTAGCGTGAGAAAATTTCGCATCTAGTTTCATTTTTAAATTGTCCTGGGAAAATATCGGCAAAGTTGCTACTTAAAAGGAATTCCATAACTCCTATTTTTTTCATGCCGTTCTACTTTTCCGTCAACCTTTAAGATTGGTTTAGATGGATTGATTCTTTTTATCATTTCCGGCAGAACCTTGAGACTTAGAAATATTTTGAGCTGTTATGCTTATACATTGCTTTTCCTATCTAGAGTTCTCATTTGAAAATATATGGGACCTTTTTTGTGAATCCCATTGGATTCTTCACAGGGGCATTATAGCATTAAAGGGGAAATATACCAGATTTTATTTCATTAATTTTTAACTTATTATTAATGCAACATCTCGGTTATCATTTTCCAAGTTGCATTAAACTGTGATAATAATGGATAAGATTTTTGCTGTTGTACTTTCGATGGAAAATGCTTTATATCTGGATCATATTTTGTTATTTTTAGAAATATACATAGCTAAATTGAACCCATTTGCCATTTTATTGCAGTGACTGTCAAACGAAATTCATTTGAAAATTACAGCTTTTTAAATTCGTATAGAAAGACAAAATACATGGATAAAGAGCTGCATAGCATAGCAGGGAAAGAAAATTATTCTGATGTGTAAATTCATGCAAAAAATATTTGCGTTATTTGTGTACTGTCCGTATGGAAAAAAAATTATTGGTTATAACTGAAATAAAAAATGGATTTTATCTGTATAACGATTACTAAATTTAAATTTTTTGCGTGCCAGAAAAATTAGCTTACGTGCCAACTTTGGCACGCGTGCCATAGGTTCGCCAACCCTGCACTAAGTTATTCCTCATTTTTTACAAATAATTTCTGTGCTCCTTGAAAACATGTTTTATCCGTGAATTCTCCCCGAGCGTCTAATAAAAAGAAAAATACATAGTTCAACTGATGGCGTTGAGCTCACAGGCTATTCACACAAATTGTATATTATACTCTTATTTCAAAGAATAATGCCCCTCAAAACATAAATGAAGGGTATTAGCCCCCATTTCCCCCCTTTATACTTAACCAAAGAACCCCCAAATCTAATGAGGGAAGCTCCTTACTGGTATACCAAATTTGAAGCAAATCAGATAATTCTACATGAAAAAACCATTTTGCTAAATTAAGGGGGGGGGGTATTAGCTCCCCCATTTCTCCCTCTATGCTGAACCAATGAACCTTCAAATCTAAGAAAAGTTCCTTATCGAATGAACTTAGAAAAAAAAATTAAAGTAAATTGGATAATTCTGCATGAAAACCCATTCATCTAAATTAAGGAAAGGGGACTTGCCTTCTTTCCTCCTTTTATACTTAACCAATGACCCTCCAAATCTAATTAAGGCAGCTCCTTAACATAATAAATCGGTATACGAAATTTGGAGCAAATCGAATAACTCTGCATGAAAACCCATTTATCTAAATTAAGGGGGGGGAGTGTCTAGCCCCCTTTCCTCCCTTTATACTTAACTAATGAACCTCCAAATATAATCAAGACAGCTCTTTAACATAATAAACCGGTATACCAAATTTGGAGCAAATCGAATAATTCAACATGAAAAACCCATTTATCTAATTAAGAGGGGGGGGGGGATAGAACCCCTTTCCACCTTTATACTTAAGTAATTAGCTTCCAAATCTAATCAAGGCAGCTCCTTGACATAATAAACCGGTATACCAAATTTGGAGCAAGTCGAATAACTCTGCATGAAAACCCATTTATCTAAATTAAGGGGGGGGGTGTCTAGCCCCCTTTCCTCCCTTTATACTGAACTAATGAACCTCCAAATATAATCAAAACAGCTCCTTAACATAATAAACCGGTATACCAAATTTGGAGCTAACCGAATAATTCAACATGAAAAACCCATTTATCTAAATTAAGGGGGGGGGGGGCAAGACCCCTTTCCCCTCTTTATACTTAAGTAATGAACTTCCAAATCTAATCAGGGAAGCTCCTTAACATAATAAACCGGTGTAATAAATTTGGAGCAAATCGAATAATTCTACATGAAGAACCCATTTATCTAAATTAAGGGAGGGGGTGACTCGCCTATCCCCTTGGGGCACCTTAACCAAAGAATCGCCAAAACTAATCATGGAAGCGCGTTATGAGAATGAACTTAGAAAAAAGAAATTGAAGCAAATCGGATATTTTTATCAAGAGTTATCGCGTTACGTACATACGTACGTGCATACAGAACCGGCGGGCACATAAGCTCTCAGGCTTTGACAGCCTGTGAGCTAAAAAAGGGGAAGAAATTCCGTTCATTCCTAGCACGGATGCGTATTGAGTTTATTATTAATAAATCCGAATTTATTTTAAAAATGAAAAACCAAAAATTCTATAAATTAAGATTTCTAATTTAATTAAAGACAGTTTTCGAATTTTAAGATAAATAACAATTACTTTTCTCATTCATGCAAAAGTACTCAATTTATTTTTTAAAGTTGATAAAGTTGTTTATAAATAAATATTCGCATTTAAAATATATTTTAAATGAACACATTTAGAAGATATTTTAATTAAGAAAATTAATGGAAAAAAATCGATATTAATAATAATAATAATAAAAAAATCTTATCTAATAAATATATAATATTCGTATTTTACCTCTAGCAATCTACCTAAAACTATTTAAGATTCATATTTTTCTACTATATATTAATACTAAAATATAAAAACCCCAGCCACAATCTCATTAAAGATGAAATCTTCTCGAAATGAAATTCAAAATTAAAAGCTTTAAAGAAGTTGATGAAGTCATACCCATCTGAAAGAAATCATATTTACTTCAAAGCGTTTCGCTACTGTACAACTTATAGCTCAGTGCTATAGCGCGTTCGTCTCGTAACGCTGAGATAGCTGGTTCGAATCCAACGTCGTTCGCTTTCGCTTTTCCCCAACTTCAATGGACGGATATTTTACCTCCTGTAACAGAGGGGGGGGGGGGGGACGGATATTCGTAAATTCACGGAAATATGCCGGCGACACTGCTGTCAGTAAAATTTCCGTGAATTGAAGAAAGCGTTTTTGAGAGTGTGCCAGTAGTGGGCCACTAATGTTTAAAGTTTAAAAACAAGCCCAAAATGCATTTCTTGAAAACGACTGAAAGGGATCTGATTGACTAACATCTTTAGATGTTAACTTTCCACAAACTATTTGGAATAATTGTTTTTTTAACCTTTTGGAAAAATGGTTATTGCCCTCGTCAGGGTAGGGAATCAATTGCATATCTGAAGCTTTCTATTGGTTGAATCCGCATTTTATTCGTTTTCTGATTGGTCTGTACACTAACCTTTACGTTCAACAGAGATGGATACTTCTGTTGCCACTATGACAAAAAAGTAATAAAAACTACAAAAAAAAATTAATAACTCAGAAACAAATTGAGATACAGCTTTCAAACAAATTGCATTTAAAAGTAAATTTTTTTTCTCTATACGACGATATAAAAGGTAATAGTGTGGGATGTTTAGAAGTTTAAGAAATAAATTTCATTTAAAATTGGCCGTCAGATTTCTTGGAAATCTGACGATGGAAAAGCCTTTCCCCGAGCAGCCAATGAAATGCTTGGATAATACGTACGAGTCGCAGGCGATTTCTGTAGCTTGCAATTTTTACGTGTAATAACACTATTAATGTTTAATTCATGGCGTACGTAATCTAGGATCATCTCCGTGCTATTTTTTTGTTTTAAATTTTAGTCTTTAAAAAAATCCTTTTCCAAATGGTCGTTGTAATTTGTTAAACTGCATTTTTTTCCCCCTTTTCTCTGGTGGTACTTTTTTTTTTCAGATTGTCTTCAAAAACAGATTTTTTGTCAAATTCTTAGAGATTTCATTAAGAGATAAAGAAACAATATTTTAGATAAAAATGTAATATGATTAATTTTGAATTAAACTTCTGTTGATATACTCTATTACATTGCAAGTAATTTTTTGGATAAGCTGAAAACTTAAAAGTTCATGCATCAGAAATTTGCTAGGCCCACTACATTAGCCTAGAGGAAGGTAACTTTTTTTATTTTTTATTTTTTTCGAAGAATATATTGTGAAACTTTGAATGTTTATTCTGATACATGAAAGTTCGGACTAGGCTAAATATGTCTTTTGGAATTCATTAACACTTTAATAATAATAATTACATAAATATATTTAAGTGGCCCACTACTGGTGCGTTTACCTTAGATAATTTTAATTACCCCCCTACCTTCTAAGTTATAGAAGTCATGTGTTACTTCGCCTCAGGATCGAGGGATTCGCCTCTGGGTGATTTTCAAAAAGTGTCGTGTTTTACTGTCCTTTCACATTTGCACAGAAAAATAGTTAAATATCATAATTTTAATTATCGCAGTTTAACTATGTTTTTTTAATGATAATTTACAGATATATTATTATTTATAAAAATATTAAAAATAAGAAATATATTCTTTTGTAGTCAAAATGTCATTACTATAGGTTGTCCCAACAAGCAATTTATTTGGTAAAGATTTGACTAAGTTCTATTTAAAACAGATGGTTACAATTTTTTTAATGCATTTTTATTTATTAAGATGCTACTAATTAAAAAAATATATTTATTTTCATTAATTAAACTTATCTATTATTCTTAATTATTTTTAACCGTGTCCTAAGAAAGAGTGTTATTGCCATGCTTCTGACAAAAAGTTCATCTGGAATTATTTAGAGGGCAGCACATGCCTTTTTATCAAGGCAAAAATACTCCTTAAAAGTCAACTTGTTATCAGGTTTAGGTAAATAGTTTTATAGTTTCAATAAAATAAGCAAATACTTTGAAAATAATGTTTTGGTAAGTATTTTTTTGTACGTCATTACCGTACCTACTTCTAAGTGATAATTAAATGAACTTTTATTTATTAATCTGCTTTTATTCTATAAGAAATAGAAAGTCATTGTATGGGCCAGAAGATATAATTGCTGCCATTCATGCCTGAGGGAAAAATAAAAATATTTTGCTTAACTTGCCATTACCTTAGATGTCGTTACCGTGCTCACTTATGTTCATTACCAAGTTCATTAAAATTCAAAAATTAGTTTTAAAAAGTTAAACTAGTAATTTGGTCTCTGCTGATTCTTGAATATTAATGTTTATGAGGTAAGGTAATTATTTGCAAAAAAAAATAAAACTTTCTGATTATTTCTAAAAATTTGATTTTGTTATTCCAAAACATGGACAGATTTTGAAAATAACTCTGGTACGGCACTAACTTTTTCTATCTTGATCTTGAGAAACGTGGCTTTTTCCTTGTGGTATTTAAATTACTCTGCCAATCTCATGTAATTTTACAGTTGCCCTCATGCTGCGTCGTTTTAAAAAATTATTTCCTTACATTTTAAGTATTTTTTAAAAAGACGATAAACTTCGAAAATTTTGCTGAAGTGAAATTTTAAAAGTTTATTGCGTTTTTCTTGTATGTTTCTTTGTAAACAAATTACAGGAATAAAAACACCCTGCTGAATTTTCTTAGCTCGCGTTGTTGAGATGTCATCTGCGCTAATGTAAATTATGTTACCTCAGATGTTATGAATCCATCCATAACAAAACGGCTAACCCTATCGGTTTTTAGTACTACTATTTTCGAATGTCTTGTTTAATCGCAGAATTTCTGTGATTAAGTAAAGCGAATATTTCTATAATGAAGTAGTGACACAGTAGAGTCCATCTTAACCGAGTTACCGAAAAACAATTCATACATAATTTATGCTAAGGAGTCAATGAACAGGATGGGTTGGAGAAAAATTGGAAATTTCACGACGAAAATTAAGTTGGTGATGAACTTTTATTCAGCCTAGCACAAAGACTTCCGGTTTCGGAAACTTTTCCCGAAGTAGATAATGCTGAGTGGATGAACGCAGATAAGTAGCAAGAAATTACAGATAATGATTGTAGACATTATTGAAAACCGCGAACTCTTAATAAAAGGCGTAACATTGCAGCAAGGAAACGCTTATCTTCCAATTAACCAAAAACTATCCAAGGACTTCTTCAAATAAACAATTTCATTCCGAATTTTTATAAAAGCATTGGGTGTACGTCAGAAAACTTGAGTAATTAATACTATAAAAATTAATAAATTGTGTGTAAATTTATATTTCTTAGTAACAAATTATGAAAACACGGTCTATCCGAGTCCATATTAACCCGGATCTTAAAAATGGGAATGGTTTGTCATGGCAGATATGCCATAGATTTTCATGTCTTAGGATGTACTACCCTAGATTTTCATCTCTTAGAATGTAATGCCATAGATTTTCATCGCTTAGAATGTAATGCCGTAGATTTCCATCTCTTAGAATATGCCATGGATTTCTGTCGCTTAGAATATGCCATGGATTTCCGTCGCTTAGAATATGCCATGGATTTCCGTCGCTTAGAATATGCCATGGATTTCCGTCGCTTAGAATATGCCATGGATTTCCGTCGCTTAGAATATGCCATGGATTTCCGTCGCTTAGAATATGCCATGGATTTCCGTCGCTTAGAATATGCCGTGGATTTCCATCGCTTAGAATATGCCGTGGATTTCCATCGCTTAGAATATGCCGTGGATTTCCATCGCTTAGAATATGCCGTGGATTTCCATCGCTTAGAATATGCCGTGGATTTCCATCGCTTAGAATATGCCGTGGATTTCCATCGCTTAGAATATGCCGTGGATTTCCATCGCTTAGAATATGCCGTGGATTTCCATCGCTTAGAATATGCCGTGGATTTCCATCGCTTAGAATATGCCGTGGATTTCCATCGCTTAGAATATGCCATGGATTTCCATCGCTTAGAATATGCCATGGATTTCCATCCCTTAGAGTATGCCATGGATTTCCATCGCTTAGAGTATGCCATGGATTTCCATCGCTTAGAGTATGCCATGGATTTCCATCGCTTAGAGTATGCCATGGATTTCCATCGCTTAGAGTATGCCATGGATTTCCATCGCTTAGAGTATGCCATGGATTTCCATCGCTTAGAGTATGCCATGGATTTCCATCGCTTAGAGTATGCCATGGATTTCCATCGCTTAGAGTATGCCATGGATTTCCATCGCTTAGAGTATGCCATGGATTTCCATCGCTTAGAGTATGCCATGGATTTCCATCGCTTAGAGTATGCCATGGATTTCCATCGCTTAGAGTATGCCATGGATTTCCATCGCTTAGAGTATGCCATGGATTTCCATCGCTTAGAGTATGCCATGGATTTCCATCGCTTATAAAATGTACTGCAATATAGCTTTCCATCGCTTAGAATGTAATACAAAAGATTTCCATCGCATAGAATATATTTTAAAGTAGACAATTTTGATTACCCACTATCTTTTAAGTTATAGAAGTCCAACTTTTACTTCAGAGCGGCACTGCAGAAACTTTCGCTATCTCGAATCCTGATCTGGAGAAACGTGAGAGTTTTTTCTTATGGTAGTTAAATTACTCTGCTTGTTGCATATAATTTTACGATTGCCCGCATGCTGCGTCGTTTCATGCAAGTAACCTTGAATTTCTTTGTACGTTCATAGCAGATTTCAGCTGGTATATGTATTTTTTCCTTTAAATTTTTATTTTTATTTATAGTATGTATGTATATTTTTTCAAAGATTGTTTTTCATTGAGAAGCTGAGGCACTAAAGTTTAAAAGGGGTCAGGTGATATTTTTTAAACTGAATTTTTATTTTATTTTTTTCACTCGATTATATTTATTCATTATTTTATTCGATTTAAAATTGTCAATTTTTAATATTTTAAAGAAAACCGCACTCAAAAATCTGCACTGGAACAAAAAGAATTTTAGTTACCACCTGTACAGCATAAGGAATATTCGTTTTTAAATAATTTTATTTAACCCTGGAGGACGCGCCGGTCCTGATAGACCCGGAGTGCGTACAGTTTTTACAATTGTCACCACTATCTTTTAAAAAGTAATCTTCAACTTCTTTTATCGCAAAATTGTCTCCGACTAAATAAGGTGACGATTATTATTTGTATTTAGTGGTGACAAAGTAAAAACCATTCATACCCTGGATATGCGCGCGTTCTCCCGGGTTAAAGTGGTTATTTTGTAATTTGCGAGCATAATGTCACGAAAATGAGTTGCCAGATTCATATGAAATTTCAACATCTTGTACACAAAGCCACAGCAACTCTTATTTTTGCGTCAACACCAACCCGTCACGGACCCGAACATTTGAACTCACCCGGACTCGACCCCGATCCACAACAAAACTGTGATGTTTGTGCACGCCCTCTCGCCTCTAGAAGCACCCTCTTTTGTCGAAAGAGGAGAAACAGATCAGAACCTGAGGTAGCTTCATCTAGGAAGGTGAGCTAAAAAAGGCTGTGAACGGCCGTGGACACTCCCGGTCGTAAAGAAACAAACGAAACCCATATAAGGAATGGGATAATTATAAGTGTTATTCCGTGTGGCTAGTGTATGTCAATCGTGATGTCCTCCGTGTTGTAATAAACGTCTCATGTTGAAGAAATTGGCCATTGATTGAGAGAAAAGCCCACACGCGACCATCCGGTCGTTCTTACAAAAACATTATTGTTAACCCGACCCGAACCGCGGGTTGCTGTCTGCTAAAATCTGATTACGCGACCCGATGCCGGACTCTAGTTAATAAAGTACATAAAAGTTTTGTGTTTATACACTTTAGATTCAAGTCTGTTGTGAATCGAGAAAAATTTTGCCGTGTTTGGTTACTGGTTAATTTCTGAAGGACTTTTCCGTTGCGGATTGTGTTAGATCTGATCCGTGAAGAATTCTAAAACTGCATTATCAATCGATATTTACGAGTGCTACACGGAAGAGAAATTATGCTTACCTACCGCCTATTTCATCCGAGATACTCTTAATTCTAATGAAACTTATGCATGATGCTAGCTAGGTTTTAAATATGTCATTCCCTTGGAGATTACGCGTACATATTCAGCAACAAAATAATTGTAAGCGATCCCTCACGCTTCCATTAATCATTTATGTGAGTAGTAAACTGCCAACATTCTGTCTGCTCCTGTTGAACGTGAATTCGTGATAAAGACACGTTCCAGGCATGTGTTCGCTTTCGATTACGACAAAGGCCGGACATACGTTGGGACTACGAATAGCCTTATCAAAAGCGGACAAGATAAATAAAAATCTGGTTTCCGTCATGGTACGAACACTTTTCTTTTGTTCATTGACTTTCTCATTAATTCGATGTTTAATGGATTGTTAATAGATCTAGAGTTGCATCGCACGTGTTATATTGTTATCATCGTAGTTACACAGATGGTTATTATTAGAGATAGCGTGATATTATGAGAGTATGATGGGATATGTGTCAAGCCTGTTTTGATTATGTGATGAATGTGTGATTTTTATTTATATATGTATTTTATTAAGAAAATTTAGGACGTTTCTTCAGGAAACATGATTTTTGTGTAAGTGTGTGATGAAGAAAAGGCGAGTCAAAGGTCCTTAGACAAACTTCATGTAATAACGTAGTTCTTTTGTTATTTATATATTTTTTATTTATCGAAAAAAATGTGAAAGTAGAGAATATTCAGCGCTGACCTTGCCTTTAAAAAGTGCCGGACTTATTATTTGTCTTATTGGATTTCTTATATGAGTGATTGTCAGATATGGGCTAGGATGTAAGTTTTTTTTGTGGGCTCTAATCTTCTTTTTTCAGAAGCTTATTATTATTATTTGGTCTGGACGTAGGCCTCCAAGTACAGGACCGGAATGCATTGTTCCCGCCCCACCCTCTTAGGGCGGCTTTGAAAATGTTTCTACTGAAACGTGGGTTTTGTGTATATATTTTCTCTTGTTAATTCCGAGATGTAACGGCTTGTTGATTGATCCTGAATTGCATCACATGTGACGTAATGTTTCTATTGTAGGTGCACAAATTATTAGAAAAAAGTGTTCTGTGATTTTTTTTCTTTATGTATAAAATCACATTAAATAATCTGTGAAATACATTTTTTTCCAATTTATTTTATAAAAACATAAAATGAATATATTCAACATTTGTGCTGAAAGATTGTTTTTGTATAATTTAAGGACCCATGTGAATCTTTGGTCACATATCTGTTTTAATCAGCCAATTCTATTTTAAGAATTTCAACCATTTTTTAGATTTAAAAAGATCGCGAAAGATCCTATATCGAGTCATATCTCAATGATAAAATAATTTTCTGATTCTCTTGTGATTGAATCCTGAAAATCTGAGGTCAATAATGTATTAATTTTTAGAAGGATTGCGAAAATCGGAAATTTGCGCCACTTATGCATTTTAAACACCTTTTCGCATTACAACCTGGCCAGCGGAGAGAAGTTTTGCTTTTTAAAATGAGAAAATGCTTATGAAAACAAGTTTTATCCTTATGAAAAGGATTTGGATAACTCCCAAAAGCAAGTTCTGACTACGCCACTGACTGAAAATCCAACTTTTCAGCCTTTTATTTACGAGTATATCTCCAGCGCGGTTCAATTTGTCATCGCGTACTGTTAATGATTTTTATATCGCCATCTAATATTCACGAATTTCGTTTAAATCAATTTATCACCGTGTATCAATTGCAGGGATCTGTTAATTATGACTCAACGTGACCATCTGCTATACAAACCGAATAGAAGTGGTCCCCAGTGATCCCCAGAACCCATTTTCTGAAAGCCTGTCATGCGTAAAATTTGTGCTGTTTTATGTTCTATCCAGATTCATTCACCAGTATCTCCATATGGTCAATATGGAATATTATGTACGTACACTTGCATGTGGTTATTAACTAATAGGTGGTTTGAGATTGTCTGTTAACTTTGTGGTATTAGAGTATAATTTTAAAAGGACGCTTTTTTTGCCTGGATGGTATTTTTTATTAGAATTATAGACCTTCACAGAGGCACGTCCTGGCTGAGTTTTTAAATTAAACAGTTGACTACTTGTTGAATCTTAAGTCTAGTAATAATAATAATATATCTTTGTAGAATAAAAATTTAAGTTATGGGATACAGTGGAACACTGATAATAAATGAGCTTAGTTAAATCGAAGCATCAGATAAATCGCTACATATTGTAAGGAAAACAAATTATAATAAATAAAATGCTAAATTAGAATAAATTATTAGAATAATTAAAATATTTAAAATATAACAAATTATAATAATTATAATAACTATAATTATAATAATTATTATAACTATAATAATAATCATAACAAAATAATTGTAATAAACAATTATAAAAAAAAAAAAAATACAAAGTCCGAGTATAACGAAAAATTTTCAGGCTCTTTTAAACCTTCATAGTAAGCGGTTTTCACTGTATGCTTATTTGTATAGTTATACTTAAAAAATATATACATTATTGGATAACATTTTCAAATATAAAATTGTTAATTTTAGAACGTTTTTAGAGTGTTTAATACCTCACGTAGTGACTTACAGAACTAGTTGCTTTCCTTCGGCGTTAATTCAATTTCTATGATGGAAGTTTACAATGATCCACTCGCTGTACTCACTTATTCTACTTTGCTCACCTTGCTGTGTTCATCGCATTTGTATGTACTCACTCAAAATGAATCGTTATTTTAGCGTACACTAACTAGGTTAAGAGAAGTAGCAATATTCGTGAACTATCTTTTATATTTTTTGCATGTTAATGTTTCCTAATGTATACCGCCATAAGCGCATATGCAATACTGTTTCATACAAATGAATCACGAAAGTACATCATAATTAATGTATATTATGATAGTCATTCCTTCATTTATTATATTTCTGTTGAATCAGTCTGCCATTGTGCCTGATATTTATATTATGGTTAAAAAAAATAATGAAATTTTAAAAGTATTTTCATCCTTATTCTCGCTGTTATGTGGCAAAATATTTTATGTTCATATGTCCTAGGTCAGGGGTGATGAACCTTTGCACGTGTGCGTGGCAGAAGTTCCTAAACTATATCTATAAATTTTGTAATGTGCCAAATTTTACTTAGAGATTGCAGCATATGCGGCTTATACGAAATACTCGTTAGCAGGGTTCGGTGATATATATCAATGGATATATATCATGATACATATTCGATTTTTTTTTTAAATATCATGTTTTTTCAATATTTTCGATATTTTCATACACTTGATATTTATTTTCAAAACATCGTGAACGATATTTTTAACATTTTACGTCAAAACAAGTGTAAATGAATTTTTTAAATGTTGTGTCTTTCTGTAGATAAAGAACTTTTGCTCCGGCAGTAACTTTGGTACTACTTGGTTATCCTGTCGACCAATTTCGCCAAATTATACAATTCGCCAAATTATACAAATTGGCATAATTTTTATTTTATTTAACGAAAGAACAAATAAATTAGTAAAACATTTATAAAAATACAAATAAAAAGTCGAATTAAAAATCGCTTGATAACGTAACAAACACGTGTATCGTGTTTAATGTCAAGAGATTGTGACATTTACGATCAACCATTATTGGCATTTAATCTTATAGTTCGGCGATAGTTGTTCGGTCGACGGGATAATCAAGTAGTACCGTAACTTTTTTAGCGGAATATATATTATTCTCCAAGCTTTACGTTTGAGGCTCAATTTTAACATATAGAACCAAAAATTATGAGGAATAATATTTACTTAGACGAGCTATTCAGAGGCGTCGCGTTGGGGTGTTATTGGGGGTAGAGCCTCCCCCTCCAATATATGTGAACTTGGGAAATTTGAGTTTAGAGTTGGGAAATTCCAGGTTTTTGAAGTACTTTTTTTTTTTTTTTTTTAATAATAGCAAAAAAAAAAAAAAAAAAAAAAAAAAAATGTTTTGCTGTCTACTTTTCTGAGTTCTGTAATAGTAAGCAGGATAAATTATCAAAAGAAATACAAAAAGCGGCCAGACTCAATTTGTCATCGTGTTTCTCTGTGCTGCGAAAATATCGTACATCAACAATTCTCTCATCTATTTCCTCGAAAACTTTGTTCCTTTCTCAAAAATCTCAAACTATCATGAGGTTATTTTCATATGAAGTACGATTATGACTCGTACACAATAGAAGACAAAATATTTCATTAAATGAAACCAATAGTTATAATTTTTATGCTTTTAGTTTCAGTACTTTTCTTTGGAAAGATTTTTTTAACCATTTGGAAAAATGGTTATTGTTCTCGTCAGGGTAGGAAATGAAAAGCATATCTGAATGTTTTTATTGGTTTAATCCGCATTTTATTCTTTTTGTGATTGGTCTATACAGTAATCTGTATTTCCCTTTAGTTTCCACAGAGATGGACAACAGAGTGTTGCCACTATGAAAAAAAGTAATAAAAACTACAAAAAAAAAAAAAAAAAATTAGAAACAAATTGAGATACAGCTTTCAAACAAATTGCATTTAAAAGTACATTTTTTTTCTCTACACGACGATGTAAAAAGTAATATTGTGGGATGTTTAGAAGTTTAAGAATGAAATTTCATTTAAAATGTGTCATCAGATTTCTTGGAAATCTGACGACGGAAAAGCCTTTTCCCGAACAGCCAATGAAAGGCTTGGATAATACTCAAGTTTCAGGTGGATAATAACTAATGAAAATGAAAGAAAATGAATAACAGTTTCTGCCAAAGAGTTAATTTTAATTTGTAAGATTTTCACGCGCAAAAGGAAAATGGAATAAGCCAATTAAAAATAACAAAAAAAAGATAAATAGGACAGGAATGAATACATATGAATATTTCGCACCAAATACGAGTCGCAGGCGATTTCTGTCGCTTGGAATTTTTACGTGTAATAACACTATAAATGTTTAATTCATGGCGTACGTAATGTATGATCAACTCCGTGCGATTTTTTTAGGTCTTAAATTTTAGTCTTTGAAAAAATCATTTTCCAAATGGTCGTTGTAATTTGTTAAATTGCTTTTTTTTTTTTTTTTTTTATACGTTTAAGTATTATTATTATTAAACACACATTGCACATATCATTTCAGTTGGAAAATAGAGCAATTTGTTTCAAGTTGGGAAATTTTTGAATTATAAGTTGGGAAATTTTTGAAAAAATATCTGTAGCTACGCCCCTGGAGCTATTAAAGATAAACTGACTAAGTTATTTACAGCTTCATTAGAAAGACGCTTTTCTGATTTTAGTTTTGTTCAGTTTAAATTGTATGACAAGTTAAAGAATGAAAAAGCAGATAAGCTTACATTTTTTATCGAATTTTTCTTTAAAAACAAACTATTTCATATTTTAAATTTTATTGTATAAAAGCATAAAATTTTCTTAAAATTTGATACTAAATCCTATAAATTGTCTCTGTGATAAGTGTAAAATGTGTATTGTGCCATTTTTCAGTTAGTTGATCTTTAATTTTGTTATTTGTGTAATAATCTTTTCTTTTTCATAACATTTGGAATATTGTTTTATTAATTTTCATGCTAAGTGCATTATATTTCTAACTTATATTGAGCGTGAAAATATTTAGCATCGATAAGTTGGCTATTTTGAAAATATCGGATATTTGTGAAAATATCATGATACTATTTACGAGCTTTGTTGGTTACTCGAATCAATAACTTTCATGTATTAAATAACACACAACAAGAATCAAAATCTGATTTTTCTGTTGATTGGAATCAGCCATTAATTTGTGGAATTAATAATTTTTCAGAAATGTGATTTGATTAAGTGGCACATACGAGAAGAAAAACCGAATTCTTGCACTTTGAGACATCACAGTGGCACGTATCGACGAAAATGTTAACTATTTTAAAATTACTGTATACAAAACTTATGAGCGACCTGATTAACATTCCACTTATTTCAGCTTTCTATTTATAATAGTTAATCAATTATTGAAATTTAAAATTAGTTTTCTTTGTGAAAAACTATGTATCTAAGAATTTAAATACGTGATATTCAACAACTAAGAATAAAACTTGGTGCTTCGATATTCAATGACAGTCGCGCGTATTACTTTTCAAGAAATAGAAATATGTTTTTTGTTAAATCTACATAACAATTCTAATAATGTGAAATAACTTAATTTCTAAAAATTCACGTTCTTGAACAATTGCTAAAATGTGGCAGTAATAATTATGTAGTTAAAAATTACTATTAATGCTACTGGATAGTTTGATAGTTAAGAGATATGACATTTACAAACTCGGCGTAATCTATTAAAACATTTAGATAGAATGTCGAATATTTTCTGTTAAATAAATTCTTAACTTTATTTAAAACTTATGTAGAAAACTTCAGAGACAGCTTGTGTAACTCCCCAAAGGCTAGGAATATACATACAGCAGCGTTTGAAGTTTATTTTATTTGCACATTTTTAAATATTGGCTTAATTTGTCATAAACGCTCATTTTGAAATCCCGCGTTTCAAAAGAGTATGTATCGTAATAGATAATGAGACGTTTAACAAATTATCCTTTTAAACTCATCTTGAAGATTTTAAATGTCACGGTGTCGGAGAAGGGAAAAAAATGTGCACATGTGTTATAGAAAAGGGATGGAATAGCTGTGAGAGCGAAAGCCAAAATGAATATATGAATGGATGACTTTTTTTTCGTACAGCGAAATTTAATAGCGTCGTTATTAATGGCATCTATTCATGCTGAAGTCTGCGGGCAGTTTTTCATCACATAAAGGCGTCATTTCTCCTGCATTCTATACCTTATGTTTATCAGTGAAAAAAAAAAAAAAATAGCATAAATACCTACCTTGAATGTTCCAGACCATTCCATTTTTAATAAAGTAAAACTTGCAATAAGTATAAAAGTAAAAATATGTGTGTTTGTTATTTTAAAATATAAGGTTTTGAAAATTCTGGTGTGATTCAACTTTTCGGAAACACAGTTACTTGCCCTTGGTAGAATTAAGTAGTAAGGTAATATCGCTCACCCACAAGAAAAGTGACACATCTCACAAAAATTCATTTTGCGTTTTATTCCGGTAATAGGTCTGTCATAGGTGTGTCTTGCTACACAAACAGTTTCATAAGAGTATTTATACGTAAAATCACTTTATTGCGCTATATGTCCATTTGTGACCACTGAAGAGGGATGGATATTGTGGGGGGGAGGTAAAATTACTTAATCCTCCAAACACCATCCTACGTTTTCATTCTGAAGGGTTTTATGCTTTTATGCCCGTTTTTATTCCTGCTTGCAGAGCTAAGTGCTGCAATTTCATGTTACAGTAAAATCATGCAAATTCTCTTTTGCCTCGCCTGTGAAATTTACTTCTCTCGAGATGTGTCACTTTACTTGCGGGTGAGCGATATGCTCAGTTTTGTGGCATTTGCTGTGAATATTTGTAGTATTCGGTATATGCAAAAGTAAGTTCCGTTTTTGCTAACAATTACATTTTTATTTATGTTATTACATGTTTATTCCATTTAAACGTCTACTGACAACGAATTGATCAACATTCCGTGCTTCTGACAATTGTTGAGTTTGTGTGTTGTCTTCATCCAATAAAGTTACAATTTCTATCTTCATGTTCTGCGTCAACATCGAATAAACCTTCTTTAAGTTGACTGAACCACCTTCTATACACTATATGGCCAAAGGTGACTGGTCACTTGCGATTTTAGGCATTTTGTTAAATATCTAGAAAAATACATGAACTACCTGAAAATGCAGGTGTGTAAACAGTATAGTGTAAACAGTCATATATTTCCGCGAAGATTTTTTCCCGAAACCCCATAGGGGACCGTCAACAAATTGAAAAAGAACGAATAGCTTTTGAATAACCCTGTCAAAACTAATGTAGCAAAAGCGTTCAAACTCGAGATTATTAATAAGTGGCTTATTGTAATATACTGTGTTCACTTTTATGAGGATAGCATGTATACTCGTAGAGAAATTAAGATTTTTATAAAAACAGTCTCAAATTTCGCCAAGTTTTTTGCTTATAATTTGGAGAGTTCTTAATATAAAAAAAAAGTTCTTTTCAGATAATATGACAAACAACAATGTACTACAATATACTCTGCAATCAGAATTAAAAAATAATAAAAATTGGATGAAAAATAAGCAGGTTTACTAAGCAATGTTTCACTGCGCATGCGCAAATGCAATCAAAATATAATGTGCATAATGTATTAGAGTAACTTTTGTGAAAGTCTCAAAATGATAGCATGAAAATTCTGAAAATTATCGTCGATAGAATAAGCTCGAAATCCGTTGTTCCCAAAAGGAAGCAAAAAGATGAGGGGTTGTATCCAAATAGTAGTACGTGCAATATTGTGTACGCTATCTTGGCACTAATCAACAGATATTTCATACAACCCCTCATCTTTTTGCTTCTTTTTGGGAACAACGGATTTCGAGCTTATTCTATCAACGATAATTTTCAGAATTTTCAAGCTATGATTTTGAGACTTTCACAAAAGTTGCTCTATATACTTAGCTAATACATTATGCATATTATATTTTGATTGAATTCGCGCATGCGCAGTGAAACATTTTTTTAGTAAAAATGCTCGTTTTTCATCCAATTTTTTTATTATTTTTTAATTCTGATTGCAGGGTATTATGTTCAATGTTGTTTGTCATATTTTCTCAAAAGAGCTTTTTTTTTAATATTAAGAACTCTGCAAATTGTAAGCAAAAAACTTGGCGAAATTTGGGACTGTTTTTATAAAAAATCTTAATTTCTCTACGAGTATACATGCTATCCTCATAAAAATGAACACAGTTTATTACAATAAGCCACTTATTAATAATCTCGAGTTTGAACGCTTTTGCTACATTAGTTTTGACAGGGTTATCCAAAAGCTATTCGTTCTCTTTCAATTTGTTGACGGTCCCCTATGTGGTTCAGGAAAAAATCCTCACTCAAATGTATGACCTGTGCTATTCTGTTTACACACCTGGAGTTTCAGGATAATTCCTCATGTAGTTTTCTAGATATTTAACAAAACATCTAAATTCACAAGTGACCAGTCATCTTTGGCCATATAGTGTACATACTTTCAGAAAAAGCTTGTTCACCGTAGGCTTCTACAAGTATACGATGACTTTCAGCAGTGCTTTTCTTTAAATTATAAAAATGACAAAACTACCCGCAAATGACGATTATTTGACACAAAACTATCTATTTTAAATCGAATAAAAAACTGTTGTTTACATTTAATCGAATGTCATATACTACATTTTGAAGGTTATGAGCAGACTTTTCAAAAGCATGTATTACCAGATTCACATAACACATAAGATCACTTACGCCATGTATTAGAAAAACGGAACTTACTTTTGCATATACCCAATATTACATTTTAATTCATTAGTAATTCAAAATCTGAATTACTTCATTATACATAATTTTTCAATGAGCGATACATGATCTAACCACACTTTGTTTTTAAATGTGCTTAATACATAAAGTATAATATTCACTCCATGGGCTTTCACGGGCTATAACTTCACATTTCTTGTATCCGGTCATAAATTGTATCGTTCGTTTAATGTTTCGTTCCCGTTTTGGATTGAGAACATTTATCGCGTCTTTCGCACGTCTTCTCATATCGAACTCTTAAAAAGTATCGCGTATCGTACGCCATTCTCATTTTGAGGCGAGAAAACGTTCACTTCTCTCATACATTGCCATATGAATTTTAGCATAGTTTAGCTCCTTCGCGACGAGCGTTGCCTATACGTGACACATAAAATGCTGATAATTCCTTATTATTCCCAGCATTTAAAAATTTTGCGTGATTTAATCAAAGTATTTCTGCAATTGAATTGGATAAAACATTTTATTAAGCTAAATAATGCTATAAAAAGTGATAAAATACAGTGAAATACGGTTAACACGAAAACGCTTAACAGGAAAAATCGGTTAACACGAAATGATATAGCGGTCCGGACAGTATACAATGCATTTAATACATTTTTTTTTCTTTTAACAAGAAACAAAAATCGTTTAACACGAAAAAAATTCGCTTTCGATCTAGTTAGCTTGAGATAAAATTGGTGAATTTTGTGTCAAAACCACTGGATTTTCGGTGAGAATAAGTGAATTTCGTAGTTTTTTTTAAAAAATAAATTAGCTTATGTTTTATGATCACGATGGCTAAGAAATCGGTGCGAAAACAAACTGCTATTTCGCTTCAAATGAAGATGAAGCTGCAGTTGATGATAAAGAAGGAGCAAAGAGTTTGGCATTGCCAATTCTACATTATCAACAATAATAAAAAACGTTATTACGTACAATAATAAAAAACGTCCCATTACGTTCATGTTTCTGCGCAGTATGTTTAAGCGAGAGAGAAAACGTATGAGAACTGAGGATTATAGACAGCTTTGCTTATTTGGCTCAAACAAGCTAGATCTCAGAATGCTGAAAAAGACACTTAAAAAAAAAAAAATTGATTCCCCCGCCCCTTTTTTTACTTGCTTTTTATTCTAATGGATGCAACTTACTAATAGTTTAACAGGAAATTGAAAGAAAATTTGACGACATCGAAAATATGTGAGTTTTGTTCTTTTTTCACGAATCTTTTAACGCGAAATTCTTTAAACACGAAAAAAAATTTCGGTCCCCTAAGTTTCGTGTTAAACGTATTTCACTGTATTTTTATATAGATTGACGAACGTTTCATCGCACAAACGGTGACATTTTCAAAATCAGTCATGATAGAAAATATTTTCGCAAAATTTAAAAACAGTAATTTGGTAAACAATGTCACGAGACATCACGCATAATGAGAAACAGTGCAAACATAAAATAAAATAAAAATTAAATTGGATATTTGTGAGCGCGGATTAATTTTTACTATTGTTACTAAAATTGCATAACATCTCTTTCCAAATTTTAGGTAAATCAAGGGACACTGAATCATTGCAAATATTCTTGTTGCGTAAAAATATCTCTATTAGGGATGCACCGAATAGTGATTTTGGCCGAATACTGAATATTCGGTCTACAGGGGAATTGAATACCGAATATTCGGCTAGCCGAATAGTAACTGTTAGGCCGAATACGAATATTCGGCTTGTCGAATACCTTTATACTTCAGAGTTTAAAGGCACATAATATTTCAAACAGAAACTTTCATTCTGATAAACAACAGCTTTTTTCAAGTAAACTTTATGCTGAAAAAAACTGCTTTGAGTTATTTAAGAAGAGGATAGTTATAAGTCATAAAACTTTTTAAATTAATAAAATTTTAAATTTCATGGCTTCTTCAATGAATTAAAACAAATGAATAAAATTTTCTTAAATTCTAAAACAAACATTTTAAAATCAAAGAGAAATTGTGAAAAAATTGTACAGGATTCTATATTATTTGTTTGCCAGGAAGAGACTAAAGTAAAAGTAAATAAATAATTCAATCTTCAAATTTTATATGGTGGCAACTCAGCAAGAATAACTGTTCTACCCCCTCTGATTAAGCGAGGGAGTTTTTAAATGCATCCTAGATCGGAGTCTGGAGTGGGCGATCATTTTCAGAGATTGTAAACGCTGTTCTTAAAATCTTAGCAAGAAACAGGTTATTTACTGGATAATGTTCAGGAACTTGCATGTGTACATAATTAATTCCTATGAAAATCCTCGAGATTAGTTAATTTTCTTAAATAATACTTAACAAACAGCAAATAAATAATATAAAAACATTCTCTTTTATTTAAATATGATTCTGTTTCTAATTATTCTGAATATCTTTATAAGTTGACTGTTAAATGTAGAAATTGTATAAGGTTTTTAAAAAATATGCTTTAAAATTTTTTTTAAGTATTCGGTTCGACCGAATATTTCGATATTCGGCATACCGGATATTTCGGTATTCGGCATATCGAATGTTCCGATATTTGGCATACCGAATAGTTTGATATTCGGCCAAACCGAATATTTTCTAACATGTCCGAATACTGAATAGATACCGAATATTCGGTGCATCCCTAATCTCTATTGAATCCCGGATAATGGATGGAAATAAAATCTTGATGGATAAAAAACTAAAAAATTTTAGTTTAAAAAACCGGTGATAAAAGATGAAAAATTCTGTAATGGATGGTTATGAATCATGATTTATCAAAATCGATCCACACGTTTATGTAACCGTGCTTTTATATACTTACACGCAATGTTGCATTGATAACGATTTCTCTTGAGAGACAGAGACAGAGAGAGAAATATATATTAAAAATTGACGAATACCGTGTGAAATATTCTGATGCATTCAATTTATTTGTGTGGCAGAAACTGAATATCTTTTCTGTAACTTTTCTCCAATTCCACTTGAAATGCATCTGCTGCGGGATGCATTGTGTAATTGCATTTATTGCTTGATTTTATTAATTTGTTTGGTCTCCGAGTAAACATAATCCATTCTAAGTAAAAATAATTAAATGTCGTGTGTTTCATATTTTCGTTTATGGCAATTGTTTTCGTAAGCAGACGATTTATCTAATTTCCTTTTTAGTACTAGTTAAACATATTGCATTGTTTCTTAAGGGGTCTCGGGTCTCTTGAGGCTTTAAAATTTTCGATTTTTTAATTTTTTTAGACGTTAAACTCCTATCGTTTCTGAAAATTTTGATATAATTGTTTCGTTGAAATTCCTATTACAACTGAAGTTATGGTTTTTACATTTATACACGTTCAACAGCTGAAGCGTCGTTTCGGAAACTTTGAAGCCCTTTTTCTCCAAATGACGTTTTTGGGCATAACGTGCACGATATCTCAAAAACTTATGAATATTTTTTCATGAAATTTTTTGAAAACATATGTTTCATGTTAGCTTGTATAAATTGAACCTAAAATTTCCTTTTTATTGTTCAAAACAATATTTTTTAGGTGATTATAGTGTTGAAATTTTCTTAATTTTGCATTAGCTAAATACAACTTTGTATTGAAAATATAAAAAAAGCTTTAAATACAAATTTATTTAGGTTCAGGGTAATTATTACAATCTGAAGTATAAATAGGCACCAAAATTTTCATTCTAGTTGCAATACTTATTTTGTAATCGTGCGCGTAAGCTGTTATGCCGATTTTTTGCTCGTCAAATGTCTAACAGTTTGGAGCCCCCTGTAAAGGATAATTCTGCATCTTATAATTTTTTAACTACATGAAATGAAAGAACATACTTATATATTTTATTCCATTTAAAATTGTGTCTTAAAGTCAAATACATTTTAAGACATTAAATGTTGAAAATGGTCTTTTTCATTTTTTCCAATTTTAAGAGCCCTGGGACCCCTTAAGAAACAGAACAAAATTGAAATATCTATTAAATTATTATTTAACTGCGAGTGAAACGTTGCTTTTATTAAAGACAGATTTTACACACTAAAATAATACATTTCAAATGTTATTTTATTAAAAACAGAATTAATATAAAAAAAATACATTTTTCTTGTCTTTAAAGAAGTATCAATGTATGTGTAACTGTATTGTTTAGCTCCTTCGCGACAAGCGTCGCCTATGCGTGACTCATAAAGTGTTCAGAAACCTGGATTTTCCTACCGATAATTTTTTATTGAAAATTTTGCCTTATTTAATCAAAGCATTTCTGCAATTCAATTAGACAAAATCTAGTTAAAAAACAGGTGATAAAATATTACAAAATTCCGTAAAGGATGTTCATCGAGAAGTGGTTAATGAATCCTAATTTATCAAAATCGATCTACACATTATAAAATCGTGCTTTCACTTGCACGCTATGTTGGATTGATAACTCTTGAGAGGAAAAAAAAATCTTAAAGATTGGCGAATCCAATGGCTGATATTCTAATGCATTCAATTCATTTGAATAGCAGAAACTGAATATCTTTTCTGTAACTTTCCTCTAATTCCTTTTGAAAATTGAAATGCTCTGCTGCGGATTGCGTTCCGTAATTACATTTATCGCTTGATTTTGTTAATTTGTTTGGTATCCGAGTAAACAGAATCCATTCTAATTGAGAATAATTAAATGTTGCGTCTTGTATATTTTCGTTTATGCGGCAGTTGTTTTCATAAGCATATACGATTTATGTAATTTTCGCTTTAGCACTAGTTAAATTAACATATTGCATCGCTTCTTATGAAATTGAAGAAATTTCAGGTTTATCATAAATTATGGGAATGCTCGGAAAAACCCCAGAAAAGTTGGGAAAAAAACCGTTTTTTTTTCTTTTCAGTTTTTTTCCGAAGGGCTATTTTTCATTTTTTCCAAATTGGAAAAATTGAAATTTTATTTATAAAATAATTTATAGTAGTCAAAATTAATTTATTGTAGTCAAAATTTTACAATTGCTACATTCTGATACTTTTATTTATATTTTTTTCATGTTTAGTGTCCCTCATGAAAACCTTAACATGGAAAATCTTATGTGTAAACAGAGATCTCTTTAGAAAGAACTTGAGTCTCTTAAAGGATCCTTCAGTTTTTTTCCCCCTTAAAACACATGACCTTTAACAAAATTCTTTCTCTTAAAAATAGACATTTCAGAATTTTTTTACAATCTCCAAATTAAATCCTTCACAAATGCAATGATTTTAGAAAAAAAAAAAAAAAAAAAAAAAAAAACTGTTGTATAATAGCTGCAATAACCAATGAATCTATTATCTAGCTATTTATATGTACAAAAGACTATCTCAATAATGTCTAAATAAGAACTTAAACATGATAAAATTCCGGTTACATTTTTTACATTTCATTCATAGTTTTTACAAGTTAACAATTTCGCAAAAACATGATCATGTGAAAAAAAATCCAAGCAAATCCCTGGTAAGATAATTGAATGCAACTTCTCTCGTTAAAAATGAAAATTCATGTGCAAAAGTATTTCAATATTATACCAATAAATGAAAATGATAAGACGGAAAATTTAATGTAAAATTTGAAACATACAGTTGAAATTATGTATATTTTTTTTTCTTTTCTTGAAATATAGATTCTTAGAGTTGTCTAAATGTATTTTCAAAAAATATAAATACATACAAACTTTGCAAAGAAAATGTAACCTAATCTCTCTGAAAAATCTAGTTGAAAACAACTTTTAAACATATGGAAAAATCCACCTGTTTTAAAAGTTTCATTAAAAAAAATACCGCTTTCAATATTAAGGATCTAAATCTTAATAAAACATAGTTTGGGTTTAGTCTGGAAAGCTGTACCAAAACTACATATACAGGAAATGAAAATTATAACTGTAAGGGGCGGAAGTAATATTGTAAAATAATACCAATTTTTAAACAACGGAAGATTTGAAAATGATAATATAGCATTTATAATAATACCAGAACTACTATAATTCGTTTCTTTTGCACTGGCATCCTTTATGTATTTGAAAACCAGTACTATGTAGATGAGATGTACAATACAGTTTAAAACTGCTTTAAAACAACAGTGATATTGGTTGAAACTAAAAGTTTTTTTAGTTGTTGTTTTTTAATTTAGTTCTACTGATATAATTAAACAATTTCTACTGAAAAATCATTTCAACAGACACATGATATATTACAACCATTGGTGTTAAATTAAGCTAGAAAAGCTACTGTCAGAATTCTGAGACTGAAAGGATAAACTTTTAAAAGCTGGCTTTTTTTCCCTATCTTTTTTAATAACATATTCACATGTAAAGGGAAAATAGTTTTTTTTTAGTGTGCATAAATATTGAAAAAGTTTATTATTGTATACTTTTTAAGAAAATATAACTTATTTTTGAGAAAAATTTATAGGAAATCAATTTTTCAGAAAAAAAAAATCCAGAAAAAAAAAACTGTTTTTTTCCACCACTTCAAATTTTCCGGAAAATTTACATCTCTAGTTGTGAGTGAAACGTTATTTTTTTTTTTATTTATTATTATTAAAGACCGATTTTACATACTAAAATATTACTTTTCAAAAGTTATTTTACTAAAATCTTTATTAAAGATTGACGAATGCGCAATATCTGATATTCTACCAGCATTGCATTCAATTCATTTGTGTGGCAGAAATGGAATATATTTTCTGTAACTTTTCTCTGACTTCACATGTAATGCTTTGCTGCAGGATTTATTCTGTTATTACAGTTATCGCTTGATTCTATTCATTTGTTTGGTAGCTGAGTGAATATAATCTATTCTAATTAAGAATAATTAAATGTCGCATCTTTCTGCTTATGGCAATTGTTTTCGTAAGCAGACGATTTACGTAATTTTCACTTTAAATGCCATTTACTACTTGATTCCTTTAATTTGTTTGGTGTATGAGTAAACACTCTATTCTGATTCATGGAGGAAAGAGATAGATGGAGATGCAGTATGCCGTAAAAACGGTTTGTAATAATGATGTGCATTATCGCTCAAATTTAAATGCTCTCATTCGGCACAAACAAAACAAACACATGGAACAGGGACCGGATTTTTTGACATCTTCCGTGCATTTTTTTTTCTCTAAATGAAAATGATCTGCTTATATTGAAGCCTTCTAAAGTAGCATTTCATTGTATTATGAATTACAAACTGTATTACTAGAAGTTTTTTTGCGAAAGCACGTGATTGTGTTTGGGCCGAACGTTGCGGATTTTAGGGTTACATTTTTTGCGTCACCTCCAGCAACACTTCACCACAACACTTCATCTCTATTCCTTCTCTTTACTCCATGATTCTGATTAATAAATAAATAAATGTTGAGCCTTGCATCTTTTTGTTTTTGGAAGTTGCTTTCATAAATAGACGATTTATATAACTTGTACTTTAACACTAGTTAAATAAACATACTGCATTTTGTTTCTTAAGAAACTAAACAAATTTCAAATTTGTCATAAATGATATTTAGTTGTGACTGAAATGTTACTTTCATTAAACACAGATTTTACACTCTAAAAGAATACATTTCAAATGTTATTTTATTAAAAACGGAATTAAGATTAAAGTAATACATTTTATCTTCAGTGAGTCTTTAAAGAAGTAGGTCAATGTCTCTGTAAGGATGTTTATTCAGCAAAATGTCATTATTATATTTTGAAGGTTGGAAATGCTTTTTTGAGGCTTCCTAAGTCCATCTTCACGGAAAGTGATTGCATTAAATAAGCTGTTGGGAAAATCACTTTTTTTCCAGGGAAAGCTGATGTATTAGCATTCATTGATCGAGTACATATCGGATAAGTGGTATGCCGAATTACCGAAATGAAAGATAAATTCATTAAGGCTCTGTCGCAAAATAAAATGAATAAAAATTGAACGAAATAAAATAGTGTTAGTACCAGATGAATTACAATACTCAGTATATCCGAAACATATTGGAGAAGTGATATACCGAATTATAAAACTCGATAATCCGGTACATATCAAGCAATTGGTATGCTGAATTACTGAAATCATCAAATTAAATGGGGGGGGGGGACTTTCTCGCATAAAATGTAAATTATTGTGAATACCTGCGTAAGTTTCTTTTCATTGAGAGATCTTGTAACAATAAGGTAAGTTGTGAAACTTGCAGTATGTTGTAATATTGGAAATCGTTTGATAATCTTAAAGTACAGAATGATTTCTCATTTTTGTTAAAAAAGTTTTTTGTTTATCTTTGTTGCTGCCTATTTTAAAGAAAAAAGGAAAGAAAAATATTATAAGAAATTGTTAAAAAAAAAGGTGGGGGGGGGGGGGGGGAGGGAGAGGAATATTTTTTGCACAAAGTCAAATTATTGTGCGAAAACCTCCGTGTTTATTTCTAAATTTCTCGCGAACAATCCGGTAAACAGATTTTGTAAGAATATGTAAGATGGGAAACTTAAATTGCATTGTATTCAAATCAAATAAATAAATTGATCAAAATAAATAAATAAAAAAAAAAAAAAATTCAAATAAATTGCATTGTAATCAAATTAAATTCCCAAAACGTTTTCGGTCAAATTCACACGGCCATCGTCAGTGTTTATTTAAATGTTATTTCTCTTTGCACATATCCGTAGAGGAGAAACCATTCTAATTAGGGTGGTATGGAAGATAAGTTGAAAGGAAAAGGTATTAAAATTTTTAACAAAACAAGCTTTTATCTAACTATACGGTAATTCTTTCCAGACTCCATGGATGTCATTGTTGCATTGATGGAATTTCTGCATAGTAGATAAAAGCTTGTTTTGTTAAAAAAATTGAGTACCTTTTCCTTTCAACTTTTCTTCCATACCACCCTTATTAGAATGGTCTCTCCTTGACGAACAAGCGCAAACAGAAATAACAACATTTAAATAAACACTGACGATGGCTGTGTGAATTTGGCCGAAAACATTTTGGGAATTTCATTTGATTTTTAAGGTACTTTAATGTATTTTAAATAATTTTATATTATATATGTAGATGTGGTTTGCGCTTTCCAAAACATCCTGACCGCAACGAGAGGGTGCAGCTAATTCTCATGAGAACTAGCAAAGCTTGCAAAACTCAAAAGACAATAAACTTGATGACTAGGTGATTTTGTATCTCCAGCCTGAGAACCGAAGGTTAAAATTCACGGCAGAGTTCTTTTGCGAGCTGACCTGGAAAGACATCCCAGTCAGACTCGGATAGCGCGCTGAAGTATTGACGGCCGGTAAATCTCAGTGAAAGCCCTTCCCCTCCTAAAATTGTAAATATTAGTTGTATTTAGATTTTATGGAAGTCCTCAACATTAGTCTAGATCAAGATTGGCGAACCTTTTTATAGTCGCGTGCCAATTTTTTTAGGTAGCTTTCATTACAAAAAGCTACCTATTGCAGCCGTTCGGAGGAAAGCGATTTCAAAAAATTTCGGTATATTTTCATCGATCATGACCCCCAGACCCCGAAACCACCCTCCGTTCAAAATTGATATATATATATATATATATATATATATATATATATATATATATATATATATATATATCTGACCTATGTCACACTGTAACTCCCGTAATTATGAACCGATTTCGATGTAATTCGGTGTGTACATAGTACATACCAATGTCTCGACCGAGTTCGTTGGCCAGCTTCATCCGCCATCTTGTTTAAAAATGGCGGCCATTTAAAAAATTTTTAAAAATTAAAAAATTGAAATAAGATACCAAAAAATTGGAAAATGAAAAAGATTTTTTTTGTATGTGTTTGACCTTAATACAAAGATTCCGGAACAGTTTTTGTTTCGTCTATATCTAAAAATATGGCTGAGTAATAGCATTTTGAATTTCTATTGTGGCTGACATTTTAAAACGACCTGATTTTTGTCACGCGATAACAGGCGTATTTATGAACCGATTTGGATGTAACTTGGTCTGTACATAGTACATTGTCTCGACCGAGTTCGTTGGCCAGCTTCATTCGCCATCTTGTTTCAAAAGGGTTGCCATTTAAAAATAAATTAAATTTAAAATTTAAAATGAGGTATTAAAAAATTGGAAAATGAAAAAGATTTTTTCTATGTGTTTGGTCTTGATACAAAGATTCCGGAGCAGCTTTTGTTTCTCAAAATTTGTTCTTTTGTTTATATCTTAAAAAATGTTCTAATTATAGCACTTTGAATTTCTAGCATGGTTAACATTTTGAAATGATCTTGTATTTGTCACTCGATAACACATGTATTCGGCTATTTCGATGTAAGAAGGCATGTGGATAGTATACATCAATATCTCGACCATGTTCGCTGGCCAGATTCATCAGCCATCTTGTTTCAAAATGGTGGCCATTAAATAAAAAAAAAATATATATATATTTAAAGTGAGGTGCAAAAAAAATTAGAAATTGAAAAAGGTTTCTTTCTTAAGTATTTGACCTTGATATAAGGATTCAGGAGCATTTTTTGTTTGTCTTTACCTTAAAAAATGGCTCAGATATAGCAGTTTCAATTTCTATTGTGGGTGACATTTTGAAAAATCTGATTTTTTGCATGCGACAGAACTCGTATATATCAACCGATTCCGATGTGAGTGAGCATGTGCACAGCAATTACTAAGATCTTGACCAAGTTCAATGGTTAGCCTCATCCACCATGTTGTCTTAAAATGGCAGGCACTTTAAGAAATCGCCGAATTTGGCAGCCAAATATAAGTTACTTTAAAGAAAACCAGCTTGGATAAAGCTGACTAATTTCGTGAAATTCTCATTCATTATATTGATAAAAATTAGTATTGAATCTCCTATATTCGGTTTCCACTAAATTGAGCTTCGTGTTTTTGAATGATATAAGTTGGCCTTTTTTTTTAAATAAGGAATATGAAAGCTACCTCTTCCTCCCGGCACTGGCCGGAAGGACCTTTTCAAAAAATATTTCCTTGACCTTGACGTGCCAACTAAAAAACCAATTTAATGGATTGAACTATAATGAATCAAAACTACTTGAAAATTACTTATTAGGATATTTTCTAAAATGAGTAACATACTCGTAAGTATTACTCTGCAATAATTATTGAAACTTATTTTAGAAATTAATTAAAGACATAATGTAATTGTTGTATCGTGGATGAAAAATATCATTTTCATATTCAGTTAATTTCAATAGAATGCAAATGCAAACTAAATGAATTTATATGGCAACCACTCTTTATTTGATTTTTTATATTGTAAATTTGCGAAAATGATGAATTTGCAAAAATGACAAATATAAATAGTAGAAAATATTATTAAAATTGATAAAAAGGCAGTTTATTTAAATAGCTCTGAAATTAACGTACCAAGTTACCATGTTTACCATCGGTAATAATCTTTCCTTTTTGATAGTTTTCAAATATTTTCTTCGTTTGATAAATTTTCGTATAAGATTAAAATTCTTCAATCTGCGTTTAATCGAATTTAGAATCTAATCGGATCATCGAAGTTCGTGCATTTTGTGTAAAATCGCTGTATCCTCATTTAGAGACATAATCAACGCCGCGCCGTGCCAGAATTATTCTTTGGCGTGCCGAAAGTGGCACGCGTGCCACAGGTTCGCCGACCCTGGTCTAGATCTACATTAAACTCTTATTTGCTAACTACACTTAAAAAAATGCGTACTCAAAACTGAGTAAAAAGTACTCAATTTTAAATACGTGACATACTCAAAATAGCTCCGATCCAAATGTACTCAAAATTGAGAAACACAAATGTATTCATTTTTGATCCCATGGTTGTGTTCAAATATGAATCGTTATGTACTGCCTCCCTGAACCTACAAATTAAAGTAAAAATTTACTCACATTTATTTTCCGTTCTAAATTATTAACAAGAAATGTTTAATTGATTATTTATTAAGAAAAATAGCAAAATTATTAGCAAGACCCAAAATGAATATTTTTATTTTTATAACAAGAGCTTTATTTGTAAGCACTTTTAAGTTATTTTAAAATACTTTACATAATTTATTGTTTGAATCATCATGAACATCTTTTATGCCACCATAATGAAATAAACCATTAAAGGATACAAAATTATCGTTTTGTTTCGGCTTGATAACATGTGGTGGTTCAAAATTGAGAAAGCATCTATTCATTTTTTATCCAAACATACTCAGTTCGGTATGAGTACATCGATTTACTCATTTTTGAGTACCTCATTTTTTTCAGTGTATTGAGTCTGTCACTTCTCACATGTTCTCACATATATTATGCACCTAAAAGCAATTTTAGTACATTTTATTTTTTCTTTATACGAATTTTAATTGTTTACTCCAGGTGAATTTAGCAGTAGAATTTGAAGTCCTTTATTAAAAGTACACTGTTAAAAATTTTTTGGTACGTTGAACCAATTTTTGGTGCTCCAGTAGCTGCATAAGATGGTGAAATCTTGAACCAACATTTGGAGCTAAGGTTCAATCGGAACTCCAAATCTTGGAGAGAGATTTCACCATCTTATGGTGGCAGCTACTGGAGCACCAAAAGTTGGTTCAACATGCCACAAAATTTTTAACAGTGTATACATGTTTTTTAACCATTTGGAAAAATGGTTATTGTCCTCGTCAGGGTAGAAAATCAAAAGCATATCTGAAGCTTTTTATTGGTTTAATCCGCATTTTATTCGTTTACTGATTGGTCTATACAACAATCTGTATTTCCCTTTACTTTCAACAGAGATGGATACTTCTGTTGCCACTATGACAAAAAAGTAATAAAAACTACAAAAAAAAAAATAATAATAATAACTCAGAAACAAATTCAGATACAGCTTTCAGACAAATTGCATTTAAAAGTACATTTTTTTCTCTATACGACGGTATAAAAAGGTAATATCGTGGGATGTTTAGAAGTTTAAGAATGAAATTTCATTTAAAATGGGTCGTCAGATTTCTTGGAAATCTGACGATGGAAAAGCCTTTTCCCGAACAGCCAATGAAATGCTTGGATAATACGTAAGTTTCATGTGGATAATACGTAAGTTTCAGGAAATCTTGCAATTTTTACGTGTAATAACACTATTAATGTTTAATTCATGGCGTACGTAATGTAGGATCAACTCCGTGCTATTTTTTTATGTCTTAAATTTTAGTCTTTGAAAAAATCATTTTCCAAATGGTCGTTGTATTTTGTTAAATTGCTTTTTTAAATAATTCTAAGCTTTTACGTTTCACCTTTTGTTTCGGAGTTGCGTTCTTTTATAAACTGAATAAAATTAATCGCATTTTGACGCTAATAAAGTGCAATCTAATGAGTTTAATGATGCTGAAAATTCTGTCATCGAAATCATTTTGTAAATGTTCATTACCCTTGTTAGCGTCTTTTCTGAGTAATGGTGCTACGCGTGTAAAGACACATATTAAAAATGCAAATTTCGATTGATAACTCTTATAATTGATGGGTTAATTTATTTTCGGAAAAGGGGAAATCAAATGCGGTTGCTACATCGATCGTTGTAGAAAATGTATTTTTTAATACCATGTTTTAAAATAAGTGCTTCAATCAAATTTCGCAAAGTATATTGCGCATTGAATCTAATGGTTCTACTAATTTTTTGATATCGTGGCTCTTCAATAGCATTAACATTTTACTGGAATTTTAATCATTTGAAGAGGGGATAACTTCTTTTTACCCGACTGCCAAGAAGGGTTATGTGTTTCATGCGTATCTGGGTAGTGGATTTCTTTATACCCTCGAAACATCCCAACCGCTGGATGAATTTTAATGAATGAGGTCTCTATCGATTCGTCTTAACTGTCCGATGGTTACAGACTAGGTTTTGTTTTTATAAATTCAAAATGGCGGCCGTAAAATACAAGTGGCGGTAGAGGCGAAAATTTTTTTGTACGCACCTTGCATATTGAGTGGCATATCATTGAATAAGTCTTACAAAATGAAGACGATGTTTCATTGACTATTTTACAGTCAGAAGCTCCGTTTAAATATTACACAACGTGGAAGTTGTGTAGGTAGGATTTCTAGCTTTACTGCAACTCTAACCTTCATAGACATCTGTAGGCCTTATCAAAACAGTTTTTATAGATAGGAACTAACAATAAAACACAACTTAAAAGTCATCAATACAAGTAAATTAAAAAAAAAAGTAATTAATATAAAACATAGTTTCACATTGATGAGAAATAATTAATTAGGTTGCTTTTTACGCAGTCGGTTTTTTGATTTTTTAAATTTAATTTGTACTTGTGTAAGTTTCAATATTTTTCAGCTATATTCCTATTTTAACACAGTAATAGATAAGCTAGAATTTCTTGCACTCGGTGTTTCAGATGACTAGATTCATGAATAATCATGTTTTTAAATATTTCGACAATTCTCCCCTTTTTCTATTTCTCTTTTTGTTTCATTTTGTTTGTAGCACCCTTTTACCGTTTGTAGAATCCCTAATGCTAATACAGAGTCATGCATCGGGTGTGGTAAAAACTGAACCCGACCCGGGAGTCGGGTGCGGTCGACGTTAATTTGTTTTTAGTTTCGGGTCGGGTTGAATTTGTTTCGGTTTCGGGTCGGTTTTGTGTTTGGTTTTTATTCTTTCGGGTCCGATTTGGGTTGGCCCGATTTTTCAAAAAAATGTCCAGTATATTTTTTAAATTGAAAAGAAAACAAGTCGGAAATTGTACGTCAAACGTGGCAAATGAGGTGCGTTCGTACTATAACTAGTTTTATAAATAAATGCATGAATATCAAATTTATTAAGATTCTATATATTAAATACCGTGGAGTTATTTTTTGAGACTTCCTCGCCGAAAGCTTAATGCATAAAATACGAGCCTGGGTTAAGCTACTTTTTTTCCTTTTATCTTTCTGTTGAGGGGGGGGGGGGGAAAGGCATCTGATACAAAAAACGCAAATGATGTAGCGAAATTCCTAAATCAGCAGATTATTGTAAGATAGTAAAAAAAAAAAAAAAAATGCAATTTAACAAATTACAACGACCATTTGGAAAATGATTTTTTCGAAGACTAAAATTTAAGACAAAAAATCGCTCGGAGTTGATCATACATTACGTACGCCGTGGATTACATTTTTCGGTACTGTAAATTTTTAAACTTCTACGGGGCTGGTCATTCATTACGTACGCCATGGATTAAAGATTGATATTCCTGGACCAATTTTAAATGAAATTTCATTCTTAAACTTCTAAACATCCCACAATATTACATTTTATACCGTCGTATAGAGAAAAAAATGTACATTTAAATGCAATTTGTTTGAAAGCTGTATCTCAATTTGTTTCTAAATTATTATTATTATTTTTTGTAGTTTTTATTACTTTTTTGTCATAGTGGCAACAGAAGTATCCATCTCTGTTGGAAGTAAAGGGAAAATACAGATTACTGTATAGACCAATCAGAAAACGAATAAAATGCGGATTCAACTAATAAAACGCTTCAGATATGTTTTTGATTTCCTACCCTGACAGAGGACAATAACCATTTTTCCAAATGGTTAAAAAGAGAGAGAAGGGATATTCTTTGCACATATTTCAAATTATGTGAAAACCTGTGCGCTTATTTGTAGATTTCTTTATAACAGATCCTTCGTAAGAATGTAAAATATGAAACTTTTCTGAATTTTGTAACATCGGAAAGTGTCTAAAAATTTATGCTTGACATTTGATTTTTTTTATTTGTTTTATTAATATAATATTGAATACATTTGTTTATTTTTAATGGGTGTACTACATAACACACACACACACACACACACACACACACACACACACACACACACACAAAAAAAAAAAAAAAAAAAAAAATCATTTTTTTCACAGCTCTGCGCGTTTATGTGTTCTACCTTTTTGTTTCGAAGTTGCTTTCTTTTATAAATTGGATAAAATTAATTGCATTTAGCGTGGATAACGTTTAATGTGATGTACACTTAATGATACTGATGTCAAAATCATTTTGTAAATGATCGTTACTCTTATTAACGTCTTTTCTGAGTAATGATACATGTAAAGATGCATGTTAAAATGCAAATTTCGATTGATAACTCTTATAATTGATGGGTTCATTTATTTTGGAAAGGGGGAGGAGTTAAATGTGATACCTGTATCGATTAAATCAAATTTTGCGAATTACAGTGCGCATGTAATCATTAATGGCTCCCGTAATTTAGTGATAGCATGGCTTTCCAATAGCGTTAAATTTTTTTACTGGGTTTTGAGTTTTCGGAAAAAGCACACCATGAAATTATAAAAAGGGCAAGATTTTCCGAAAGAACTTTGGTTTTCTTCTTCAGGCAAAATGAATGTGATTGTATCTAATTAATGTGATTCTGAGAGCAGCGTCACATTTTGATAACCAATTGTATCGTCAATGATTTCAGAATGTATGGTGGATTGGATAGTACCGATAACGAAACTGCCAGTTAGCTGGCGCTTCAGCCGGGAATGTTGCCATATCAACATTGCACAGTTTTCTACAATGTGAAATGAATGGCAATCCGATTATTGATGTCACTTCAAATCGGAGACATCATCATCATTATAAATAATAATTGGGTTGTCATTCATGTACTAAGTGTTTGTAAGTACTGTTTGTTAGGTAATTTTTCAAGAAAGGTTTTATTACATTGAACATTTATAAAAATGTCATGTAATGCATTCAAAAATCCACATGCTGACATGTTTATCAGTAAATTTTCCGTAGTTTGAGTACCATTATTTCCGAGTAGAAATATTCCCTTTATTTATTGACAGATTTGTGCGATTAAATAAAACGATATGGGTTTTCCGGAATAGTGGTAGGGGAGACCGGGGCACATTTTCCATAGGGGCAAGTTTTCTAACTCGCTTTAGTTTTTAAATGAGCCGCTAGGTGATGCTAGCGAGTGAACTGGCTGAAGTGGCAACATCTTACACACCATCTCACAAAAGTTATAGTTTAGTAGCTGCTGTCACTTCGTCAGGAGAGCTGTTTTTTATCAACGGCGAGTAAAATTTCAGGTCTTTATTAAAACGTAAAATAAACATACTAGCGTTAAACTTACTGTTTTGACATTGCATGCACTAAAAGAGGATTTCTTTCTTCAGGTAACTATGCGTTTGTTTCGCAAATAACTTACACCACTATTCGTCCAGGTAGTGTAAAAGTTCAAATATGGCGACGGGGAAGGTTTTCCAACAACATACGGGGCATGTTTTCCAACATGTTTCTCATTGGAAAACGTCCTCCATCCTAAATCAGCTAGTCTTATTGTATCAAAAATGTATTTATTGTGCAATAAAATTGGCCAAATAACCATATATACTACGAACCCGTTTGATCATTTTAATCCATAGTCAATATTATGGCGGGTTTTAAACGTTCGAGAATTTTCCCACTGAATCCTGAAATATTTGCAGACTCTGCTTTTATCCCATCCTACTTTTCTGACAGGCCAGCTCCTGCCGCACCAAATCTTGAAAGCACCAACAATTCTGAAAAGATTTCAAACTTTCCTCAATAATCAATCGCCCCCCCCCCCCCCCAAAAAAAAAAAAAAAAAAAAAAAACCCTCCGAAAGCATGAAATATTTCTACACGAACGCAGGCTAGCACTTCCAAAGAAGCTGTTCCTTAAGTTCTACTCAAACTTTCTCTATTGCTTATGAAAAAGGCATTCCTTCTACATTCAAACAAACTTCACATACACCAGAAGAAGTTAGGACTATTGCGAAGGCTGCACTAAGGAGGCAAACACGGCGTGGAAAGACCGATGCCATCAACAAACAAGAAATATCAGTATATCTTCACAGTTGTAGATGCCTTTACTAAGTTTGTATGGTTTTATCCGTTGAAATCCGCAACAGCGCAATAAGACATTGAAAAGTTATCCTTACAACAAACGGTGTTCGGGAATCCCAGCAGAATAATAACTGATTGGGGACCAGCGTTCAGATCAGACGAGTTTACAGAATTCTGCAAAGAACAAGGGATAGAACACGGCAAAATTACGGCGGGAGTGCCCAGGGGAAACGGACAGATCGAAAGAATTCATAGCATCCCGATTCCTGTGTTAGCGAAGCTATAAGGGAGTGACAATACGAAATGGTATAAATATGTAGCAGATGTGCAGAGAATACTCAATAGTACAGTTACAAGAAGTACAAGGTACAGTCCATTTGAATTGATTGGTGTAAAAATGAAAAAGACTTAAGGATTAAGGAAATACTAGAGGAAGAAGATGTAAACCACATGATGACTGAACGGGAAAATGTAAGGGAAGAAGCGGGAAAAAATATTTTGAAAATACAAGAAGAAAATAGAAAACAATTTAACAAGAAGAGGAAAGAGCCTAACAAATATAAATTAAATGATTTCGTGGCAATCCAAAGAACGCAGTATGGCACAGGTCTGAAATTAAAGGAAAAATTCCATGGACCATATAAAGTCACTAAAGTAAAGTCATGCGCAGACTTGTATAAAACCAAAAACTTTCTGCGCACGCAAATATTGTCAAAAACTTTCTGCAAATTAATTTAATGTTTAATAAAATGTGTTATATTATTTTGACGATATTAATTAAGAACAGTAGTTTTAAAGTAATTACCATTTAAATTAAAAATTGATATTAATTAAAGAATATTTATTTTAGTTAAAAAAAAATAATAAAGCCATCAAATAAATTTACACTTCCTACATGAAAAACCACAAGTTCAGTCATATTATTGAGAGTCGCTACATATTTAAAATACATATGGAATGATATAAAAATAAAAAAATCTGTAATTTTGCACCTACATCTGAATCCATGATAAGTAAAGGTGAATTCTTATCAATTATTTTGTCAATGCATTTAGAAACAGCCCAATCCTTAATATTGTAACTTCTTCGCACAAAAAATCCGTTTATTGAGTAGCAAAAATCTGATTTTATAGCAGTAAAATCCATTTTTGGCAAAAATCGAATTTTGTAGCAATAAAATTAAAATTCTGTTTCTGGAGCAGACTGAAATTCTAATGCTAATAAACTCCTAAAAATTAAAATGATTGCTATCTTCAAAATATTTTCACATTTGAAAGAATACTTTACTCAGATAAAATTTCTCCACACATTTTGCTAACTCTGGGCATTCTAAATGACAATTGGGTACAGATTGCAATAATGAAAAATTAGCAGCAGGACGAAAAAAAATCTCTTTATTTTGGCTTTAAAAGAATATTCTTTTAGAGCAGCAATGCTAACTAATCAAAGAAAAGCCTATGAATACAACATACAGGACTCCCACTCAACTTTTGTAGCAAAAAATGGTAAAAGGGGACCATTTTATTTATTTTTTTTTTAAAGGCACCAAAAAGACCATATATTTCGCATAAAAAGGAATCTTTAGGGATCTAAATTCAGCAAATCACAAGATAAAATAAACAAAATCTCCGCAAGCATTTCACGAAATTATCGTGTTTTCCGCGATTCTTTGACAAAATTCACGTAATTTCACGATCTCTTACCAAAATTTGAGTGTTTTTTGCGTTCTTTTACCGAAATTCGAGAGCCTTTCGCAATCTTTTGACTAAGTTAACTTATTTTTCGCGATCTTTTGACGAAATTCGCGTATTTTTGCGATCTTTTGAGAAAATTGCGTGTTTTTCGCAATTGTTTGACTAAATTCGATTATTTTTCGGGATCTTTTGGCAAAATTCGCTTGTTTTTCGCGATCTTTGGACGAAATTTGTGTTTTTTGCAATCTTCTGACAAAACTTTGCGATGTTTTGAAGAAGTTAACAGGTTTTTTTTTGCAATCTTTTGACTACGTTTTGTTCGCTTTTTCACGAAACTAACGATCTTTTGAGGAAATTCGTTTTTTTTTTCGTGATCTTTTGACGGAATTAGTGTATTTTTCGCGATCTTTTGACGAAATATGCTTTTTTCGCAATCTTTTGACGAAATTCGCGTTTTTTCAGCGGTCTTTTCACGAAAGTAGTGTTTTTTCGCCATCCTTTGACGGAATTCGTGCTTTTATCGCAGCACTTTGACGAAATTCGTGTTCCTTTCGCGATCCTTTGACGGAATTCGTGCTTTTATCGCAGCACTTTGACGAAATTCGTGTTCCTTTCGCGATCCTTTGACGGAATTCGTGCTTTTATCGCAGCACTTTGACGAAATTCGTGTTCCTTTCGCGATCCTTTGACGAAATTAATTTTTTTCCCGCGATTCTTTTACGAAATTTGCGTTTTTTTCGCGATCCTTATCAAAATTCGGGCTTTTTCCGCTATGCTTTTACGAAATTCGTTTTTATCCAGCGCTCCTTTGACGAAATTTGCGTTTTTTCTGCGATTCTTTGACGAAATTCTTTTTTTTTTTTCGGGATCCTTTGACGAAATTTGCGTTTTTTCTGCGATTCTTTGACGAAATTCCTTTTTTTTTTCAGGATCCTTTGACGAAATTTGCGTTTTTTCTGCGATTCTTTGACGAAATTCTTTTTTTTTCAGGATCCTTTGAAGAAATTCGCGTTTTTTTTCCGTGGTCCTTTGACGAAATTCGCGTCTTTTCCGCGATGCTTTGATGAAAGGGGTGATTTTTTTCTGCAAACGATTGACGAAGTTGTTTTTTTTTCGGCGACCATTTGTTAAAATTCGCAATATTTTTAAGTGATATTTTTTTATGCCTGAATTTTCGGTCTGATGGCCGATTTTTTTTTTTTTAATTTTCGGAACCGAATGCCTTAAATTTTCAGAACAGAATCACCCCTGGCAAACAATAAATAAATCGTACATAAAATTGGGAAATATTTCTAACATTTCAATATTTTTAAAAAAGTTACAAAAACAAAAATTACCTCTTTTTTTCCCAAGAAAATATTCCGCAAAGTTCCGATTTTTGCGGAAAATTTTCCGCGCACGGCGTGCGCGCGTGCGTCTATATTATACAACTCTGGTCATGCGGTCGTTATGATGTAGAGAGAATTGGAGACCATGATGGTCCCAACAAGACATCAACTGCTGCAGAATATATGAAGCCGTGGGGTAACGCATCTGCATAACGTGAGATGTTTTTGTTTTATGTTTATCTGTTTATTTGTCTAAATTTATGTGTCTAAATTTTTATCAGAAGTAACTGACGAGGTCGCCAGAAACGTCAGGATCACCGAAAATGTGGGAATAAAACACTCAAGGGTTAAATGAACGTGATACATCAAGCGAGACTCGCAAAACGTGAACTCAAAATTGCTTAGCGAGATATGAAGGTTCTATAGATATTCAGCAATGGAGTTGGTTGGTTTTTTTTAACGCAAGGCTCAGGGAAGCTTGTGCGAGTTCTACAATGTTATTTTGAATATTAAGCTGTATGTTTGGTGATGTATTAAACCTTTTTATACATATTCACAGTTTGAAGAGTATCAGTTTCGATTAAGTAATATATTATTCACATTTAAACACACATAAATGTATCCAAAAGTTTCACGAAAAGAACAGACAAAATGTAAAGATTCATATAAATCAATTTTGAACTCACAGGCTATCAAAGCCTGAGAGCTAATGTGCCCGCAGGTTCTGTATGTACGTACGTAACGCGCTAACTCTTGATAGAAATATCCGATTTGCTTCAATTTTTTTTTCTAGGTTCATTATCATAAGGCGCTTCCCTGATTAGTTTTGGGGGTTCATTAAGTATAAAGAAGGGTTACGGGGGGTATACCCCCCTTAGATAAATGGGTTTTTCATGAAAAATTATCAGATTTGCTTCAATTTTGGTATACCGGTTAGTTCTGATAAGGCGCTTCCCTGATTAGATTTGGAGTTTCATTGTTAAAGTTAAAAGGGGGGAGATCGCGAGGGGTAATACCCCCTTAATTTAGATAAATGGGTTTTTCTATCCGATTTACTTCAATTTGGTATACCGGTTTATTCTGATAAGGCGCTTCCCTGATGAAATTTGGAGGCTTATTGGTTAAGTATAAAGATGTGAAACAGGGGGGGAGGAAATCCCCCCTTAATTTATTTTTCGAAAGACATTATTCTTTGAAGTAAGTGTAAAATATATACAATTAGTGTGAATAGATTGTGAGCTCAATGTCATCAGTTTAACTGGGCACTTTTCTTTTTTATTATTTTAATAGCTCATAACAATTTTGAGAAATAATCAAAAATGTAATAATTGTTTACATGTGCTCCCCTCTCCCCTATGTTTTGGTATAACGATTAATGTATAATATTACATGACATCTTCATTTAGAATTTTCGTTAATATTGTTATATGAACCTGTAAGATAAATTTTGATTCAGGTATTTTATACGTATATTGCATATACGTATATGTATTTGATTTTCTTATAAAGTTTTCATGTTTTTTAATTTCAATCTTTTTCTTTTTTAGGTATGTAATTATTATTTTTGAAATGACTGAACGTGAAACTGACCTACAGGGCTATTCATGTGAATTACTGGACTGTTGTGGTTCTACAGGATTTATTCATGTCGATACCGGTAATTTTGAAACTCACTCGCAATACTTTTTTCGATTTAATGTAATTTATCGTTTGTTAAATATAACGACGACCAAAAGAAGAAGAAAAACTTTTTCGTGAAAATTCTCTTTTGGTTGCATGGTTTTCAATGATAAAGCTGATTATTTTCATGAGTTGTAGAATCTGTGTGAAATGTGTTACCAGTGCTTTGGTAGTCACGCATGGTGAACAGTATGCATGAGAGGTTATTTGCGTGAACATTTTTATGTTCTTTTATTTAACATTTAACTGGCTGCTGTTAGCGGTCTCGCTGACTGCTGTTTTTTGAATTTTCCCAGTTTAACCCACGAATGACACACTAGGGCAGGGGTCGGTAAGTAATTTTAAGTGGGGTCAGAATACTTTTGAAAAATTTTATTGAGGTCCAGAGAAAAAAACACATAAATAATATAAGTACTTATTATTTAAAAATTTTTATTTTTACATACACATAGGGGAGACCGGGGGAATGGCGACACCTTAAGGGAATTTAATTTTTTTTCACCTCAAAAAAAAATGTTTATTTTTTAATAGTAAAAATTACAAAGCTAAATCATTATCTTTAGTATCTGTATAAATTTAACCGTAATCATAACTGTAAAGTAAGCACACATAAAAAAAAATTCTCTTTCAAACTCTGTACGGTGGCGGGATTACCCAGGACACTGGGGTAATTCCGCCACTGTATCGGGGTAATGACGCCACTCTTTAGTGACCTAGTAAATACATAAAATGGATACTAGGAGGCACATAACATACTAAAAATATTTAGAATGCAATAATTTAGCAAAATAATGAATAATTACAATGCTCCTTAAACTAGATTTATTAATGTGCTAAGCTTACAATTTAACTCGAAAAAGTCGCTCTTTTCCATGGTGGCGGCATTACCCCGAGAGGACACTATAGCGGAAACCCCCCAGCAAAGAAAAGAAAAACAGAATTTGTTCAACAAATTGCATCAAAATGTCGGCGAATGCATGTAGATTACGGGTAATATTATCTTAAGTACCTAATGTTACAATAAAAGGTACTTACCTCTACTCATTTGAAGCCCCAAAATAAGAAGCAACTAGATGAAAACTACATTTTTCACTAGAACAAACAAACGACGTACACAAAACCACTCTCACTCTAGGCACTGTTTCTATTGTTGGCCGCTATAGTGCAGGCGCATTCACTAGCTCAAACTGCCGTTAGTTTTTAAACTAGGCGGGGTGGCGGCATAACCCCGAGTGGCGCCATTCCCCCGGTCTCCCCTACATATAACAAAAAATATAAAAGCCTGAAAAATTACTACATAAACATAATAAAATAGAAAAGGCAGATATTCGTTAAAAAATTAATTGGAAAAATTACACTTGCGGTCTTGAGCCAGTTTTTTATAGTTTGGTTCACGTGTTGAACAGCTAATGCGAAGAGTGTCTTCCAGATGGGCGTCCGTTGATCTCGAATGATATTTTTCTTCAAAAAATTCATTTTGGAGAAAGGCGTTTCACATACGTATGTGGAGCCAAACATAGTAGCCAGGTTAATAGCTAGTTTTTTGCAATTTTCATACCTTTTTGAGACAAGTTTGCTTCAAAATTCAGGGTGTCTACAGAATCTGGAAATCAGGGAGGTTTATCAATCTGAAAAAATCAGGGAAAAGTCAGGGAACTTTGTAAAAATACTCGAAAATCAGGGAAATTTATCTATAATGCGTAAACTATTTGCGTTTTCACCCTGCCAACGAGACTGACTCGTCTATTTTATATACCATATTTTTTCACATGTTGATTAGTCTTTCCCAATATTTTTAAAAAGATGCACATAGTATGAGTTTTTGATATTTAACGCAAATTAAGGTGATCAGGTTTCCTCATTTTTTGTTGATAGCGCTTATATTGAAGGCAATTTACCCATTTTTAAATGATACATTAGCATAAACTGATCAAGTGGCCAGCTTAATCCAATTAGCCATCCAGTCCGATGTAGATAAGTCTTACAATTGAATATTTTTCAGAAAATGAGATTTTCTGGTCACCCTATATCCATTGGCCGCTGTATGAAGTTGGACTAAATTTTGAGTTCAGATTTATAAAACTGTCAACCAATACTTAATGAATATTAGGCAATTTTTTGTTTTTCTCTTGTTTTTTCTCCCAAATGAGATATTATAAAACTGGATAAGTGTGTTATACAAGGTATTAGCATACATGAAAAAATACCATATGTGTATTGTTAATAATGGAAATCAGGGAAGTCTGATAACGATAGTCAGGGAAATCATGGAAAAATTAGGGAACTTTTTTTAACAATTTCTGTAGACACCCTGAAATTCTTCTGGGGTTGCAGTTTTATGCACTTGCAAGGAAATATCTGCTTGCAAGTCAATTATCTCCATTTGAGGTAAAGGTTTTTCAAGACTGAACAAATTCGCAGTTACATCAGTCCATTCTGCAGTTCATTCCCTCCTACCGCCGCGTCTGTGCTCCAACGCAGTATTTTGCGTTTCACTTCATAGCAACTATCCATCGCTATTAAAAAATCCAATTAATCGCGCTATTACTTGTAAAATATAAGAAACATTGCTAATCTATCGCTCAAACGTATCTATATGTAAACAGGGTTCCTACGCGACTGGAAAACCTGGAAAACAGGGAATTGCCAGGGAAAATGTGTTCAAAAAGTCAGGGGGAAAAAAAAAATTCTAAAACCTGGAAAAGTCAGGTTTTTTTTAAATGCAGTATCACGCGTCAACATTCTCCCGAGTTCACGGTTCGCCCCCCAAAAAATTCCGATTTTTCCCTTAAAAGGAGAATTTTTGCTATATTCACATTTTTAAAATAAAGATGCTTTAGCTATACAAATTTGTCGCCAAATAGTCGGTACTTAAGCGATAGAAATGTTGAGCTTTGTTAAGGTGGCTAGGAGGAAATATCATGAATAATTGTATAAGAAAAAGAATGAAAATTATGAAGCAAGAAAACAGATAAAAGAAGGCTGTAGCTGAAGTTAAAATGTTAAAAGACAATTTTTTTTTTTTTTTTTTTTTTTAAACTTAACAAACTGCTTCTGAAACAACACAAATAAATGACATGATAGTAGAAGTCTAATAAAAGTTAAAAGTTTAATATGTGTAAATTCAGTTATGTAAATAAAAAGTTACTTTGAATCCATCAGAGCTGTATTATATATATATATTGTAAATGTCAAATGATATAGATTTTTAGTTTCAATTTTATACGTTATTTTAATTTTCAGATGTAAGTTTAATCATTAAGGTCTTTAATTGTAATTCTTATTTCTAAAAATGTCGTGAATTTTGGTCAGGGAATTGTAGGAAATATGGCCTGGAAAACCTGGAAAAGTCAGGGAATTTTGTTATTCAAATAGAGTATGAACGCTGGTAAATATTAATAAATTTATTCAAATTGAAAATTTTTGGCGGTCCAGGTTTCGGCCTTACGCGGTCCGCCTGTTGCCGACCGTGGCACTAGGGTCTCACAAACCAATTGCTGACGGCCACTCACGCTTTGAGTATAAATGTACTCTTATTGTTTTAATGGATTGACACCTATTCGACACTAACTTCAATATCGTTTGGAATCGCTGCGAACTACGAACTTTCGGATAGCTGGATGCGGATGGTTGAAAAAAATGCAAGAATTTGCTAATTAATGCAGTTTTTTTACTCCGTGTTCTTTTTTCCCATCGTTTAATCTGTGTAAAACTAACAATTGTTTTTATTAAAAAAAAAAATGTCCAAAAAACCTTTTGGGGTTTGTTGACCCCCAACTTGTCTGATTTGTTCGAAAAATATGTGTCGTTCCAGGGATATTGCTGATGCATTTTTTTTGTCAAACACACGTTTTTCTGTGCATGTTTGTTATTTCGTCTTCTTTCTTATCGTTTAGTTTATACAAAACTAACACAATTATGTTTTATTGAAAGAAAAGTTTATTTTAGCCAAAAAGTGTTTTGGGGTTTTGTAGACCCCCAGTGTGTTTCCTCCGTATATCATAATTTGTGAGAGGGCGCTACAAGCGCTTTGGACTGGAAGGGGCGCGGGCGAGGATTCCCCGCCAGTTTGTTGTTGTTGTTCTCCATGTAAGTTACGACGTAAGCGCAATGTATCAACCATTGCCAGTCTCCTTTGAATTTTATGTAAATAATTAAATGTTGTGTTGTGTTTTAGAAGCGTGGACTATCTATCCATTGACCACAGTACAGTCACATTCCTATAAAAGTGAGCTATCGAATACAAAGTTTTTGGTCGTACGAGCCGCAGCGCTCATTTAGAACACTGTGAAGAATCAAGCCCTTGGATATTTCGGATTATTTATTTACAGAATTTAGAGTACAATGTCTGTTGCTACTCCAGCGATTTCAGGAACTGTGGTTCTTAATCGGAAACGAGGAAATATACGCGGCCAGGTAACCAGAATATCGAATGCATTGAAATCGAAACTTGGCCCTAAAGAATTGGATTTGAAATTAAATTCTCTTCAAACGTTGAAAAAGAAGACTGATGAATTAAGAAACGAAGCATACTCTATTATAGCCGACGAGGATTTAGAGGAGTTTGAAAATTCCTTGACTGAAATCGAAGAACAGTTAGAAGCTATCGAAGTAAGCCTTCTTGATTTAATAAAACCTAGTATTTCTAGTGTTGAAAGTCAAAATAATTATAACCAGACAGTGTCCGGCGCCAGCTATAATGCGTTGATTTCAACAGCGACAGTTTATTTGAGGGGAAGAAATGATTTTTTTTTTCCTTTTGTTGCTATTTTAGATACAGCTAGTAATATATCTTTAATTACCTTTTCTGCAGCAGAATTATTAGGATTAGATAAATATAAAGTAAGGTCAGTTGTTTCCGGATTAAATGATGCAATCTGTAAAATTAAAAACAGAATACATGTCGAAATTTCAAACAAAGATCGAACATTTAAAAAATTCTGTAACATGTTTTTGGTTCCTAAAATAACTGATTTAAATCCTATGAGTGGCGTAGATATTTCTAATCTGAAACTACCACGTAATTTGGTTTATGCTAACCCAAAGTTTTTTGAACCACAGCGAATTCAGGTGCTATTGGGGGCAGATGTTTATTATGATTTGTTATTAACTGGTCAAATGAAAATTCCTGAGACTTCTATAATTTTACAAAACTCTTATTTAGGCTGGATTGCAGGTGGAGTTATACATGATGAAAACGAAAATAGCGAAACTAAATATAATTGTTATTTATTAGAAAATCAAGATGAATTAGATTTGAAGGTGTTCTGGGATTTAGAGACAATAGGAATTAGGGATGACCCAGTTAATGTAAAAAATGAAGATATTTTAGAGAAATTTCGGGAAAAGGTGCGGTTTATAAATAACAGATATGAAATCTGTCTCCCATGGAAACGGGATTTGGAAGAACTAAACAATAATTACCAGATAGCCCAAACACGGCTCGCTACTCTCGTAAAAAGAATGAAACGTGATACAAGTTTATATGAAAATTATCGTAAAATTTTAGACGAATATTTAGAGATGAAAATTATTGAAATTGTTCCTGAGTCAGAAGAAAATTCTAACAACCCGATTTTTTATTTACCTCACCATACGGTATTTAAACAAGACAGTGTATACACAAAATGTCGCATTGTTTTTGATGCGAGTTCGCATGAAGCAGGTGAGTTGTCCTTGAATGACTGTTTGGATGCAGGCAGTAACCTAAATCCGAACATTTTCCATTTGTTGATTTTTTTTAGATTAAATAAAATTGCTGTTTTGGCCGACATAGAAAAGGCCTTTTTACAAATTTCTATCAACGAAAAAGATAGAGACGTTTTAAGATTCTTGTTTATAGATGACAATCCTGTCAACGGTGATGAATTTAAAGTTATTATGTACAGATTCTTACGCCTAACACTTGGTTTGAACTCAAGCCCATTTTTACTATCAGCCACTATAAAACAACATCTTAGTAAATTTAAGAAGGAATATCCGGTGACAACCGAAATACTCGATAGTTGTATTTATGTTGATGATCTCATTGCCGGTAGCGACACGGTACAAGATGCACTGAACATTTCACAACAATCACACAGAATTATGAAGGAAGCTAGTATGACTTTTCGAAAATGGATATCGAGCAACGAAGTAGTAATGGAATCGTGGGAGAAGAACGGGTTTAGTACTTTACCTCAGCCCTTTGAGGAAAATAAACCACATAAGGTATTAGGACTGTTATGGCAACCTAAACAGGACATGTTGATGATCGATATTGATAATTTAGTAGAATTTTTGTGCAAGGCAAAAAATACGAAGAGGTTCGTTCTGCAAGTAGCAGGTAGAATTTTTGACCCCTTGGGTCTCATATCGCCATTTACAATATGAATTAAACTGTTGTTTCAAGAATTGTGGAATAGGAATTTAACATGGGATGAAGAATTGCCCCCCGATATTTCAAAGCTGTGGGAACAATGGTGTTCCGAGTTACCTCAATTAGTACAACTAAATATTCCTCGAAATGTGTTTCAGTTCCCTGAAGACTCTGAATATAAAGTAATACTGCACACCTTTGCCGATGCCAGTCCCAAAGCATACGGTGCTGTCATATATCTCCAAATATATTCCAAGACCCAGTCTTCCATTAAATTGCTAACATCGAAAAGCAGAGTGGCACCCCTGAGAAAGGTGTCATTACCCCGGCTGGAACTGTTGGATGCATTACTAGCAGCGCGTCTAACTTGTGAGGTGAAGAAGGTGCTAGATCGCAAGGGACCGTCTTCTATGTTTCTATGGACCGATTCCCAGATTGCCCTTTATTGGATAAAGGGGTCTGCAAATAGGTGGAAATCATTCGTGTCTAACCGGGTCAAAGAAATCCAATCACTGACAGACCCATCCAGGTGGTTTCATTGTGCAGGGTCTGAGAATCCTGCAGATTTGCTGACTAGAGGTATAAAATCGGAAGATCTTATTCAGAGTCACAAATGGTGGACTGGTCCAGAATTTCTCAAGGACTCGTTAGATATTTGTAACAACGAACAATCACTAGTAGTTCCAGATCAGGAGATCTATTTAAATGAACTAAAAAGAGACTCCGTGGACAATATTCATGACTTTACCACCTTATCTATCACCACTGAACATTCTATAATTGAACACATTTTTTCATTGACTAATAATTTTATAAAATTAATACGTATAATTAGTTTTATTTTTAGATTTTACAAGAATTGTCGCAACCCACAGAAAACAAGGGGACCACTAACACTAGATGAAGTGAGACAAGCCGAATTATTTTTAATTCGGTCAGCACAAAAGGGTGAGTTTCGAGATGAAATAAAATGTCTCAAAAAGGGTAAGCCTGTTAAGCATAATAGTAGATTATCTTCTTTAAATGTATTCCTGGGAAATGAAGGATTAATTAGAGTTGGTGGCCGTTTATCGCATGCCGATTTGCCGCCTAACTCTAAATTTCCAATTGTGTTGCCTGCCAATCATAAGTTAACAAATATTATCTTAAATTATTTCCATTTGAAGTATTTTCATTTAGGCCCACAAGCCTTGCTTTTCCATGTTAGACAGAAATTTTGGCCACTTAATGGCAGGAATAATTGCCGGAAAATTGTTCACAAATGTGTGACATGCTTCAAAAATAAGCCTGTTGTCAGCTCCCAGTTGATGGCCGATCTGCCAAGGGAACGTGTGACCCCAAATTTTGCATTTTCCGTGACAGGCCTGGATTACTGTGGACCCTTTTCTATTAAATTTAGAAATCAAAGGAAGGGTGTATTAAATAAAGTTTATGTAGTAGTGTATATATGTCTATGCACCAAAGCAATACACCTGGACTTTGTTTCAGATCTCACAACTCAAGCTTTTATAGCTAGTTTAAAACGTTTCTTTGGCAGACGAGGGAAATGTGCCAAAATTCTATCTGATAATGCAAAAACGTTCATTGGAGCTGACATCGAGTTGAAAAAATTGCATAAACTGGTTAGTGTCCCAGATGAGGAATTGTGTAACTTTTTAACCCAGGAGGGTATCAAATGGGAATTTATTCCCCCCAAATCTCCTAATTTTGGCGGCATCTGGGAAGCAGCAGTAAAATCGTTCAAGTTTCATTTGAAAAGGGTAATAGGTGATCAAAAATTAACTTTAGAAGAATTTTTAACGATATTAGCGGAAATTGAGGGAGTTTTGAACTCTCGCCCCCTTACCCCACTATCCCCAGATTTTGAAAATTTCGAAACTTTGACACCCTCACATTTCCTTATCGGTAGGCCAATTACTTCGATCGCCGAACCTCAGTTAGATGAAATTAATGAAAATAGATTGGCAAAATGGCAGATAATCACCAAATTTAGCCAACAAATTTGGAAACTTTGGAAGCGCGATTATTTGAATAATCTCCAACAGAGGGGGAAATGGAAATTTAAAAAGGATGATGTACAGAAAGGAACTTTGGTACTAATAAAGCAGGAAAATTTACCTTCCACCAAATGGTTGGTTGGTAGAATAGTAGAAGTTTTTAAGGGAAGGGATAATATAATTCGAACGGTGAATTTACGCTTACCAGATGGGCGAATTTTTAAAAGAAACGTCCGAGATGTCTGTATATTACCAGTTGAGTAACAAATTTCCTTTCTTTCCCTAAGCAAACTTTAAAATGTATATATTATTTCTGTATTTATTCTAGTGTTATAGTGAATTTATTCTTGTATTATTATTGTGTATGTAAGTTGTTATATGCTATAATTTTTCTTGTGTGAACATTTTTTTTTGCAAATTTATATGTTAATGTATATTGAAATTTGCATTTCAATCCCCGGGGGAGTGTTTCCTCCGTATATCATAATTTGTGAGAGGGCGCTACAAGCGCTTTGGACTGGAAGGGGCGCGGGCGAGGATTCCCCGCCAGTTTGTTGTTGTTGTTCTCCATGTAAGTTACGACGTAAGCGCAATGTATCAACCATTGCCAGTCTCCTTTGAATTTTATGTAAATAATTAAATGTTGTGTTGTGTTTTAGAAGCGTGGACTATCTATCCATTGACCACAGTACAGTCACATTCCTATAAAAGTGAGCTATCGAATACACAGTGTGTCATACTTGTTCGAAAAATATGTCTCATTCTAGGGTTAACTTGGATACTAGTTAAAATTTGTTTCTTGTGGAGCCCTAGTACTATTCCTTGAGACTTCAGAATAGGTGAATTTTAGTTATAACAGTCCCGTACATAAAGTTTAGTACAGAAGCAGTAAGTGTCCTATGAGTTAATCGAGCAATTTATATTCATCTTTTGATCAAACGGTCTCAAAGACCACCCACCGTAGCTATGCGGCAATTTCTGTCATGCAGTGGTTAAGGCTGTTCTTAACTGCTCGGCTGAACAAGCGCAAAACGTTTTGACATATTTACAAATTCATTTTTTAATGGAAAGATATTGGAATTGAACTGTTTTTTCCATTTTTTGATCAATCAATTACCTATTGAGTTATAAGCGAATTCGATCACGTGGCAAACTCGTTTTTCACCCGCTCTTGAGTGCTCTTTCTCCCTTCGCGCGGAAATTCGGTTCAAAATGCCCACTTTGACTCTATTTTCTGAACGATCTATTGCGTTTGCAAAAAAAAATTGAAAAAAAAAAAAAAACAGCTCAATGACATGGTTTCTGTACAACAACACCAGCTAGTTTCATGCATTTTCGAACAAAAATAAATTAAAACTTATGTCAGAAGACTGCCCTTTTGGATTTGAGAACACTCTTAAACTCTCTGATTCTATACGGACGTCATAATTATCATGAGAATGTACAGGGTGTCCTCAAAATGACCGATGATTTTAAAATTCAATAACTTGTTAACGGTTGACAGATATTTGAAAAAAAATCTTTACAGGAGGGTTATGTAAGATGTCAGGAGTTTTTATGCTGCGATTTTTAGTTTTAGTTACAAATAGCAGCGATAGATGGCACCGCAAGCAATAGACGCCTAATCCAGGTTCGATTTTTCAGCCTTTCTTTTCTCCCTTGCGAAAAAAAGGAGATTAAAATGTTCTGAAAGGATCCCGAAGTACCAAACATCGGGTTTGGAATTAGCACCTATTTCTCGCAGCGCCATCTATTTTTTAAAATTCGAACTAAAATCAAGAATCACAGTAAAAAAACTCCTGATTTCTTTCATAACCCTCCGCAAGAATTTTTTTAATATCTGTCACCGTTTGGAAGTTATTGAATTTTAAAATCATCGGTCATTTTTGGGATACCCGGTAGGTAATGTTAAGCAAGCAAATAAATACAGCAGTTGGAAATCATTAAGATTCCACTAAGTGTATTCCAGAATATTTAGTATACACGTAGTGGATTTTAAGTACCGTGGTTCCTCCCTCCCCTCCCATAAAATTAAGATATTTAGATATGCATTTGATTTGATTTGATTATCGGAGTCTACGCTCGATTATGAGATTTTTAGCTTCGCTTCACTTGCGGCTTTGTACCTCTAATGATCCAAAATTGCTAATACAGTTCTCTATAAATAGTTCTTTCAGTTGACTTTACATCCACAGATGAGAATTTGCTTTTATTGGGATTAAATTCCAGGAAGAACTCCCTTACACCAGAATCTGTTGGTTCTCAGTAGAAAGGAAACAAGGTGCTTGGAGGCAGATTTGCCCGCTACAGCCAGGTCACGTTATATTATGGAGGCAGGCGCGATATTATGGAAAGTCGCACTGTCAGCAGACAGATGTAATCGCTGATAGAGTTGAGCGCTCGCTCTGTGCGAAACTTTCGGCATTCTAGAAGGTAGTGGTCGGTGGTTTCCGGGACTTGACACTCTGAGCAGAGGGATGAATTCCATAGGCCAAAACGATGAAGTTGTGCCATGGTAGGCAACGAGCGGATCTGTAGCTTAGCTAGTAACACCTCTCCCCTTCGGGAGAGCTTTAGATTCCTGTAGTCCCAACTCCTCTTTGTGAGATGGGGAAAGTCTGCGATGTATCCACTTGCCAATCACTCTTCGGTGATTCTCTCTTTGTACCACTTTCTGAGATAGGCTATGATTTCTTCAGGTGAGATTAGCCTGATAGATCTCGCTGGGTTCTTTAGGTGACGAGCAAGTTCATCTGCCAATTCGTTGCACTGAATTCCGCTAAAAATATGTATTTAGTGCAACTTCTACCGATGTTTTGTTTACTATCTATTATTCAAAAATATGCGGTGTGTTTCACTAACAAGGAGAGGGTCCGAGGTTGGTCTCACAGAATCCAGCGATCCTTTGTACATTGACAGAGTATAGTTAATAGATAAACATATCAACAGGATAAAGTGCAATATTCAGGAGGGTCGTAAAAAACGAGCTCCAAAGTTCACCCATTATTGACTCTTTAGTATATAAGCGGATAAATTACTCTCGCTTGCAAGAGGCTCGGTAGTACAGTTGGCAGCGCGCCAGATTTTTAATTTTCTTCTTCTGGGACGTCTGCGGGTTCTGTACTCCAACAAGCTTTTTTTTTTTTTTTTTTTTTTTTTTTTTTCAGACAAAATAATGATCAGTTATTTTCAAACCATAATTAAAAATATATATATTTAATTATTTAAAGTTAGACAAATATTCATAAAAATATGCTTCTGCACGCACACACACACTTATATATATTATGTGCTTATTAATTTACAGAGATATTGCCGCTTTATGGATCTAATGGGGGGGAAAAAGGAAAATAACTGAATTATTCAGTCGACAAAATTTAATTTTATTCACATTTATTTATAGACTTTTCTATGAATAGATACCTGTTGTTTTCAGCAAAGTAAATTAAAATACGCTACATAAAATTAAAATATGCTATTTTACTTTTATCTTGTCAATTTAAAATGTTATAATTTTTAATTTTTTTTTCTTTTTTTCATTTTTAAAACATAATTATTTTTTATCATGGGATCTCATGTTTGGAATTAGAATAACTGTTTTCAGTTAAAAACCTTGTACGTAGATTTGCAGGTGGTTTTTAAGCAAAACAAGTACGCTATAGAAAATGAAAAGGGTGGGTTTAAAATGTTTACCTTTCTTTTGTTGAAATTTAAGCACCCATCTGCCGCAGAGCGAATGAGTACGGCATTTTGTTTTTAAAGTTTTGAAGTGATTAGATGTTGTTCTTTATTATAGTGTCATAATTAAAATGAAAAAAGTTATTTTGTAAAAAATGTCTAGTGAAGAAGCTTCTAAATTTACAAATATTGAAAAGCGAATTTCATAATACACAATTAATAGCGAATCATCAAAATTGATATTAAATGATGTAGTCGTGTATTACGCAAAGTTACTCTCTGAAAATAATTTAATTTCATCGGAGTCTTCAGACGCTATTTCTTGTGAAGCCAAGCTTATCGAGAATGAACTTTTTCACAATAATCTAGAACTACTTTGTGATAGAAAAACTTATAGTTGAAGCACAGCTTTGGTAAAACCAGGCGACGTTTATTTTTATAGGCAGGTGAAAAATATGATTAAGCGCTTACAAAATTGTAATTGTTTAATTGAACAGAAAAGAGAAATTAATTCTCGCTAGGATTGTATAAAAATTCATTCAATTGTGTATTATCAACTCTCTTCACCTATATTTTGTAACATGATAAAATACGGCTGGCATGCATCGAAACTTTCACATAAAAGAATAATATTTATGAATGTCAATGAAGTGTGTTTTCCAAATGATCTTTTTAAAACGCCTTGTTCCTGTAAAAACACTTCTTTTATTATTCGTGCACGCTGTCGCAAAAGTTTCTGTTTCATATGTTTTTATGATAATTATCATCCAGGTTCCTGCCCGTAATCAGAACCTTAATTTTAATAGAATACATTTATTTTTTAAGTACATAGTATAGACAGAAATGTAAAATAAATTTAAATAAGTGTAAAATAAGTGTACGTCATTGTGAAATATATGTAAGTAATTGTAAAATAAATATAAATGATTGTAAATAAAACTAAATATAAAATTTACAAAAATGTTGAATGCAAAAAAAATACGTATATACTGCATAAGATTCTTGCTTTTTTTTTCATTATATCCATAAGGATGCAATAAAACTGTCTCTCTATGTAAATAAATAAATATGTGTGAATGCGCCAATATTTATATTTGTCTTACATTTAAATAATTATATATATATTTTTTAATTGCGGTTCAAAAGTAATTTATCATTATTTTGTCGGGGGGAAAAATTCTCGTTGGAGGATCGAACCTGCAGATATCCGCAAAAATGAAAATTAGAAGTCTGGCGCGGTGCCAACTGTGCTATCGAGCCTGTCGCAAAGGAACTTAATTTATCCTATTATATACTAAAGAGTCAATTGGGTGAACTTTGGGGCTCGTTTTTAACGGCCCCCCTGAATATTGCACTTTATCCTATTGATATGTTTATCTATTGACAATACTCTATCAATGTACAAAGGAACGCTGGATTCCGTGAGACCAACCTCGGACCCTCTCCTTGTAAAACTTTCACAAACTTTACGGATGTGTTAGGGCACACTACACCAAACAACTTTTGTATAGGAAATCGGGTCACAACCTACTCGTTCAGTTTTTAAAACATTTAATATACAAGTGGATCGTTAGAATTTTAACCTTCCCCTGGTATCACATGACTATATAGCACCTTTAGTTAGATGGCTGGGATGACGCCTGATTTCTGTTTACTATCGGAAGTTTAATTATAAAAATCCACAAATATTAGAAAAGAAACAGTATCCTATGAATTAATGGAGCCATTTCAACCTTTCGCATAAAATCAGTGCTAAATTAGATGATCCACTTTCCGTAATAGAATTGACTTTTCATACGCTGCACCGACCGAATTACTGTGTACTTCTACTTCTTTTCGCTATTTATTTCATCGCGTTTTGCACAAAGAAGTTATTTGTTTATCGTTATGTTTATGACACCCCCCCCCCCCAAAAAAAAAAAAAAAAAAAAAAAAAAAAAAAAAAAAAAACCGGGTTTAAATGGAAGTGAAGCACACTATAATTTTAACTGAACCAGTAGATTGGGGCCCTATGGTTTCTTTTAAAAATATTTTTGTTGCAGTGTGCCCTACCACCTCCATAAAGTTTGTGAACGTTTTACTGAAAAACACCCTTGATATTTTCGAATATTAGATAGCACGTTAGAGAATAAAACAAAGCATCGATAAAAGTTGCACTGGTAAAAAATACCTGTTAATTGTACAGGAAAAATGTCAACCACTATGCTGGTATTTAAATCCACTTGTATATTAAATGTTCTGAAATATATTTAGTGGAATCTTTAATGATATTCAAACTGCTGTATTTATTTTTTATAACTTTATTTTAAAAACATTATTTTTAAAACATAGATTTAGCCACTGCATGACAGAAATTGTCGTCGAGATACTGTGAGCGGTCTCTGAGACCGCTTTATCGAAAGATGAAAAAATGTCTCCATTAACTCAGTTTCTGTTCTAAACTTCATGCGCAGGACTATTATAATTAAATTTTCCCTATTCAGAAGCAGGGTTGGCACGGTTTAAACCAGTCAGTTTTAACCATGGCTTAAACCACGGTTTAAACCAACTGGTTTTTTTTTCTCAAAAAAAAAAAAAAAATGTTTTTTTCAATTCCTACTATTAGTTCACACTATATATCTTGTTCAAATTTTCAATCGTTAATAAAATACTTATTATTCATCCACTCAAGTTCAAATACTTGTAGTGGATGACACTTGATGTTAATACAGTTTTTTCAAATATTAATTAAATTAATTAATTTTAGTTTTATTGAGTCAAATTGAGATATTTTAATGCAACAAAAACTAATATTAGCTTAAGGGATTATATTAAATTTTTCTTTGATGATCTAAGTAGGAATTGACTCAAAAATAAATATTTTTATATTACTTGTTTAGAAGAAATCTAATGACATTTTTTCTTTTTTTTTCTTTATAATTTAAGTGTTTTAAATTATTCTATATAAATAATTTTAACTTTTAACACTTTATTTCAGCAGTGAGCATTAGATATAGTGGATCTAGGTCATGTGTATAGGATGAAAATTAGAATGTGTTGATGAACATATCTATTGCTCTGAAGAAAAAGCTTAAAATATGTGAATTTATCAAAGATATAAAATATATTTAAAATATTCAATATTTAGTATAAAATATTTTCATTTAAAAAAATGCAGATTATTTAAAGCAATTAATAACATGATGACCTTTAAGATTTTGGTCAAGTTGTAAAAGAAAATTTTCTTAATTGGAGAGATTATCTTTAAAAATTGAAATCAAAATATGAAGTCGAATAAGAGAGTATTCAAAAATAGGGTGCTAGTTATAGCATTTTAATAATACCAATCTATTTTTTTTTCTGGTATCTGCTGAATTTAATGATAAAAAATTTTGACTTTGAATTGTCACTCAAAAAACAAAACCCCAAGAAGTATTTGAAATTTATTTATTTTATAATAACAGTGGAAAAGAACGTTATATTCATCAAATTACATCAAATATTTGTTATTAGTAATCAAAAGATTGTTTATAAAGATTTTCAGGGTGTCAATATTTCACTGTGTAGAGCAGTTTATTCTTTGAACTTTGAACATAAGACTGTTACTAATACTGTTTAAATTAAAATATAATTTTTTTCCCAATTTTCTACATAAATTGACTGTAATTATTCAATTTAAATTATCCAATTTAAATTATTTTCAAATGAAGTTATACTACTTATATATCCAACAATGTCTATTTTTATCAATAAATATGCAAGTATATGTAATAAGAAAATATGTTTTAAAAACCCCTGGTTTAAACCAAATAAACCAGGTTTTTTTTTTTTTTGGGGGGGGGGGGTAAAAAAAACCTCGTTTTTTGCCAACCCTGTTCAGAAGTATCTAGCAATCGTACTAGGGATACAAACGAAACAAAGTTGTAACTAGTATCTATAGTTAAACTGTGAAAATTAAAAAAAGCAGCGGTCTTTGACCCTCTGTTAACCCTCCGCCTACCAGATGGATCTAATGGAATGGACCCGACAGGCACAATCAATTATTTTTCGCATGAAAAAAAGAAAAAAAAGACAAACTTCTGTAAATATGTGATTTTTTTCAAATATGTGACTTTTGTGAATATGCGACTTTTTTTGTAAATATGAGAAAAAATCACTTACTTAGAGAATTTTCAGTGTTTTCTTTTTTCATGAGAATAATTTTGAATGTACCTACCTGTTGCGTCCTTTTCGCCCGTGTGGTAGACGGGTGAAACGACCGTTAAAACGAATGAAAGTTTTCATTTTTTTTTTTTTATTACTTCGTAAAAGCATTCGTTTGTATTTTTTTTTAAATGTACTAAACTATGTTAAAGTACCTGTGCGTAAATTTTAGCTCGTTTTTGTAACATCAAAGCAGTACCATAATCTGAATTTTTGTAAATTCCGTTGTAGGAAATTCATCATTTTTAATTGTAGGTCTTTTATTTTGAATTACACAATGTTTATTGCTTTCTGTAAAATCATTTGCCTTTAAGCAGTATTTTTTCTGTGAGATTTCATCCGCAGTATATATTTCTTTTGTAATATCAGTAGGTTCCACAAAGTATAAACTTTTCGTGTATTTTTGACACTTTATGTATTTTAGATCCTATTTTAAAAAATTAATCAGTCTTAAATGCAGGTTTTTACTTAGAATTACACAGTATTTGACGCTACCGTAAAATCCACTGCCTAAAGCAGTATTTTTACTGTGAGATTTCTGCCGTATTTTACTTTGTGGTTATTCACGTATGTCTTCGAAAATCGAAACATTAAAAACCAGTGAACTGAACGTGTTATAAATGTACGCTACATTTCCAAAATTGTACTCCACAGACAGTTGTAAACCTTTACGATGCGATTATTGATGCGATTAGACATTTAGAACATTTTCGAACGCTGTTGGAATATTTTCTTTTTCCTAATGGAGAATAGTTTGAACATTTGCAAGCCTCAAGGCGCTGTCTTTCTGTGCAATTCGCTGAAATTTAAAATTGCTATATTTACTAATATATGTGGTTTTGTATTTCCGTTCTGCTCTATTTTATGGAAATCATCAGAGGATCATCAAGGTGATAGTGTGTGTGAATAAAAACCATGTTCTCCAAATTACCGAATTTTGCTTCCAACTATTCAAAATACTCGTGATAAGTTTGATTTATAGTTCTGTTTACGATGCATTAGGATCATTCAACGTCTTGAGTGAATATGAAAAGTTCGTCGGCATGCTTTTGAATTTTGCTCAGAGGTGAAGAGCAGTCAATTTTAATTCTTCTGGAATTTTCTTTTTCCTCTCGTCGATCTTCATTTCACACATTTTAAGCTACAGAGATTTAGTTCACTTACATAAATATAGCAATTTCCGTTTTATGAAAATCATATCGTGACAGGATCATCATTGACTTCGTTAGTGTATGTGAATAAAAACTATATTATCTAAATTGGCAAATTTTACTTCCAACTATTCCAAAAACTCGTGATAAGATTGATTTATAGTTAGTTCTATTTTCGATGCATTATGGATTATTCAGTGTCTTGAGAGAAGATGAAAAGTCCGCCAATATACTTTTAAATTTTGCTCCGAGCTGAAGAAGAGCAATCAGTTTTAATTATTTCTGAATTCGTTGTTTTCCTCCCTTCGATCTTCTTTTCTTTTCGAATTTTTTAATTGATAGGATTGCTTATTGTTTTAATCTGCATAAAAACGAAAGCCTATTATGATAAAAAACGACAGTCTGTTATGATAAAAAACTACAGTCTATTATGATAAAAAATGACTGTCTATTATGATCAAAGACGACTTGTCTATTATGATCAAAGACGACTTGTCTATTATGATCAAAGACGACTTGTCTATTATGATCAAAGACGACTTGTCTATTATGATCAAAGACGTCTGTCTATTATGATCAAAGACGTCTGTCTATTATGATCAAAGACGTCTGTCTATTATGATCAAAGACGTCTGTCTATTATGATCAAAGACGTCTGTCTATTATGATCAAAGACGTCTGTCTATTATGATCAAAGACGTCTGTCTATTATGATCAAAGACGTCTGTCTATTATGATCAAAGACGTCTGTCTATTATGATCAAAGACGTCTGTCTATTATGATCAAAGACGTCTGTCTGTTATGATAGTTGATATTGTTATGATCCTCATGTATCCAGCACTCCGATGTACATTGTGTTTTTGGGTATATGTACTTCTTTCATTGTACTTAAACAAAGAAGGTCGGTAGTGTAAGAAAACGCCCCCGAGCGACCAATGGCATCGTTCAAAAAGATGCATTTAACGACAGCTTAATGTAATTGGTTCGCCGCTAAATCTAACAAAAATTCAAAAAAGAAACCTTAAATTGCTATATTTATTAATATATGTGATTTTGTTCACATTGCTTATTAAATATGCAATTTCCATATCGTTCCGTTTTATGAGGATGATACCATGACAGGATCATCATTGACTTCGTTGCCTATAGTTGGAAGTGTATGTGAATAAAAACCATATTCTCTAAATTGTCGAATTTTGATTCCAACTATTCCAAAAATCCGTGATAAGTTTGATTTATAGTTCTATTTTCGATGCAGTATGTATTATTCAATGTCTTGAGAGAAGATGAAAAGTCTGTCAGTATGCTTCTAAATTTTACTCCGAGGTGAAGAAGAGCAATCAATTTTCTTTCTGGATTTGTCTTTTTTCTATCTTCGATCTTCTTTTCTTTTCGCACTTTTTAATTGACAGGATTGCTTATTGTTTCAATCGGCATAAAAATGATAGCCTATTATGATAGAAGATATTGTTATGATTCCCACGTACCCATACGTGTACTTCTTCCATGTGTCCACTTGCATAATGGATGTGGGTAGTGTGTTACAGAAATACTCACATTTGACCAGTGCCGTCGTTCAAACTGGCGCGATCAAAGACTGATTAATATAATTTGTTCGCCTGCTAAATGTAACAAAAAAGTCAAAAAAGAAAATTAAAATTGTTACATTTACTGATATGTGATTTGTCCACATACATTAGTAAATATAGCAATTTCAGTTCTGCTCCGTTTTATGAAGATCATATCATGAAAGGATAATTATTGACTTCGTTGCCTGTAGCTGATAGTGTCTGTCTCTCTGTGTGTGTGAGTGAATGTAAACCATATTCTCTAAATTGCTTAATTTTCCAAACACTCGTGATAAATATGAATTGCAGTTCTATTTGCGATGCATTATGGATTATTGAACGTCTTAAGTGAAGATGAAAAGTTCATTCGCATTCTTTTAAATTTTGTTCCGAGGTGAAGAACAATAATCAATTTTAATTTCTGGAATTTTCTTTTTCCTCTATTTGATCTTCTTTGCTTTTCACACTTTTAAGCACCAGAGGTTTTGCCCACATACATAAATATAGCAATTTACGTTCCGATGCGTTTTATGAAGATCATATCATCATTTCGTGATAGGATCATCATTGACTTCGTTGCTATAGCTGATAGTATGTGAATAAAAACCTTATTCTCTAAATTGCCGAATTGTGCTTCCAACTATTTCCAAAAATCCGTGATAAGTTTGATTTATAGTTCTATTTTCGATGCATTACGGATTATTGAACGTCTTGAGTGAAGATGAAAAGTTCGTTGGTATTCTTTTAAATTTTGCTCTGAAGTTGAACAAGAACAATCAATTTTAATTCTAATAAAAGATCTGGACAATTACATCATGAAAAGTTCAATATTAGCGTGAAAATAAAAATCACAAATTTACGAAATGTTGTGTACGAAATGTTGATCCTATTCATATGGATCTTATTCGTAAGAAGATAGATTGTGCCATTGCATATTTTCTTTCTTATGATTGCTTAAAGTGTAATTGATTGGAAACATAACGAACTTTTTTATTTCAAGACGATTTGGCTTTGTTCTGTAATAGCAATATAACAACTCTTTCCTGACGATGGTCATAGATGATGACCGAGACGCTGATTATTTTAATTTAATTTTAATGTTTGTTTGGTTTTTGACTTTACAACATTTTGTATATGGAAGGGTAGTACACAGTGAGACGAAAATTATTACTTAACGAATGGCGACTATTTTTATTGTTTAGAAAAAAAAAAATGCTACATCTTTAAACTGCACAAATACGCTACACATTACTGTATAAATGGTATTCTAAAAAGCACTATAAAAAGCACAGAAGCAGCATAACGGAGTATCGGAAATTGTCTCACTGTGTACCACAAATGACACACAGTGAGGCAATGTATATATTTTCATAAATCATACATTTTTACACTCTATAAATAATTTTCTGTAGTTTACGATTTTTAATTAATATTTCTAGATTTTCAAAATATTAAAAATAGGAGCCTCAGGTTGACAATGGCAGACCTTGGGCCACCTCATGCAATTTTTCAGCCTCTTGCGTTTAGTAGATTTCCTTAGCCATCGCACGCCCACACACACACACACACACACACACAGAGAGAGAGAGAGAGAGAGCGAAATAAATCTTCTTTTATTAATAAATAACTGTGTTAAAAATCAGAACCACATAGTAGGTACACAATGAGACACGTCTCACTGTGTACCACAACTGTGTGTCTCACTGTGTACTTTCGTTACGTTGTAATAAATGGATGCATGTTATATCAATTTCATCGCTTTAAAAAGTTTGTCGTTTCGTCGGAATAGTCTATTACTAGGTTTGGTTAAATAAATATATCTCATATTGAAGGAAATAAACTCTAAAATTGACGTTTATGTAACTTTAACCACTATAAAATAAAGAATTATTTACTATTTTGTCGAACGAGTAACTGAAGTGCCGAAACTTACATCCACGTGTTGCATAAGATAAGGTCGTTATGTGTGTGTGCTAGCTTGGAGAAAAAGTTTAACAGTTTTACAACTATATGCCAAAGTGGCTGCTGTCTCACTGTATACCATGTGTCATTGTGTACTACTCTCCCCTACACCATTTAGTAAAATTGCGATTTTTATTTTCACGTTAATATTTAATTTTAATTCTTCTGGTATTATCTTTTTCCTCTCTTGAATCTTTTTTTAGCTTTGCACACTTTTTAAGCGACAGAGTTGCTTATTGCTGTCAATCGGTATAAAAACGACAGTGAATTATGATAAATGATATTTTTATGATCCTGGTGTATCCAGTACTTCCATGTACGCAGCATTTTTGGGTACATGTACTTCTTCCATTGTTCCCACTTATACAGTGGAAGTAGGTAGTGTAAGAGAAACGCCCTCATGCGACCAATGGCGTCTTTCAAAAAGATGCGATCAACTTAATTTGTTCTGTTCTGCTAAATGTAATAAAAAGTCAAAAAAGAGAAACCTAAAATTGCTATATTTATTAATATACTATGGGATTTTGTTCACATTACTTATTAAATATAGCAATTTCCGTTGAGCTCCGTTTTATGAAGATTATATCATGAGGGAATCATCATTGACTTCGTTGCCTATATACAGTAGAACCCCGCTAATCCGAAATTCCGGTTAATCCGAACCGATTTTGTTTTCGAAAATTATACTTAAACAGAGATCAGTTGAAAAGATTAACTTCCGAAATTTTCCTTATTACAGGATGAATGTCATGAAAAACGTGTAGAAGTTAAAATTAAACAAAAATATGGCTGTAAAGCATGTTTTTTATTCTTTAAACAACTTGAATTGAATAATAATAATTAAAAAAAAAATGTAAAAGTGCACATATGTGCACGAATATAAAATGAAACCGTGAACTGTAGACCTACTCGTAAAAGCTACATATCTTAAAAAGAATCTCGAATATAAGTTTGTTTGTCAATCACTATAAAATTCTTTTCTAAAATGCAAAAAGTATTTAATTTAGATGATAAAATTTATTTTTCCTTTCGACAGTTTGGTTTCGCAAATTAAAAGGTTTTTTCTTCCCCCCTCGTCGACGTGGTGACTGAGTAATTTATAGATTCGCGATTTTAAACCGTTTATAATGGGTTGTTACGTAATTTCTCATTCTGTACTTCCATTGGATTATTATAAACATCAGGAGTGATTTAAACAAGTAATACTTTTTTTTTTCGAAAGTCGTGCCCAATTATCCAGCATGCCGGACCTTGGGATACCGGATTATAGGATGTTTATTGTACTACTTACTACTTATAACTTACATTTTTTTTGGCTCTCATCTTTTTCTTTTCTATTTTTATCGGAATTTCGGATAATCCGAACTTTTTGTAATCCGAACAGGTACCGGTCCCAATTAGTTCGTATTAGAGGGGTTTTACTGTAGTCGATAGCATGTGTGACTTAAAAACTATATTCTCTAAATTGCTGAATATTGATTGCTTCCAACTATTCCAAAATACCTGCGATAAGTTTGATTTATAGTTGTTGAATAATCCGTAATGCATCGCAAATAAGTCTTAAGTGAAGATGAAAAGTTCTTCGGCATGCTTTTAAGTTTTGCTCCGAATTGAAAAGAGAAATCAAGTTTAAGAAGGAAAACGTCATTTTGAATTGACAGCCCCGGCTGTACTAAAGAAGGATGGCGGGATCAAGTTTTAGTATGCGACCTATTTTGTGATTATCTGTTTTCTATGATGTTTGATAGCAGAATTTTTATTTCGTAATTTTCAACTTGTCATTCTTTCTTTTGTAATTTTTTGTCACCAACGTGTAATCGGAAATTTTCGAACAATTTTATAGCATATTTAATGTTTTTGAAACGCATTCCTGTTATTCTGATTGTGTTTTTATGGATAAAAAAAGCTAAAATCTCAAAGAAATATCTGAGAATAGGTTTCTAAATTTTAAATTATACCAAAGTTCAAATTACTCTTATGTTTTACTTGTCTTAATGTGGTATAATTTAAAGTTTTTCATTAACGACTTATGTTTCTCTGTACTACGCGGGTTTAATTGATTTTAATTTGGTATAATTTAAACATAAAAATATTTCACTTATAGACTCGGAGGTGGCAGCACTCACAGACTATCACCTTATCAAGTTCACGGCTGAAATTCCAGAATTAGTTAAAACTCTATTCGCATATTAAAACGCAACCGGTCTGCCAGGTCACATTTTGGTGGAAAACACCTAAAAACCCGATTTTAGCGGTTGACTCGTAGGTTTGCCATTGTGTCCTGCACCTAAAGGTATGAAAACAGGGAGGACTGGAAGTAAGAAAACACAATGGTAAACCTACAAGTCAACCGCTAAAATGGGGCTTTCAGGTGTTTTCCACCAAGATATGACTTGGCAGACCGATTGCGTTTTAATATGCGAATCGAGCTTTAACTAATTCTGTAATTTCAGCCGTGAACTCGATGAGGTGATTGTGAGTGCCGCCGCCTCCCGTTCTATTAGAAATAAGTGGTAGTTACTTGGCGCTCACATGGCTCATCGGACCCAGAATCTTATCACGTCATATGGTTTTGTAACAATTTCATCGCCCTCCTCACATCTCTGACCTAGCTCCAATTGACTACCACTCTTGCTCCTACACTTAAACAAGCACCTACAACGACGACGTCAAAACGGCCGTGATGCAATAGTTGGCACAGCAGGCGGCAGATTTCTTTGAGGGTGGGATACAAAAAATGGTCGTATGATAGGATAAGTTCTCTAGTATAGAGGGAAATTATGTTGAAAAATAGATGAAGTTCCAGGCTTTCACGTAAAAGTAAAATTGTTAAAAAAATACTTTTTTTTTAAATATCAAAACTGTACTTATTTAAAAACATGTCTCGTATTTAGTTTGCATTATGCATTATTTAGCGTTTTGCTTGAAACAGTGCTCTAAAATTTACGTTGCCTAGAGAAAAACGAAAGCAATTTCAAATTGAAAAATACTCTTGTCAAATTCTATTTCCGTCTGTATTAATCGTAAAAGAAAAATCGGTGTTCTCTGTGCATTTTACCATGTGATTTTCGGCTCTTATTAAAAATTTATCATTGAATTTCTCCTTCGGAAATGTTTCGTGATATCCTCTGCTTGAAATTACTTGGACCATTTTGTTACATACGTAATGTTCTTGGAACATATTCTATTATCTTCTGTTTCAGTTTTGCAATTTTTTTTTCTTTATTTCAGTTAAAGAATTTGATAATAGAATTCTATGTGTTTTTTTTTTCTTTTTTCTTTTTGGTTTAAACTATATAAAATAACGATCAAGCAGTCTGACTTTCACACACACACACACACACACACACACACAAAAAAAAAAAAAAAAAAAAAAGGTCGTAAATGCGGACGAATTTCGTATTAAAGTTTTTTTCCACGGCTTAATTTCGAATAAAAAATGTACTGGAGCTCTTAATTTTCTGCAATAATATTCCAGTGTAAGCTCCCCCCACCCTCCTTCACCTGCATAATTATATTTCATACATAGCAATTTCTTCTTAAGCAATTTTTTTATATATATTTTGACTATATCGATATTGATTTATATATGATAAAATAGAATAAAATGAACAGAGCCAAAAATATTAAAATTTGGGAGTGGGGAATTTTTAGAAAATTGTGTTCACCAAGGATTTCTTTGTATAAACTAGCAAAGCACAATACACAGGTCTTCGGTGAGCAGTATTTATAAATACTGTTGATGGGTTCCGACTTAATATTTAAATATTCATTTATAAAAAAAATAAAACACCGGAGCTGCGTTCCTGTGAGCTTCAGTGCAAATTAACCCCTTGAGGGACGGTGAGATATATTATATACCACCTACGATTAATCAAGATTTGCACCAGAAAAATTTTATTAAATTTTACTTTTCTAACTTTGGTGGAAAAAAGTCGTAAAATTGCTTTTCCTTATTTTTCAATAAACTTGTTTGAAGATACCGATGTGAATTCGACATTACAGAAACATAATTACTTGCCCCTGAAAGAGTTAAGCACTACGTGGAGCGTTGATCTGACGGTATATTTTAAAAACACAAACAAAAAGCTGCGAGTAAGCATGATACGACATGAGTAAAAACTTGCGGATACGGTGACTATTAATTCTGGCATTCCTCACCGGCGTTTCAAAACCATTGAGTTTACATTTACAAAAGCTGGATAGAAGTATGCTCCTATGTGTGTAACAGGCTGCGTCATATATGTAAACGTTTTGGTTAAGGCTCCTACAATTCGGGCTGACTCAAGTCGCCATTTAATTGCCATTAGGAGAAGGACTATTGGCCACGGCACTTCTAGCCGCATGGGAAACAATCGCTGATTTGGTAAATGGGAAACAACATGCTAGACGAGTCAATATGTCTTATAGTAGAATAGTTTTGGTAAGAAAGAACGCAAAGGATTGGAGATGGGACGAACAACTTTGGTATTTTTGAAGCGCTATTCCCAGGGGTCCGAAGCGTTGCATTTATGAGCTCCCGTGAATTCCGACTAATATTTAAATAATAAGTAAAAGCTAAATTACTGTTTTAGAAATATTCTTTTCTGGACATCTTGATCATAGGGATTGTTCAGATAATCACTAATTTTTGTCCACAGTTACAGCTTATATTTTTGCCTATATGGGGCATTCTCACAATATTTTGACTTTCATGACCCTGAATAATAATTTTTATTTTAATACACTTTTTTGTGTTTTTTTTTTAATTTCATATACTGGGGAACATCCCATTGCATGATTGCATAACAATATTAACGAGATAAATAAGTTTTGGACTGTGTTGGGAGGTCCAAATACCTGGAAAACTCCTATACCGTCCCGTGTCCCTGATGCTGATTTTTAAGTTTGGAGCTGTCTGTATAAAATTATTTCATTAAAAATAATTCGATGTAATTTTTTTCCGAAGCTGGAACTATTGTTTTATATAAATATGTAGCAAAAAATTAACCTGCACACATTTTTAGGGTTGTTATTATTTTTTAAACTCTGTCCTTGGGTTTTAGATTCCTTACCGTCCCTCTTCTAAAATTATACAGAAAATCACTCCAGATGCAGCCACAGAATTTTTTTCAAGTTTTTTCTCATGCAGAAGTATGCTACAGAAAGAATATCTAAAATTCTTTGACAGGAAATTTACTGCAGAATTTAAATCAGCATTTAAATATCAATTTCAAGCAGCGTGACTTTATTGGTTAGTCTTACCGTCCTCAAGGTTTATTCCTGCACTTTTCGAGGTAAATAAATAAATAAAAAAATTAATTTAATCCAATGTTAAGAACTGTTTCTAAAAATCAATGAACATTGTGACTATCACTTAGCCTTAACACGATTTTCCTAAAAATAGGTGGTAATTTTCCTTACCGTTCCATCCGTACCGTCCTTTTTTTTCTTATACCATCCCCCTTTTTTACCTTACCGTCTCTTCTTTAACACCCTTTAAGACAATGTTATACAAAAATTCTGTATTAAAAATACTACATTTTTATTATTTCTTATTTGAGTGTCCTGTGGGTACTATGCAAATTCATTATAAGTAAAAATTTAGAAGAAAATAAAAAGTTATAGGGGCAAAATTGTAAGGAAAATTAAACTCGTAAGTTTAACATAACTTACGAGATACTACTTAACTTACTAACATAACACCTCAGTTAAATAAAAAAATTTTTCGCTGCTGGCCATTTTTTCTTTATTTTGAATCATTATGGCATTCGTCTATCAGATTAAAATGTTATTTTAGCAAGTTTAATTTCGCCAGATTTTTCCCCCCAAAAGTCAAAAGATTGTGAGAATGCCCCATATATCATATCATGTCTTACTAATGATTTAAATCTTATTAATGAAAAGCTGAATTTCTGTTTCAGAAATGTATTACTGGCATTTTGTTTAAACACTCTTATATTATAATATTCGCTCGTCTTTTGTTTCAGTTTTCTGAAAGTTTTACTTTAGTTAAGATCTTGTAAGACAATTTTATGTTAAGACTGTTCTCAAATCGAAAAGGGCTTCTTTCTGACACATTTTTTTAATTCCTTTTTGCGCGGAATTTTTTTAATTCTTTTTTGCACGGAAACGCGTGAAATCGGCAACTGTTGTTATGCAGAAACTATGTAAATGAAAGACGTTTTCCATTGTTTGGTAAACGCGAAAAAATGTTCTAGAAAGTACTGTGAAAGTGTGAAAGTTTGAACCGAATCTCTGCATGCGACATCGTGAAACAGAACAACTAGTTGTCACGTGACGCAGAATTGCTTATAACACGATGAGTAATTCATTTATCAAAAAATGAAAAACTCATTTCTTCCTAATCGCTTCAGTGGTCAGGCCTCCCAGTTTTATGCCTTTACGTTTAAAAACGAGTCTGAAATTGTTAGAAAGTTTCAGGTTGTTGAGCAGAGAACTTGAGAACAGCCTTAAAAATTATTTTTTCTCACTTTAAAATAAAAGAAACGCCTTTTCCCTTTTAAAATTTATCCATATTTACAGCTTATGTTTTTTAGGTACAATAATGTCTTAACTTCTAGTCTGTGAATGAATACGTAAACGATAACTTCTAAATTATCTTTTTTTTTTTTTTTTTCTAAAATGCTTATTATACGTTTTATAGTTGTATCTGCTATGTTTTATAATTATTGCGTGCCTTAAATGTTAGCATTTTCAATTTTTTAAGTTTCTCCTGCTCAATCATACTAAATTTCTGACCTTACCACGGACTTATTTTTGCACGAAATGGCTTGAAATTTTCAGAAATTATTATTTAAGGTTCTAAAAACGAAAAAGTGTTTTTAATTTTCTTGTAATTGTGATGTATCATATCGATTTATTTCTTAATGACGACACTTTTATCATTCTCCTATCCCCAAAAGCGGCTTTAAAACTCCAATTTCACAGCATTTTCAGAAATATCTTTTTCCTTTATTGGAAAATAAAAAGCCCTATTCGATTTATTGATATCTGGATAAGAAAAGTTGCAAATTTTTATGCATTTACGAACAAAATTTCGCGAAAACGTCGCAAAGAATCTAGTTTAGATTAGAAAATAGTTTTTAGCTGAAGGCGAATAGTTAGTTCTTTGGTATGCTTTTAAAATTTTTCTTTGTGGAGGAAAAGCAAAATCAATTTTAAGATAAGAAATTCCGCTTTCGAATACTACCACCACCTGAATTAAATAATAATAAAAATACAATTTTCGGCGTGCAGCCTACCTTGTGATTTCCTGTTCTTATTAATATTTAATCACTAAATTTCTCTTTCGTAAATGCTTCACCGATGCCTTCTGCGCTGGAATTGATCGGAACATTTCGTTTCATATTTAATGCTTTTGGAACGTATTTTGTTCTTCCTTCCTTTCAGGTTAAGGAAAATTTTTGCTTAAGAATCTGGTAATAGAATTATTGTTTAACCCCTCCACCCCTCTCTTATCATTAAAAATCGAAACCGCCTTTCTTTGGTTTAAAGCTGTTGTCAAATCCAGTATAGCTACACATGTATGTATATTACAAAAAAATTTTATTCCCAATATTTTATTAAATTATTCTAAACTTCCAGTATATTCTCTATTTCCTTGTCTCTTAATAATATCTTATTTTATTATTTCTATTTAAATTCCTTTTCTTTTAAAACGCGTATTTTAATACTATTTATCTATTTAAATTTTTAATATAAAAAGCATTTTCCCTTCATAAAAATCTTTTTTAAAGCTGTTCCGTTTCGCAATGCTATGTGACACCATGAAACGCCAGTTCATTTCGAATATTCTTTTATACGTTTTTCTTTTTTATTTCTTATTTTCGCACCCTTTCTATCGGCTCGACGCTTTACTACAGATTTCGTCCGCTTGTCTGTAAAGAGTTGTTGGCAAAATGTTGTAAAGTTAAAAACTATTAACAAACATTAAAAGAAAATTATAATAATCTACGTTACGTTCATCATCTATGACCATCTTCAGGAAAGAGTTGCTAGATTACTTTTAAAGGACAAAGTCAAGCCGTCTTGAATTTGAAAAGTTCGTTAGGTAGTGTTTTTTGTGCAGGCTCGATAGCTCCGTGGGTAGCGCGTTAGCGCGTTTGCATGCTAATGAGAGGTTCCCAGTTCGGCTTCGGAGTTTGAAATTTCCCCCAAGTATAGATTTCATTGTCTAATAAGTTCAAATCTACAGAACTTTTAATTTTTTTTTTTTTTTTTTTGGGGGGGGGGGTGCATTTTAAAGCTAAAAGTTGTTGTCGAATATTTTATCAATTCTTTTTTTAATTCTTTTTTTGAGAAATTGCAAAATTTTAAGTTGACTACATTTCATTGTCCGGTGGATTTAATTAAAATAATTTTCGCATTTTTTTTTTTTTTGCTATTTTAAGGGTTTTGTTTTAGCTGCTAAAATTAAATTGTAATTAAATATGCTTGTCATATATATAAACATATGCTGTTACAATTGTCCGAAAAACAGCGTTCTTGAATATTTTCAATTCCATTAACCCCTTAAGCACCATATTCCATTTAATGATAGCTTGCAGAATACCAAATATATTAAATTTCGTCATTTTCGAACAATAACAGTCAGCGACTCAAAATGCTTAGAACATTTTAGTCTGGACTTAAAATCAGGACGTACGCACATTCATCCTGGTTTTTTCAAAATGAAGAGTTCACGACGTACACAGGTACGTCGTGGTGCTTAAGGGGTTAAAAAATATCTTCCAATTGTAATAATTTTAAAATTAATGGTGATGCCATCTATGTTCTTATTAAAAATGCTTAAAAATTTAATACTTATAAATTAACGATTTGGATTTATTAATTAAAGGACAAAGTGTTTTGAAAGGAATATTAAACTAAACTCTTTGTGCGATCTTCGGGCACTCTTACCCATTTATTAGTATATAGCTCAAATAAATAATTTCATTTGCGTACATTTCAATATCAATCTACTTTATCTTCGTTCTTCCTGTACATTTTTAAAAGAAGCAAATGTTTAAATGGCTAATAAAATATGTGTGCTATGTATATCCTTTTTAAATTAAAATAATTAAAAATATGGTATTTTAAGGAGGTAAAATTACTAACAAAATCCTTACATTTGCAAATTGAAAAGACTTCCTAATGAATACTCAAAGATATTAAGTACCGGGAATTTTGATATGAAAACTTTTTCAAGAGTTCTTCATGATACATTGAAATCATTAAGTACTTTCATAAAAGTATACATGTTAAAATATTGAAATATATTGATTAATACTAGAACTACCGGCGTTAAATATATATTTAGTTTTAAAAATTTGAAGGATATTAAAATACTCATTTATTATTTTATTTTTAATAATTTCAAATTTGAACTACCAGGTAGTTTTCCATTTAGGTAGATTTCGTAAAAAATGCTACCTATTACATTCTCCCCTATGTTGAGATTTCTGAAAAATTTTTGCAGATCTACGCCGATCATGACTCCTATAGAACCCAAAACCACACCTAGTTCAAAACTTTATCTATCTATGTATCTATCTTTTTTATGGGCATGATATAACTTCCATAATTCTGCACAAATCTCTTCCAAACTGATACATGAAATCAAGGGGCAGAAAATCTCGGTCAAGTTCGTTAATGGACAAAATCGGAGGAATAGGGAGGGGTTTTGTGAAAACAAGAAAATCTCCGTAACTATACTTAATTGTAATACATATCAAATCAGGTAAAAATTATTATTACTTCTGGAAAAAGCTCCAAAAATTTATGTATCGCAGATTTTTGATAAAATTAAAAATGGGCTCAAGGGGGAAAAAGGGGGAAAAATTTAGGGGAAATTATTATAAATCGTCTTAATACTGTCTACAACTTTTACATTGACAAGTTTTTGATAGGACCAACTCTTACCGCAAAAAAATATTTAAAACGGGAAAAAAAGTGGAAGGGTGGAAGAAGAAAAAAATTCATAACTTCGTCAATTCACAAGGTATCAAATCTGCTTAAATTCATATAAATCTTTTTAATATTATCTACAACTTTTATATTGTCAAGTTTTTGATAGGCCCAACTCTTACAGGGAAAAAAAAAATAGGGATTGAAATAAAAATTATCTCATTAACATGATTATGATAAACCCAGTTCTTACAGAAAGATGAAATTAAAAACTCGTCAAAAGCGGCCAGATAAAATTGTTAGTTTATCTCTATTCTTGATTTAGTTTTTGTTGGTGAAATTAGTACTTAACTTCGAAATCTACCTCCGCCTGTAGGCGGAGCCGCCAGGGATTTTCTTTTGAGTGAAATATACCCATGATTATTCTTGTTAATTAGAAATTGTAAACTTAGTGTGACGATAAACCAATAAGCTAGGTTGCTAGCCACCGAGCTTATACGGGGCCACCAACAAGGTTAAGAAGCTTTACACTAAAAAAATTTAGGGCCTAATGTTTTTTTCTTGTATCCAGCCCGCATTTGATCCTCGTACTAAAAGAGGTCACTAGCAATCATTGAGCATAAATATCTTTTTCCTCCTTTGAAAAAATGTTTATGACCCAACTTTTCTTTCACTATACATGCAGTTTAAATTTTGTAGAAAATACGAAGCGTCAATCTTTTATATGTGTAATGTTTTTAAATATATGTACCAAATATATAATAAAAACCTGTGTCGTGTATGCTTTGATAATTTTTATCGTAAAAATTATAGTATATCGTAGAAATTTTTGCGAATTTAAAGTTTGTTGCTAATCAAACACAGAGTTATTTAAACTAGATTTTATTATTATTATAATTGGAGATCGACTGTAAATTTGTTTTCTGCCCAAAATTAGTTTTCGGAGAAAATGCTGCCAAAAATTCGCCCGGACCGAAACTATCTGTATTCTAAAACTCTCCTTTCTTCTTTCGGAAATTTTCAACATGACTCATTGATTTGAGCTGTATCGGCTCAAATGAGACACTGTTTATTGCTATGAACATCACTGTTTATACTTATCAGTCTTGACTGACTCAAGACGTGAGTGCACATTATAAAGCAAGTAATACGTATATGATTAAACTTTAAAGACTCGTTTCACGTGCTCATTAAAAGCTGCAGACTTAACAATAATAAAAAATTTTTAGTTGTAAACCGCAGAAGTGTTCAGAATATTCTTTGAGAAAGTTCTGGTATGACAAAGTATCATTTACAAAAATCATTATAAAAGATAAATCGAGGTATGTATACCTAAAACATCGTTTAATTAGAATTAGATGAAATTCGTATAATTAGAAAAACATTCTGTGTCGTTGATGAGTTGATTACATTTGATTTTATATGAAAATAAAAAGTTTTGGTCAGAAGCACAGAGAGACAACTTGAGCCACACATATAATTAATATTTATCTTTAATAAACACGTATAATTAATTTATAATTATGTGTATTTATATATGTATGTATTAATTACTTTAAAAATATTTCGGACGTTTTCGTTTGCGGCCGAAAATAGGAAGATTACCGAAATTCGGTTTCGGTCTTAAAAACCTGTTTCTGTCGATCCTTAATTATAATGTTTGAAAATATAATTTCGTTGTTTTATTTATGTAATTTAAGTATGTTTGCTGGTTTTGCATTGAATTTAACATCTTTTGCAGAATTTAACACATTTTTTAGTTCCACCTAGTTGTTATATTACTCTACGGAATATAAATGGATTTGCAGATTCTGTATTTCTGCTTATCGAAATTTTCCAATTGAGATACGGTTAGAAGTGGCTTTTCCTTTTAACTTTTGTCTGTAAAATTAAATCTGTTATCTTTTTTCAAAGGTCGAACGTTCGATTGCTGAAGGTCAACAGTTTTATAATCCCGGAAGCACTAATGATAAATTAAGTACATTTTCCTGCTCTCGCACGGTTAGTAAAATGATAAATTCTTTTACTGGGATTTTAAGTACTAACATTAAATTGAAAGAAAAAACAGATTAAAATAACCAATCGTATTTAAGTGGACGGTGGACGTTATTATTATTATTATTATTATTATTATTATTATTATTATTTTCATAATAGAGGTATGAAATTTTGTGGAAATATACATTTTACCATATAGAACACCCTAAAAGAAATTTCCGATCTTATTATAATTTTAAGATTTTTAAGAAAATTAAAATTTTAACACTGAATTTTAAAATGCTTCATGCGTTATAATTTTTGAAATATTTCCTCGATTTTGCAATTTAATCTGTTAAGCCTCTATTACAAACAAATTTGTGTATCGATTTCGTAATCTCTTGAATAGTTTTTTGAGATTTTTTTCTGAATTCGATATCGATTTTCATCAAAATTTTGCCTTTTAATAAGTAAAAAACCGTATTTCATTCGCGAACATACGACATTTGCAACCTAATGTGAAACAAATGGAAACGCTCTCTACAAATTTCTCGTCTCCTTTTCAATATGTTTACATGACTCTATTTGGATAGGATATATGAAGTCGAAGGATAACCCGAGAATTTGTACTTAAAAAAAAAAAAAAAAATTCTTTTGCAGTTTCCTTTTGGGTAAAGTACTTTCAATTTCGGAGCCAGTGAGGGTCGAGATATTGTTTCCTTTATAACCTTTCAATATGCCTACCACCGAAATTTGGAAATGTCTTATGAAGTACATGAACCTTCGACCTCTGATATCCTATGGCAAAAGAATCATTTAAAAATATTGAAATGCAAACTGGAAATTTGTAGCGAACGCTTACATTGGTTTAACGTTAGCTTACGAATATCATATACTGGCAAACATATGCCATAAAAACTCATAGGCTCTTAAGAAATACTGATCTACACAATAGCTACTCTATAAACCAAAATTAATAATTTCCATTATTATAATCTCTCTATTCTAAAAAAAAAAAAAAAAAGTAACTACCGCTGTCACCGTCGCTGGTTTGGTTTTGAATTTTTTGTGACCGGAGGTCTTTCTTCGTTAATATTAAGAAAAATAATGCATACAAAATATGAAAATCGGTAGTATTATACAGAAATGTTTGATAAACACGCTGATGCAGACAGTTTTCAAATCGAAGAATTATTTTAAGAGATATTTAATGCTAAAGTTGGACAAAATCGTTCCACTAAAGTTTTATAGGAGCAAAAACTATTCATGGGAATTTAATCGTTTTTAGATCATTTTATACGTTTGAAGTTTCCAGTGTGCAGATTGTATTTCTTTTTTTAATTTGACTCATTTTTTGAGACTTTATTTCTATTTTAAATACAAATTTTCAGCATTTCGAGAGATATTTTTTACTTATTTTAGAAAATTGTACTAATTTAACCTGTTGCCAACTGTGTATGAACAGCGCAACAATAATGTTTGCTTCAAAAAAAAAAAAAAAAAAAAAAAAATATTTATACGTGTAAATAAATTAAAAATTTATTTACACGTGACTATTATAAACAGAAAAAAACATTTGGAATTAGAATTAAATAATTATGTACAAAAAGCAGGAACTTATTAAAAATTACGTCATAAAAACTACACATGATATATTTACAACTACACAACTATATTTACACATGAATTTTAAGAGAGAAAGGAAATTGTAAAATAATAAATTCATTAACATGCGTTAGAAGTCTTAAATAGGATAAATTACGTCATATTTACGTCACATTTCAGTTATTGCATAAAATGAACACAAAATAATATTGCAAAACAGTTTAAATTTAGAAATTGCGCTAGACATTTATTTGATATTTTGAGAGGATACTTTTCAACTATTTTTGTTAGGAAAGCGCAAATAATATTTAATTTCTAACAAAAGTATTTTCACGTGAATATTAAAAAGAGAAAGAATAGTTTGGTCGAAATTACGTCAGATTAAAAACGATTAATTTAAAATGTCTTATTTAAAAGAACTTTCTTTTCGCTTCGTTAAAAATACCGGGAGACAAAGACTCTGTTTACTCAATTCCTTTTATATTAGCTTATTTTGAAATGTTTAACTGATTTCACTTAATCAAAGACGAAAACAGCGATTGTATCTTTGGTACTACTTAGTTATCCCGTCGACCATAAATCTATCAATCGCCAAACTGTAAGATCAAAAGCCAATAATGGTTGATCGTAAATGTCATATTAACTTGACTTTAAGCAAGTTACACGTGTCTACGTCATCAAGTTATTTTTATTTCGACGTTTTATTTGTATTTTTATTAATGTTGCACTAATTTATTTGTTCTTTCGTTATTTAAAATAAATATTATGTCAATTTGTATAATTTGGCGATTTATATAATTTGGCAAAAGTGGTCGACGGGTGAATCGAGTAGTACCGCAGCGGATTTGGCCTTAAAATTCCCCAATCAAAGAGAAATGAATAGAAATCCGTTTATAGGGAGATCGCCACTGTTTTTTAAATTATAATTCAATCTTCCGAAATCTTTTTAAAGCCGATCAAATTAGCGTACTTTTAGAGTCTGCAGTGTCTGAATGGGTGTTGACGGGTGTAGCTCTTAGGGGGCAGAGTCACCTAGTATTTCAAATAATAACCCCGTTGTATTGTTTACGTAGTTTAAATTGTTCACACTAAATTTAATCTTTGACTTCTGTTATCGGTCTAGCAGACCATTGCTTTCTTCAATTTTCACAGTTTAAAGTTTAACATCCCAGCAAAGAGGAAATTGCTGGCCAGCAGCAAGATAGGTGCTGGTAATGATGGAGAAGTGCTGGCTGATGGTCTACCACTGCATGACTACTGCTGGACAGCGTCAGTCAACTTTGCTGTTGGAAATCATCAGGTAAAATTCTGGTGGGCATCCATTTTATCTCATGCGCTAGCCCACCACTACATGGAAGTGCACGAACTTTTGCAGTATTGTTGCTGGGAACCCTTACGCTAGGTGGCGCTGCGAATATCGAAGACATTGAGTATTTAAACACAAATCTGAAATGAATATCTTAATACAATTTAAGCTGTGAAGCTAATTTTTTTTGAAACTGTAAAAAATATAGCACCACTGCTACCAACAAAATAAATAAGTAAATGAATAAATAAATAAATTCTTTATTTCAACGCACTTTTTTTTCTCCTTAAATCTGGTTTTACTAGGTTACAAGGGATTTCGGCTTTCATAATTTACGCAGTTCAGAATCAATAATTAAAAAAAGCGTATAAAATACATAGGATTTCTATACAATAGTATAATTTCTATACCAGTTTAATGATTGGGAACGTAAATCACAAAAGAAACAAACTTGAAATAGTGCAATGAGAGCTTGAAAACTACGAGCAATCGTAGCGTACGCTGAAAGCACTTATTCATGTCCGATCACGAAAACCAAGCAGCATCGAGCGCGGTCAGTACTTGGGAGGGTGACCACATGCAGTTCAAATATTTCTATAGACATTTCTATTATAGACACTTCTACAGATGTTTCTATTGCTCTTGGTGAAACTAGCTTATAGAAAAAAGAGCCATAATTATAAAATACTTTTTTTTAAATAGAATTCTATAAGAAATTTTTGTAAGGGAAAGTGCTGGGCCAGCAAAGAAATAGCAGTGGAATAGGTGCTAGCGCTGCAGGAAAAGTGTCGGATTGAAGTAATGTGATGGCATACTAATGCTGGTCTACTGTTGGTCATCACTGATGGGCCAGCTGCATTCGGCTTGGACACTTTTCAACAGGTTTAAGTAATGGCACCCTTGCACTTTACCGCTGATAGCACTGCTGGCTGCCATCTTTTTTCCAGCTGATGGCCCACTGTTTCTTTCTTTGCTGGGATGTAACTTTTAGAAATTTTGTATCGTTTTGAGCCCTAGTATCATCGCTATAATAGTTTTGTTATAAAATACAGTAAAACCTCCTTAAAGCGACCACTGGTCTCTTAATGGAGATAATGTTTAAATATAGATTTTAATTGTTGAAAAAAAGGTAACAGTTAATGTTACTAAAATTTATTTTTCACATTAGGAAAAAATATAAAAATTTAAGTATCAAAACAAAAGTTAATTACATAAATTAATAACTGCAGAGTTTAAAAAATGAATACATTGACTTTTGCTTTGGCTTTACGGTTTTATCTTTCATAACTTTTATTTCCTAGTCCTTTCAAAGTTCAATAAATAAATGCATTTTTTTTTTTTTTTTTTGAACGGGAACAAATAATGACGATTTCATTAATTTATCTATTTTTTTGAGAGTTTCCTTACATAGTAGGGCTGGGGAGTTTATTGACCGCCATTCTTAATTCGTCATCAGAGTTAAATTCATTGCCTAAAAAGGCACAAAGGGGTTTAAACACTTAAAAGTTACTGGAATAATAATAATAAAAAAATCTAAACTTCGTTTAGAAGTTTGATGAATAATGCGCCCTCCGTAATTATTTTTCTAATAAAATCTTCTTCAAGTGACCAGGAGGAAACGGAATTTGTTTCATTTTCTTCAAAGAAATGGGTCGCTCATGGAGGGAGTTCAACAGGCATGGTCTCTGAATGGAGGTAAAATTAGTATTGAGCCTATGGGAATAAATTCCATTCCTTGAAAAAATGATCGTTCAGGGAGGTGGTCGCTTAATGGAGGTGGTCTCACAGGGAGGTTTCACTGTAATTATAAAATTCCTGTACATAAAATTTAGTACAGAAACCGTATCCTATGAATTAATCCAGCGTTTTAATCATCGTTCGGTCAAGCGGTCTTAGAGACCGCTCACAGTAGCTATGCAACAATTTCTGTGACTGTAGTTATGGGCAGGGCTGCGGAATCGGTGGGAAAAATGGACGACTCCCACTCCGGGAATTTTAACAGCTGACTCCGTCTCTTTCGCTCAAAAATGGGCCTGACCCCGACTCCGCAGCCCTGGTTATGGGTTTAATGCTTCACTGCACGATTTTTTCTATTTGTATGAAAAAATTATTTGAATTATATATATCGTTCTAATAATGGGGAAAATAGTAAAAAAAAAAAATTAAATTTCAAATTTTCAGCTAAAATTTGATATTTTATGGCGTGTACCCTATGTACACAATTAGGGTTTTAAAATATTGTAATGCTATATTTTACGACTAAATGATCTTAAATTAATTAATTTTATCTGCTTAACACTCTACAACTTTTTTAATATTAATATTTTTAAGTATTCAGTAAAAATAATGAAAATAAGTTTTACCTTAATAGCTTGATCGATTTTTTTTTTTTTTTTTTTTTGTTTCCGAAGAACACATTCTAATTTTTTGTCAAATGGAGCCATCTGACATGGACAAAATAAGTGTTATTCCATTCTTTTGTTTTCTGACGCGAGACATTTTACTTCCAACTCGTCTGAGAATTGGACATTCTAGGATCACTCATAAAAATCTTTTGCTTCGGGAGGTTGCACCCATGTGTCCTCCACATTGTCATTTTGATTACCTGACTGTTCATCATGTTTTAACTGACTGTCCGGGGCTCCGGCACTTATACAGAATTTATTTTAACTCATCATCACCAATCTTGACAAACCTCATTGGGGATACACCTCATGGGGCACTCTTCACTTTTTTAAAACATGCTGGATTTTATTTTGAAATATAATTTTTATTTCTTTTGGTGTAAGAACAACTTGAAATGTTTTCTATACTCTTCTGACATCTGGATGGGAGCCCATCCAGACTGCACTTTGCATTTTTTTTTTATTTGAAATCTTTTATACTCTGATATTTTAGCTTTTAAATTTCCTTATTCATCTACACTTGTCTGACTGCATCTGGATGGGACCTCCCCCCCCCCCCCCCATCCAGATTGCTTTTCTCTTTTCTCTTCATGTTTTTTTATGTGTTTAGTCTATTCTTTTTTGGCGCAGCATGTCCCTTAAGGGATTTTTTGCCATTAAACATCATTCAACCAACCAACCAACCATTCTTTGGACTGTTCTTAATCAGGGATAGAGATCATATTGGCCAAATTCATGGCACATAATAAGAATGACAGTGTTTTTAGGTATATGCGAGATGTGGCACGTCGTGCAGTGAAGGGTTAACGTATCGTGTTCAGAAAGACAAGAGTTCATTCTATAGTTCCATTCACTAAGCGATAATACTGTGGGTGGTAAATGAAATATGTAGATTTTGTATCTCTGTATTCCTGCTTATCGGAATTTTCCTGCTGTGATATGTTGAAGTCTCTTTTTCCTTCAGCTCCTGTCTGTGAAAATAAATCTGTTATCTTTTTCAAAGGTCGCACATGAGATCGCTGGAAGGTAGTTTTATAGCCTAACGTTCCCGGAAGCTCTAGTGATAATTTAAATACATTTCCTTGCTTTCGCAGGGTTAATAACATAATAAATTATTTTACTAGGAATTTAAGTGCTAATATTAATTTAAAAAATCGAAGTAAAAATTGGCATTTAGATAGGGTTTAGCTGATTATACTTAACTAATTACTGATTTATGTCTTTTTACCCGACTGCCAAGAAGTGTTATGTGTTTCACGCGTATCTGGGTATTTGGATTTCTTTATACCCTCGAAACATCCCAACCGCTGGATGGATTTTAATGAATGAGGTCTCTGTCGATTCGTCTTAACCGTCCGATGGTTATAGGGTAGGTTTTGTCTTTACAAATTCAGAATGGCGGCCGTAAAATACAAAATGGTGGTAGACACGAACATTTTTTTTACGCACCCTATTGAGTGGCATATTATTGGATAGGTCTTTCAAAATGAAGACGATGTTTCATTGACTATTTTAGTCAGAAGCTCCATTTAAATATTACATAACCTGGAAGTTGTGTAGGTAGGATCTCTAGCTTTACTGCAACTCTAACCATCATAGACATCTATAGGCCTCTTCAAAACAGTGTTTATAGATAGGAACTAACAATAAAACACAACTTAAAAGTCATCAATACAAGTAAATAATAATAAAAAAAAATAGGTAAGAAATATAAAAAATAGTTTAACATTGATGAGAAATAAATAATTAGTTCGCTTTTTACGCAGTCGAGTTTTTTGATTTTTTAAATTTAATTTTTACTTGTTGTCTGAGTTTTCTCTTTGCTGAACTCTTAGCCTTTTGGTTTAAAAAATTCTATTCGTTAAAAGTTTAATTATTTTAGCAGGTTTAATTAGTAGTCTTATACTGTGCGATATAACTAAAAAAAAATTAAATGGGCGATGTAGCTCGTATAAATGGGCGGCGTAGCTCATGTAAATGTGCGGTGTAATTTATTTTCGTATAGTTTCATGTGAAACGATTATCTGAGAGTTTGTAAATAGTAAGTTGGATTGTACGGCGGGAAAATGCTGTAGTTACCGCTTTAGTTAGGTGATTTTCAAATGTATTTAAAAGTGCTTTTTTAATGACAGATTACAGAGTACTTTTCTGATTCACAAGCACTAATATCCATTGCTTGGGGGGAAAAAACAAACAAACAACGAATATATATAATTAAAATTTCATTTTAATAAAATAAAGTATTCAAATTTTTGCAAAGCCGTATGCAAAATTATATCGAATATTTCGGAGAAATAGTATTTTTGAAAATAGTGCAATGTAAATTTTTGGGGTGAAGAAAAATCTATTCGTTACCGTATGAACACTTTTTCATATAATTTGACAAAGATCACATGAATTATTTTACTATTATTAAATAAAATAATAATAATATGCAGTTGAAATGTTTTATTCTTTTCTGCCTTTACCCGAAATAACAACCTGTAGACTTGTAACTTTGAAAAAAAAAAAAGCAAAAAATGTTTAAAGAAAGCTATTCTGAGAAATATGGAGACTAAAATTTTAATAGTGAAAGCTTTTTTTATTCCTTTTTGTAATAAATTCATATGAAGTGAAAATAAAACTTTTTAATGTACACAAGCTTAAACACGTACATTTCCCAAGAAAATATAGCTGCAAGAAAAGCTTTTATTTGTAAAATATAAATTTTTCCATAAAAAAAAAAAAAGTGTGCATTTTTTTTTCCATCACTTTAAAATTTCTGGAAATGTTACATCCCTATTACTAGAGTTCACTCTAGAAACAAACAGGGCAGGTTCTAGATACAAATAAAGGCACAATTAAAGCAGAAAAAAGGGCATCATTTCAAGGGGGGGAAATTGTATTAAGTAACAACAAAGATAAATTACAAGATTTAATAATATATCCTCATAAAGAAATTAGAAAAGTCTGAGTTTTGCAAGCATACGGGCACATGGATTTAGACATTATCTGGTATTGGGAAAATTTTTTACAAGAGATTTCTAGATACAACTAAGGGTGCATTTCACTATTTTTAAAAAATACACGGGTGCATTGTGCCTAATTTAAATCGGACAGAGTGCTGCATCCTTTAAATAATGGCCTCGACGGAACACTACTACTACTATATCAAAATAATATTTTTCTTTTCTTTTTAAAGTTGTGTTATTTTCAAATAAACTTATGTTTAAAAAAAAAAAAAAAAAAAAAAAAAACTTAAGATTTTTTTGTGGTGAAAGAATTTTTTTTTTTCTATGTAGTAATTTGTTTGACAAATCCATTACTTTTACTCTATCATAAAAAAAAATATGGAATTATTTTTTTTTTCCAAAAAAGAAAATACAGTATTTTCCTGGTTCCCCATACCAACATTGTTTTTTACACAGTTGGATCCAAACACTGTTTTAGAAATCTCAAGTGGATTGGTTTCTATAATTTCACCTCTAGGGAATTTTCGACGGGAGAGAATGAAAGAATCCTCACCCCCTCTCTTTCATTTGAAAGTAAGCAAAAAGCGAGAAACTGATGTCAAACAAAATAAATACAAAAAATATATATTCTCATCAAAGCGCTTCTGTATAACATTTCCTTTTTTTTTATTTTGCTGTCAATGTCTGAAGTGAATCTTCAATTCTAACTTCCTTGTAAGCTCTTCAAGCATCTGTTTGTACTTGTAGATCATATATATTCTCCGGGGAGTAGCAGGAAGGACTGAAACATTTTATTGGATTTTTTTATGCAAATGCATATCATTTCTCTAGCTTCCTGGTTTTTAGTTTTAATTTCGTTTAAAATGTAGCTAGATCATTATCTCAGGGGATAGTCTTTGAATTTATAGATTTAGTTCCAAATTCGGATGATTATCTGAGAAGGCCCAAGTTAGTTTAACCTCGTAGGATCCCCCTCCCCCACCCCTCAAACAAACAAAAAAATAATATATAAATAAATAAATAAATAAATAAATAAATAAATAAATAAATAAATAATAAAAAATAAATAAAAATGAAAAAAGTTAAGGGTGTGTTCCAATCCAAACTGCTTATTTTCTGATTTATTTTTAAATTCATTTTTGCTCTCAAACGCATCAAACTGGCAAATTCTCTTATTTAGAAACTACATAATGTGCCGTGCTTGTCGATTTTTTTTATAAATGCAGAAAATATTGCAAAAAATGATGTCAAAGTGGGCGTTTTGAACCGAATTTTCCGAAGCGGGAGATCTGGGAATGAAAAAAATTATCATTCTGAGAAAATAATTGTTTAAAAATCAAATTCTAATTAATTGAGCGAAAAATGAAATCACATGGCCTCTTATACATCTCTTCAAAAATCACCTCAGCAAGTTTCATATTTTTACTTTTAAAAATGAGTCTGTAAATGTCTCATAAAATTTCGAGCTGTTGAGGGTGGAAAAATATTTGACAATGAGTAACAATTAATAGGATAAAAGGTTAAAGAATAGTGAACATATCTAAAGACGTTATCAGAGTTGAAAACGGATTTTATCTCAAAGCAACTAAACAAGAGAACAATGCAGGTTTTCAACTAGTTTTTGAAAAAAAAAAAATGCAATTTCACAAATTACAACGACCATTTGGAAAACGATTTTTTTAGACTAAAATTTAAGACATAAAAAATCGCACGGTGTTGATCATACATTACGTATGCCATGGATTACATTTTTCGGTACTGTAAATTTTTAAGCTTCTACGGAGCTGGTCATACATTACGTACGCCATGGATTAAGCATTAATATTCCTGGACCAATTTTAAATGAAATTTTATTCTTAAATTTCTAAACATCCCACAATATTACTTTTTACACCGTCGTATAGAGAAAAAAATGTACTTTTAAATGCAATTTGTTTGAAAGCAGCATCTCTTTTTTTATTATTATTATTATTATTATTATTATTATTATTAGTTTTTTTTTTTTTTTTTTTTTTTTTTTTTTTTTGTCAGTGGCCACAGAAGTATCCATCTCTGTTGAAAGTAAAGGAAAAATACAGATTACTGTATAGACCAATCAGAAAACGAATAAAATGCGGATTCAACTAATAAAACGTTTCATATAGGTTTTTGATTTCCTATCCTGATAGAGGACAATAACCATTTTTCCAAATGGTTAAAAAAGTAGTAATCACCTTAACTGTTGCGACAAAAATTATCGCACAGCTACTGTGAGAGTGGTCTTTAAGAATGCGTGATCGAAAGATGAATAAAAAGCTCGATTAACTCATAGGATAATGCTTCTGTACTTTGTGAATAGTTAAGCTAAAATTAGAAGTTAACCTTTTATATCCCAAATTAGGAATTCATAAAAATTTATTGAAACACAATTTTTGAAACTACATTAAAAGATTTACACAATCATTTAATAAATTTTAGAAGAATTTTGCCAATTAAAATTAATTGACTACATTAGAATTTATAGGGATTTTGTGCAATATTCATAACTCCACTCAAATATTTTATATAAAATTTTTTTAAGCATTTAATAGTATTAGAGAATGTACGAATATAATGCTCTTACAATAAAAATATTTCCTAACTGAAGCTCCCCCCACATACACAAATCTTTCAACGTCAAGAAAGTTGAAAAGATCCAGATAAAAAAGAAATAATCCTTTTTAAAAATATTTTTGTTTTTTGCAACCAATAATGCTTTTGGAACAAGGTAAAGTAAAGTATCTATAGCTCATTCTAAATTGTATTACTACTAATCGATGTTGACGTATTAAATTAATTTTATAACAAAATATTTTAATGGTACTTTAAAATACCTTCGGGGCATAAAGTGTTAAACTGTGAAAATTGAAACAAGTCGCAAATTGTACGTCAAACGTAGGCAAATGAAGTGCGTTCGTACTATAACTAGTTTTATAAATATTCGGGTGCACTCTTATGCAAAAATGCATGAAAACAAAATTTACTACGATTATATATATTAAATTCAGTAATACGGAAATAATAGGACTCCATCTTAAATAGTACGTAATCACCATGGCAACCGATTTAATAGAATGAAGAAAACTTTTATCATTTTAAATTTTGATTCGATTTTCATAACATTTGAAATCATTCGACAAAATTCTGCAACAATTATATGTATTAAATTTCAAACCATTCGGTTGGTTAGTTTTTGCGCTGTTATATGCGGACAGACGGACGGGTCAAACGACTGTATGTGCTACGTATTTATAAAATTACTAACGCGCCTAAAAAGCAGCGGCCTGTGAAGACCGCTTACTGCAGTTGAGGGTTTAACGAACTAGCAACAAACAAAAAAATTGGCACAAAATAAATTAGTAAACAGGGGAGACCGGGGAATGGCGCCACTCGGGGTTATGCCGCCACCCCGCCTAGTTTAAAAACTACCGGCAGTTTGAGATAGTGAATGCGCCTGCAATATAGCGGCCAACAATATAAACAGTGCCTAGAGTGAGAGTGATTTTGTTGTACGTCGTTCGTTTGTTTTAGCGAAAAATTTAGTTTTGATCTAGTTGCTTCTTATTTTGGAGCTTCAAATGAGTAGGAGTAAACACCTTTTATTGTAACATTAGGTACGTAAGATAATATTACCCGTAATCTACATGCATTCGCCGACATTTTGATGCAGTTTGTTGAACAAGTTCGGTTCTTCTTTCGGCTTTGCTTGGGGATTTCCGCTATATTTTCCTCTCGGGGTAATGCCGCCACCTTGGCAAAGGGTGACTTTTCCAATTTCAGTCAAATTGTAAGCTTAGCACATTAATAAGTCTAGCTTAAGGAACATTGTAATTATTCATTATTCTGTTAAATTATTGTTTTCTAAATATTTTCAGTAGGTTATTTGTTTCCTAGTATCCATTTTATGTATTTATTAGGTCATTAAACAGTGGCGTCATTACCCCGAGGCAGTGGCGGAATTACCCCAGTATCCTGGATAATTCCGCCACTGTTCAGAGGTTGAAAGAATTTTTTTTTATGCGTGCTTACTTTACAGTTATGATTACGGTGAAATTTATACAGATACTAAAGATCATCATTCAGCTTCAAAATTTTTACTATTAGAAAATAAGCATTTTTTTGAGGTGAAGAAAATTAAATTCCCTTAAGGTGTCGCCATTCCCCCGGTCTCCCCCCCCCCCCTCCAGTAAATTTTATAAGTTTACAATAAATTTGCTTTTTCTTTAAAAGATAGCAAATATCTTTTTAAAAGAATACCACAATCGATCTGACGTATGTGTATATCACATGAAATTGATATACCAATATGTCAGGAGACAATGAAAAAAAGCTTGTATCTAACAAAGAATAATTTTTCTCATGAAGGCGCTCCTGCATAGCGTTTTCTTTCTTGCTATTAATGCCTGGAGTAAATCTCCGATCCTAATTTCCTTGTAAAGCCTTCAAGCATCTGTTTGTGCTTCAAGATCAAGATCATATATATTCTAGAGAGAAGAGGGAAGCATAGGAATATTTTTTTTTATGTAAATGTATAACATTTCTAACTTCCTGGTTTTAATTTAATTTAAAATGTAGCTAGATCACTGCCTCAGCAGTTGGTCTTTGAAATTTTATAGACTTGTTTTGGTTGTAAATTTGGATGAGGTTGAGGAAGCATTGAGGTCTAGGTTGTTTTAACCTCGAAGGAAACTTATTAAAATTTCTCGATGCTACATGAAAGGTCAAAGAACAGAGAACAAAACTAAGACTTTCCAAATTACGAAGATACACGTCCTCTAAAACTCTTTTTATGCAGATGGGAGAATGGGCTTAGTTGTAGTTATGCGGTTGTATTGTCTTTTTTTGAAAACTTGAAGCTTTAGGTATTTTGTTATCTTATATCCCTTTAAGACCGGGAGATTTTTTGGTAGAAATTTAAAGTTTGGGTGGTTTCCCCTTACCGTATTTGACTGTATTTGATTGACAAAAGATATTTAAAAAAAAATACCCCATGTCAGGTTATGCCAAGAAACGACCCACGCAATTGTGTGGTTTCGGGCTTAATGCAGCCACTTTTGGGCTGTATCTACACAATTGTGTAGTTTGGGATTACGTGTGCCAATATCTGAAAATAAAATTTAAGCAAAAAAAGTTGTTGTTTATTGAGATAATTTTCATTAGCCACAATGAAAATGTTTGAAACAATTTTTGTTTTTGGACAGACCACTATAATTTCATTTTCTGAGATGTGCTCAATGCTCGCACCCCTCTTAAGAGACGTTGACAAATGGTATGCCCTTCACTGCGTTTGGATTGTGCCTGATCCTTCAAATTTCTTTTTTTAGTTTTTCCAGCAGCGGTATTTTGTTGAAATACCAATCGAAGTACATAAAACTAGGTTTGAACCAGAGTAAGGACTACAGCAGGTCCAAAGCCCAGATCTTTGTGAACTAGGTGTGTACTTTCCCACTGGTAAACTACAAAATTTAAAACTATCCCAGGTGATACTGTTACAACAGAGTATGGTTTGTTTTTTTACTTTCTTCTATCTTTACAAGAAGAAAGTATTGGATTCATGAAAATTTTCGACTTTCGGTTTTCGACGGATTTACACGTTTTAGGGGTCAGAGATTCCAAAAAACATGTTTTTACAAAATGTCTGTCTGTGACTCTGTGAGTCTGTCTGTCTGTCTGTCTGTGTGTATGTGACACAAATTTTGTGGGCGCTCTATCTCAAGAACTAATGCACGGAATTTAATAAAAATGTATATTAAGTTAGTCCCTAATACAAATTGATGCTGATTAGGTTTTGGTGTAAATCGCTCAATAGGTGGCGCTGCTATGCTGCATTTCCCGCGATTTCTGCACTAGCTCTATCTCAAGAACTAATGCACGGATTTTCATCAAACTTCAGATTTAGTTAATCCTTGATATGAATTGGTGCTGGTAACGTTTTGGTGCAAATCGCCCAACAGATGGCGCTGCTATGCTGCATTTTGCAGCATTTACACGATTTTCGTAATAGCTCTATCTCAAGAAATAATGCACGGATTTTCATCAAACTTCAGATTCTGTTAGTGCTTGACATGAGTTGACGTTTTGCCCCTTGTGGTGTAAATCGCTCAACAGGTGGCGCTGCTATGCTGCATTTTTTGTGATTTCCGCGATAGCTCTATCTCAAGAACTTATGCTCAGGTTTTCAACAAACTTCAGATTCAGGTATACCTGGATATGAATTAGTGCTGTTTATGTTTTGCTGTAAATCGCTCAACAGGTGGCGCTGCTATGCTGCATTTTTTGTGATTTCCGCGATAGCTCTATCTCAAGAACTTATGCTCAGGTTTTCAACAAACTTCAGATTCAGGTATACCTGGATATGAATTAGTGCTGTTTATGTTTTGCTGTAAATCGCTCAACAGGTGGCGCTGCTATGCAGCGTTTTTCTCGACTTCCACGATAGCTCAATGTCCAGAACTAATGCACGGATTTTCATCAAATTTCAGATTAAGTTAGTTCTTGACATGAATTGATGTTTTGTATCTTTTGGTGTAAATCGCTCAACAGGTGGCGCTGCTGTGCTGCATTTTTTGTGATTTCCACAGTAGCTTTAGCTCCAGAACTAATACACGGATTTTCATCCAACTTCAGATTCCGGTATACGAATTAGTACTGTTTGTGTTTTGGCGATTCCGGTTTACGATTCCGGTATATGAATTAGTACTGTTTGTGTTTTGGTGCAAATCGCTCAACAGGTGGCACTGCTATGCTACATTTTTCAAAATTTCTCCTACAGCTCTATTTCAATAACTAATGCACGAATTTTCATCAAATTTCAAATTCAGATATACTTTTATATGAATAAATTGATGTAATTTATTTTACTATTTAAATGATTTAATTGACGTGATTTATATAGAAGAAAGTTTTGTGATGGCCACAACATACTAGTTATATAATGCTTTACTGAAGCACGTCCTAAAAAAAAGGAATCGTCTGCTCATCTATGGGAAATTTTCCCTGATCTCCTGGTAAATTCAAGCAGACACTACGGAATCTGTCGAGTATTTCTGACCTTTCCATAATTTATTATTTATTCCTGGTGGCTTACGTCGACAAAATGGAATGAATTTATCAAACTTAAAAATCTATCTCGTGATATGCATATAACTAATATAAATCTTATAAATCATATATGACATCTATAACCCAGAGCAGAAACATACAGTTCGTTACATGTGCATATTATATATCTAATACTATCAATTTTAAATAGAAATCATGAACATTTTTAATAGAAATCATGAATAATGCACACCTATTTAAAATTAATCCGGTTTAAAAATGTAATTAATAAAACATAAATTACTAAACATAAGTTTTAGAAAAATCACTTAAAAATAAAAAAAATTGATATATCAGGAATTGTACCCATTTTGGAAACGGTAAAACCCGGACCCGCACAGCTGCGTGGGTCATTTGTTTTTCAACATTTGTAAAGCCTAATTAAATTTATCAAAGACAAAATCAATTAAAATCATGAATAAAGTATATGAAAAGAAAAATTAAATCTAAGCAAACACTATAAATCATATTTAAAAGAAATTACGACAGTACATACTTTTTGTCTATTGCTGTCAGATGATATAGTCTTTTTAAAAGCAGAAAATCTAACCCTGTCTTTTAGTTAGTGCCCCGTAGTGGTGTCATCAAAACATCTGAAGCCAATTAACTCATATATGTGCAGATTTGGTTTTAAATCTCACAAAAACAGGAAATAGTCATTCTCTTTTGTTTTAGTATCACCCACGCAATTGTGTGGGTCAGGGCTTAAAGGGCTATCAACAGTAGCTGAGTAAATATTATTGCTCAATAATATTGATAAGTAATAACAGAGATTACAATTAGAATCCATCTATCCAGAAGTCTTTAGCGATGGTACTAGCGCTCCAAAAGAAGCAAAGTTTCACTAGTATCTATAGTTAAACTAAAATTACAAGTTAAACTATGAAAATTGAGAAAAATGCAGCGGTTGGTGAGACCGCTTACTGCAGTCGAGGGTGTAACGATCTAGTAAACAAAAAACTTGGCACAAAATGCAGAGTATCAAGAATAGAAAGGATGAGAAATGAAAGAATCAAAGAAATGATGAAAATAAAGTTCGTTACTAGATGACATAAGAAAAAAAAAAAACTGGTATGGTCATGTTAACCTTTAACTGATGTCACAGAAATTGTCACATAACTAGTGTGAAGCGGTCTGTGAGACCGCTGCTGTAACAAAAGATGAATAAAAGGCACGATTAACTCATAGGATGGTATTTTTGTGCTAAACTTTTTACACAGGACTGTTATAATTAAAATTCACTTATTCAAAAGTCTCTGGTGATAGTACTAAAGTTCCAAACGGAACTAAATTTCGGTAGTGTTTGTAGTTAAACTGAAAATTAGAAGTTAAGCTATAAAAATTGAAAAAAAGCCGCGGTCTGAGAGACCAGTATCATCAGTTAAAAGAATGAATGATGAAAGACTACCCAAAATCACATTCAATTATAAAACAAGTAAAAAAAATAAATGGGGAAGACCACGAAAGAACTGGATGGATGATATTGCAAAGGCAATGAGGGATAGAGGTCTGGAGGGGGAATGGACCCTTGACCGGAAAAAAATGGAAAAGGTCTTTTGTAGATTCTTCGGATGGCGGCATCTGACGCTATAAACCGAGTTTATATATATAACAGAGATCTGTCCCGATTTTCTCCCCTTACGAGGGTCTTGCTTTTTTGAAATTGCATTTATACTTTTAAAAAATCTAATGTTTTTGTGAATGTGAAATTAACGTTACAGTGCTTGTATCTGTTTAAACCTTTTAACAAGGCCGTATTTTAATAAAAACATATTCATAATTGTATTAAATTTAAACACACAAATTTACTGGTACTTTATATATTACATAGCTAAATAAAATTTTGTGAAAAGACTTTTTTTTAAGGCAAAAAATTTTGTAAAGGGTCCTTTTTTATGATGAAAGTTTTGTGAAGGGTCTCGTTTTAAGATGAAAAACATATAAAGGGGTCTTTTAATCCCTTCGTGACGAGCGTCTTGTATACGTGACACGCACTTTGCTCAGAATTCTTGATTATTCCTACCAGTAAATTTGAACAGTAAATTTTACCTTGTTTAATTACAGAATTTCTGCGATTGAATAAGGCAAAAATTTCTATTTTGAATCCCGGTAAGAAAAGATTAAAACTTCTGAAAAGGCCCTCTCATCGCGAAGGAGTATAAGGATCCAAATTCTTCCTAAACAGATCGCTTACTAATAAAATTGTTTTGCATCTCGTTAAAATTCTAACAAATCTCTTTGTTGCTTGGCAATATTTTACGCATCATTGAATGACCAAAGGAACAAACATGCTTTTAGAAAGAAAACGTGCAAGATTACAGCACCTAGAAGGCGACAATTTTCTTGGTGCTTAACATGTTTATATTATAATAAATTTTTGTTGTGATCGCTTGATTCTCATTATATAATCAGTACCTACTTTATTTTAGCATTGACATATTTTAAAATTTGCGTTTATCATTTGGAGAGATAACATATACGTTATAGAAAGTAAACAGGGACATTTACAGCGCCGAAAATAATTATAATAATAGTACTATTGTATTTGTGTAATCAATTTTTAGTGTATTCGCCTGATTGTTATGTTTAAAATAAAGTTAGTTGTCACGTAATCAACCGAACTCAATGGCTTTCAGCAACTTTATCATATTTATTTTATTTCTTTATACTATTTTGATGTTTTTGGCAACAAGAGTTTTATGTTTTGGTAGAATTGTTTTGTATTCCAAAGATGGAGCTGGAAAATAAATATATTTAAAAGATAAAGCCAAGCGATTTTTAATGTTATAAATATAGGTCTCTATAGAATAAGGTAAATAGTAGTATTTTTTAACGAAACGTGTAACGTTAAAGTTTTTCAATTTGAATAGAGACATCTATTTTATGGTTATTATTTTCGCACTTTTATTGAACTCTCAATCAAGTAAAGAACCTCGAATGCCGGTGTGCAAATTAGTTATCTGACATTTATTGGCGTCCGCAGACAAGACTTGTTGAGAAAGTGATGGCTTTAAATTTAAGTGATAATGTGAAATTAAGAGGAACTGTTAGAAGTGGTTTTGCAAAACAACTAAATTCCATAAAAGAAGAATTAAAAGAAGATACGCCGGATAAGAAGAAATTACAGATTTCTTTATCGATGTTAGAAGATAAACACAAACAGTTGATCGAGCTTAACTATAAAATTCTTCTTCAGAAAATAGAAAACAACGCAGACAATTTGGATGAAGAATCTGAAGTAGCTGATAGTTATGTGCGACAATTTCTTGAAACACAGGTTAGTGTTTATGAATTTATTAATGTATCTTCTAATGATATAGATAATAGTTCTAGTATTAGTGAAGCTAATATTAAAAGAAAGTTTAAACTTCCGAAGCTTGAACTGTATCAATTTGATGGTGAAATAAAAAACTGGTTGCAATTCTGGTGCCAGTTCGAAAAAATACATGAAGATTCGGATATAGTTCCGTCTGATAAATTTCAATATCTTATTCAGGCTACAGTAAAAGGCTCTAGGGCCAGAGAAATCGTAGAATCGTTCCCGCCAACTGGCGATAATTATGCCAAGGTAATTGATAGTTTGAAATCTAGATTTGGTAGGGAAGATCTATTAGTAGAAGTATATATCCGAGAGTTATTAAAATTAGTTTTGAAGAATTCGTCTTCACGAAATAACTCTAGTTCCATGTGTTCACTCTATGATAGTTTAGAATCCCATATTAGAGCTCTTGAAACTCTTAATGTCAACACAGAAAAGTGTGCCGCTATGCTATGCCCCTTAGTAGAATCATGCATGCCAGAAGGATTTTTAAGGGCATGGCAAAGAAGTTCTAAGTTTATAGATGGCGCGGAACCTAAAAATAGGTTAGATAATTTGATGGAATTTTTAAAATCTGAAGTAGAGTCGAAAGAAAGAATTAATTTAGCCTTATTTGGATTTGAACTAAAACCTAAGATTAAAAAACAGGGTATTTCAGTAGAAGACCGAATATCTACCGCTGCTGGTTTGTTATCCACCAGTCCGGCGTTCGTTAAAAGTTGTGTTTTTTGTAACGGACAGCACGAAAGTTTTAACTGCTTTAACGCGCAGAAAATAAATTTGGTTAATAAACAGAAGATTTTAAAACAAAAGGGATGTTGCTTTAAATGTTTTAAACGAGGGCACTGCTCAAATAAGTGTAACGCACTCATAAGATGTTTAGTTTGTAATAAAGAACATGCTACACTGATGTGTCCAGAAATATTCTCAAATAAAAACGTTTCGAGAGGTCATATTGATAAAAGGGATAAAAAAGAAGAGAAAACAGAACCATCTACACAGAAAACATCTGAACAGAACGCTGTTAATTTATCGAGTTTATCCCACAATCCAAAGGTAATTTTGCAAACTTTGGTAGTGAAATTAAAAGGGCCTCATTCATGTTCATATGTTCGAGCATTGATCGATACAGGTTCAGAGAAGTCTTATATTTTAAAACGCACTGCTGAAAATATGGATTACGAACCATTGAGAGAAGAACTAGTTACCCATTCTTTGTTCGGGGGAAAGACAACTAGTAGAACTAAGCATATGTGTTACAAAATACATTTAGAAAGTTTAGATGGAAAATTTCTTTGTAAGTTTGATATTCTGGATGAACCTGTTATTTGCGAAAATATTCGTTCGGTACAGAAAGGTCCTTGGATTGATGAATTAAAAGATATGAAAATTTCCATAAGTGATATAGACGAAAAACCAGGACCAATCGAAGTTTTAATCGGTGCCGACGTTGCCGGAAGATTATTAACTGGGTGCAAAAGAAAATTATCCTGCAATTTAGTTGCAATTGAAACATATCTAGGTTGGACACTGATGGGTAAAGTTCCGATTAATGACGTCCATGAAAAGTCTGATGCAATGGTTTTAACATCTTTATTTTCGAAAGAATTTTCTATAACAGACCTGTGGAGTCTTGATGCAATCGGTATAACTGATCCTGTAATTGAGAAGTCCCAAGAAGAGAAGGAACGCGAATCAAAAATCAGTTTCTTGGACTCAGTTACTGTAAATAACAAAGGACGTTATGAAGTCTCTCTCCCATGGCTTGAAGAACGCCTTCCTATTTCTAGTAATGAAAAGATAACGTTAAAAAGATTAGAAACCATGACTAAAAGACTTGATTCCGATAATTTGTTTACATCCTATAACGAAGTTTTTAATGACTGGTCGACTTTGGGCATAATTGAAGAAGTTTCTGTGAATTCAAAGGTAGACACTGTGCATTACTTACCTCATAGACCAGTGCTCAAAGAGAACAGCACTACGAAAGTTCGTCCAGTTTTTGACGCATCTACTAGAGAAAAGTCATCCCCGTCCTTAAATCAATGTTTGGAATGTGGGCCGAACTTAATGAAGCTTATTCCCGATATTCTCCCTAGATTCCGCGAACAAAAAATACGGTGTCATAGCGGATATAGAAAAAGCTTTTTTACAAATAAGCATCAGACCAGAATGCAGAGATTTATTAAGATTTTTTTGGTGGAGTGATGAAGATGAAAGAAAATTGAAAATACTTCGTCATGCACGATTAGTTTTTGGCTTAAAATGCAGTCCTTTCATTTTGGCAGTCATTATTGAATTTCATTTACTGAAATATACTGATAACCCTTGTTATGACAAAGAGATGATAACAAAACTTCTTCATAGTTTTTATGTTGACAATGTTGTTACGAGTTTTTCTAATAAAGACAGATTGGTGCAATTTATACAGGAAGCTACAAATGTAATGGGGGAAGGTAAATTCAATTTGAGGGGTTGGCAATATTTTGAAGATAATGTCGAGCCTACAACTTCACCTGTACTTGGTCTATTTTGGGACCGACAAAATGATACTTTAGCTCTTAATTTGGGCTGGCTAGAGAATTTTGAGCTAGGGAAAATTACAAAACGGACCATTCTCTCCATATAGGATTGGCAAGTCCAGTTTTCTTGTTGCCGAAGCTTTTATTACAGAGAATGTGAAAGATGAAATTTTGTGGGACGAAGAGGTTGATGATAATATAAGAAAGGAATTCTCCAGTTGGTTTAGCAACCTTATCTGTCTGAAACAAATATTTGTGAGAAGATGGTTTTGTGTTGATGCAAACTATGAAACTCTTAGTATACATACCTTCTGTGATGCAAGTCAACACGCTTATGCCGCCGCAACATTCGTTAGAATAAGTACTGCTGACGGGGTCGAAGTACATCTATTAGCTGCTAAATCCAGAGTTGCACCGGTCAAAATAATTACCATCCCACGTCTTGAATTAATCGCTGCCACGGTGGGAGCTAGACTATGTGCTTCAGTCATGAAAGGACTTCTGTGGGAAAATGTAAAATTGTATTTTTGGACACACTCCTCTACAGTATTGAGTTGGATACAAAGAGAAGAATCTTGGACTGTTTTCGTAAGCAATCGAGTAAAAGAGATTAGAAAAATAACAGATCCAAACTCATGGAAGCACGTACCCGGAACTAAAAACCCAGCTGATCTTCCATCCAGAGGATGTTCTGCGAAACATTTAATGAAAACAAAATGGTGGGAGGACCCAAGTTGGCTTAAGGAAACTGAAGATAAATGGCCCTCGTCTAATATAGTCGCTGATGAAAACGCCATTGTCCAAGAAAAGAGGAAGTCAAAAATGCCTGTTGATGAAAAATCAGTAAAATTTTTAACGAACCAGACAATATTTTGTGAGTGGTGCAATTCACCTAAACATGAGAAGAATAGTCTTTGTAAGTACCATGGATGTGAGTGGTACTTTAGGTTTTTCTCAAATTATGATAAAATTGTTCGTCTGGTGGCTTGGATTCAAAGGTTCATTCATAATTGTAAGATAACCAAAATCTCGAGGTTGAATGGAGAATTATCCCTTCATGAAATAAATGCAGCTGAAAAAGTAATTGTGAGACTTATTCAGGAAGAATATTTCACTTCAGAAAACAAAAGTAAATTAGACACTTTGGATGTTTATAAAGACGAACACGGTCTCCTCAGATTGAAGACAAAAATTGTGTACAGAAAAGATGCTGAAGATTTTCGACGTCCAATGATTTTACCTTCAGATCATCCTGTTATCAGAAGACTTATCATGACGGAGCATAGAAAAAATTCCCATGTTGGATCGCAAATATTACTAAATATTTTGAGAGAACACTATTGGATCTTGAATGCGAGGAAAACGATCAGATCCGTGATATCGAAATGCGTTATTTGCATACGACATAAAAGAATTTCTCTAAACGCTCCTGTTGCAGCACTTCCCGAAAATCGAATTAAAGATGCAGCAGTTTTTGAAATCACAGGATTCGACTTGGCTGGGCCTTTATACCTTAAAGGAGGTTCGAAAGCATGGGTTTGTTTGTACACCTGTGCTATATACCGAGCTGTGCATCTTGAACTTTTGTCATCTTTGTCGACAGAAGTATTTCTACAGAGTTTTCGGAGATTTATAGCAAGAAGAGGAAGACCCTCTACGGTTTATTGTGATAACGGTTCTAACTTTGTTGGAGCTTCAAATGCACTTAAAGAGGTTGCCTGGAATAAAGTAGTTCAGTATACTACTACCAGGAAAATAGAGTGGTTTTTCAACCCGCCGACAGCCACATGGTGGGGAGGATTTTGGGAAAGATTAGTTGGTGTTATGAAATCTATTCTTAGAAGAGTCTTAGGAAAGTCTATTGTTTCTTATGAAGAAATGACAACCATTCTATGCGATACGGAATCAATAATTAATTCTCGACCTCTTACTTATATTTCTGAAAGCAATGGTGAACTTGTCCCGCTGTATCCTGCTTTGTTCATTCAAGATGTAAAGCAAATGGGTACACCAGATTTTGACGTTGTTGATAAAAACAAGTTGAATAGAAAACTCAAATACCGACAAAAGCTAATACCTGATCTGCGAAACAGATTTCGTTCTGAATATTTGGGATTATTGATCCAACGTCCTCAATATAAGAAATGTAAAGAACAAATTCAACTTGGTGACGTCGTGTTAATTGGCAGAGATAATACCAAACGTATGGATTGGCCTTTAGGACGCGTCATAGAACTTATTCCCGGAAAAGATGGTGTCATCAGATTAGTCCGTCTACAAACATCAACATCAGAAGTTTTACGGCCTATTCAGCGAATTTATTCCCTAGAAGTATCTTCAACGTGGTCTGAGAAACGAAAATAACTCTATTCATTTCCGACTATTCAGACTGCGTCTAAAGTTGAACCTGTAAAGCGTACACGATGTGGGCGGATAGTCAAGATGCCTCCAAAGCTAGATTTGTAATGTAAAAACTTTTTGTGACCAGTTGAGTTGCCTCTCACCAACTCAAGGTGGGAGGATGTCACGTAATCAACCGAACTCAATGGCTTTCAGCAACTTTATCATATTTATTTTATTTTATTTCTTTATACTATTTTGATGTTGTTGGCAACAAGAGTTTTATGTTTTGGTAGAATTGTTTTGTATTCTAAAGATGGAGCTGGAAAATAAATATATTTAAAAGATAAAGCCAAGCGATTTTTAATGTTATAAATATAGGTCTCTATAGAATAAGGTAAATAGTAGTATTTTTTAACGAAACGTGTGACGTTAAAGTTTTTCAATTTGAATCTATTTTATGGTTATTATTTTCGCACTTTTATTGAACTCTCAATCAAGTAAAGAACTTCGAATGCCGGTGTGCATATTAGTTATCTGACATTAGTCGCAAATTTAAAACATTAGCATATTTTAAAATTTGTTTCATTATTCGTTTAGGTAACATTGTCCGCGTAACAGGAAGGAATGTTAATGAACTTTAACGTGCGTGAAATTTTACAGCATTAGCGTATTCAATAAAAATAATAATAATAATAATAAACTGTTCGTGAATAATTAAATAGGTAAACAACGTTAAATTGCAGCAAATAAATGTCCTCAGAAAATACTTTTAACTTCAAAAGTGTTTTATGGAAAATTCCTTCATTTGTTACTATATTTAGAATCATTGTTAAAAATCATGCAATGAAGTCACTTTAATTGTAAAGAAAGATAGATACCTCAAGTATTATTTTTTGCTTCTGACTACATGGCATATACCAATGAGAAACTCTGCAAACAAATTGAGTATGCATCATTAGAAATGGAAGAACGCGTTGATTTATATTGACTTTTTACTGTGCTCACATGATTCATAACGAAGCTAAAGTTTAAAAAATAATTTAGTATTGCTATATCTCTATACATGGTATTTTAAAAATCGTTTTTCGTTAAGGGCGATATTGTTTTCAAATCTATTACTGGAATTCGTTATAAAGCAATTCTACCATGCATTTTATCATATCATATATTCTGAAAAAAAAAGTGGGGGGGGAGAAAAAATATCCACTGTTCTTGAAAAACTAAATGAGGATACTTAGTTAATGCGCAATGGCAATACGTTTTCAGAAATTTTATTTTGGTACAAAAACTTTAGAGAGAAAATGAATTTCTACTGTCCGTCATACGACTTATCGTCAGGCTTGTCAATCTCTACCAAGTAGTTTCTCCTAGACAGGAACTCAAATATATCTAGATTTAGATTAAAACCCCCCAAAAAGTCAGTAGTGTCATCTATATTAACTTATTTTGATTATATAAAATGAAATATAATATATTTTGATTATATAAAATGCCAAATAAATAAAAATAGGATTTTTTGTTTGTGAGAAAAATTAATATTAGTCAGATAAGTACAAATGTTTAACTGTATGTCTAACGTAAGAGTAGAATTGCATTTCTCAACCATATGTAGAATATCTATTTATTATAACGCAAGGCCGATTCTTTCGACAGTCCGTAAGAGAAAACAACTTATCAATGTATTACGCTTTTACGACTACTGGCGACTTATTTTTATTGCCTATTCATACCATTATTAAACAGATGGGTAAGCGTGATCAAAGATCGCACAGAAGGTTTTGTTTAAAATTCCTTTCAAAACACTTTATCCTTTATCAATAAGAAGATATGGATGGCAGCGCCGTCAAATTTAATTTTTAAATGATTACAAGCTATTTTTTCAATTCCTACTATTAGTTCACACTCTCCCTATATTTATTTATTTATTTATATATTTATCTTGTTCAAATTTTCAATCATTAATAAAATACTCATTATTCATCCTATCAAGTTGGAATAAATTTTTTTGAACTTGAACTGGATGACAATTGATGTTAATACAGTTTTTCAAATATTAATTAATTAAATTTTAATTAATTAATTTTAGTTTTGCATGAGAAACAAAATGGCGGCCATTGGTTATTGAAGATCAATGAAAGTATTTTCAATAAGGGGTTACCATAGGGGGGACTCTGTTCTGTCGCCAAGTTTGTCGCCAACTTGGCGATATATCGCGAAATTTGGTGGCCAAAATGAGTCGCCAAAAGTGACGTCAACTGGCGATATCTCTAATATTTCGCCAAATTCCCATAGAGTTCCATTGTAAACCTACTTGCTTATAGAAAATCAACAAATTGAGATATTTTAATGCAACAAAAACTAATATTAGCTTAAGGGATTATATTAAATTTTTCTTTGATCACCTAAGTAGGAATTGACTTTAAAAACAAAATTTTTATATTACTTGTTTGAATCAAATTACAAATATTCAAAAGCTGCTTTTCAGACAATTGTAACAGCACTTGTTTTCTTGTATCTAAAAAGCATATTTAATTACATATTGTAATTTTAGCTAAAAAAATAAAAGAAACCCTTAAAATGCCCCCCCCCCCCAGAAAAAAAAAATAATACGAAAGTTCTTTTAATTAAATCAATCCGACAATGAAATGCATTCCCAGGAAAAAAATCGAAAATATCAACTTTTGGCCGTAAAAAGATTCTGTTTTGAAATCTGCATCTCGGAGACGGTCGCATGTCATTATGTTAATTCATTTAATTAAAATAATATAAGACCTTTTCAAAATTTTATTATTTGTCATGTGATAAGAGATATTCAGCTATTATTCAAAATTTCAAGTCTCTAACTTCTGCAATTTCCAAGAACGAATTCTGTGACAGACAGACAGGCGTGTGGCGAATAGGGTTTCGCCATGTGAACCGAAACCCTAAGAAAATAAATAAATAAAATGAAATAAATAGTAATAATATAAATTTGTAGGCTTCTCCTTGAAATTGTCCTAAAAGTATATGACAAAGATTATTTTTTTGAAAAAAAAAAAAAAATTGGCACGAATAGTATTAAAAAAAAAAAAAAAAAAAAAAGTTGTCAGCAGCAGCCGTGCACGTTGGTCTTAGGTAAAAGATTTTAGTCTGTAGACGGACCGAATTTAGTTTTTGTAAGAGCAATTATTATTAATTGCACGTGTGTAAACTGTGTCACTTTAAAAACATACTGCGCACATTCTTCGTCTTTGAATTTATGGTTCGTACTCTCCTACATTTTCTGAACGAGATATTCACCAATAAATTCGAAAAAAAGTTTTATCTTCATTGATATTAGAATTTTTTTTTATTAAAGATTACTTTTCAAAAATACTGTTACAAAAATACACACTGCTCAAAACAATTAGGGGAGCACATGGTTTTAACGAAATTACGCAAGTATTTACACCGGTAAGTTACTTAAAATAAAACATCTATAATTTAGTGTTGTAGAAAACAGATAAAGAAAACTTCACATTTAAATTAAAGTTTATGAAGTCAAAAACTAGAAAAAGGAGATAAGTGCAGAAATCGGGATTTTGCAGAAACGTCTGTTTCACTGCCTCAGTTGTAAAATTCAATTGCTCAGCTTGTGTTTTGAGAAAAGGTGGCTTGAAAATGTCACAACACGATTTACCGCAATCCATGACTTGCGTGTTATCGGGACAGTTGAATTTGGGGAAACACAACGAAGTGTAGTGGATGCTGTTAGAGTCGCAAAAAGTGTCCATGAACGGCTGTGAAATCGATTTCAAGGCTAGTCATCGACAAGTGCAAGGTCAAAAATGTGCTAACACAGAAACTGATGACCGAAATATCCTGTTAACAGCTCGTCGAGACAGAACGGACAATGCTACTCAGCTGAAAACACAGTTGTTCTTGGCCACATGACGAAGGGTGTCCAGCCAAACAGTCCGAAATAGGCTTCATCAGGGTGGTCTCTATGCACTTAAGCAAATGGTCTGTATTCCGTTGACCTCAAGTCCCTGTGCGGTCCAAAGAAGTTGGGGAACTGAACATCGAGTTTGGAGGCAACGTTGTTGGAGTCAAATTCTGTTTACAGACGAGTCCCGATTCAGTCTGGATGTGCCATCTGATGTGTTTTGGCATGGAGAGAAAGTTGCACTGAAAATAATCCCACATTCGTTCATGAAAGATCACATTACAGACGAGGTGGGTTGATGCTATTGGCTGGAATAAGCATAGGTGGACGTACGGGCCTGCATATCATTCGGAATGGCAAATGACGATCCGAAGTTATACAGGCGAGATACTGAGATCTCATGTCGTATTTTATGTTGCAGAGATTAGTGATTTCTTTTTTTCCATGCATGGTAATGCCAGACTTTATACAGTTCGTCTTGTGGAAAACATGCTTGAAGCTAAAACAATACAGCGTATCGAATGACCACCATGAAAATTCACTACAACATTTTACTCCCTTAAAAAAATCCTCCCCACCCCTAAATCGAGAAGGCGGGGGGGGGGGGGGGTGCAAGTTGACAGCACTGCTTATCGTATTATCATTCGGAATGTCGTAAAAACTCTGTCCTTGAAAGACTAAAAGAGCAAAATTCATTAATGTTTAACGACAAAATGGTTTTAGAAAATTAATCTCTACTATCGCACATTATCATTCTCAATTAAAAAATAATAATCGATCTACTATTCTTGTAAGTTTAAATGACGAAAACTCAGAAAATTAAAAAAAAAAGTTTTACAAGACTAAAAAACCAAAATTCATTAATGTGTTAGGACAAAAAGATTTTAAAAAATTAATCCGAAAATGGCCTTCATGTTTTACTATCACGTCAGGCTTTTTTTTCACAATTTTTACTTTTTACCTTTGAAATTTACGATTTGCGAAAAATTCTGACGTGATGGTTAAAAATGAAGGTTATTTTCAGATTTAGTGCTAAAAAGTACATAAAAATCAATTATCAAAATTTTAAAAAACACAAACATCGCATCTATTTTATAGTATCAGAATACTTTGAAATTTACGATTTGCAAACAATCCTGACTTGATGGTTAACAAGTAATATAAAAAAAAAAAAATAAATTAAGTCAATTCCTACTTAGGTCAATAACAGAATAACAGAACAGCTCCTGAGTGGCGCTTAAAATGCCTTGATCAAGAAGAGGGCTCTCTCGATTATTGAAAATTAATTTAATTTATGAATTAATATTTGAAAAAAAAAACTGGATTAACATCAAATGTCATCCACTACAAGTTTTAAAAAATTTATGACATTTAATTGAATATTATAATAAACATTTCATTAACGATTGAAAATTTGAACAAGATATATAAATAAATAAATATAGGGAGAGTGTGAGCTAATAGTAGGAATTGAAAAAAAAATGAAGGTCATTTTCGAATTCAGCGCTAAAAAATGTATAAAAATCAGTTATCAAAAGTTAAAACACAACCATTTCCTGTATCTTTCAGTATCAGATGTTCTCTACTTTTCGACTTTTTACCATTGAAATTTACGATTTGCAAACAATCCTGACGTGATGGTTAAAAATGAAGGTCATTTTCGGATTCAGCGCTAAAAATTGCATAAAATCAATTATCAAAAGTTAAGCAACACAACCATCGCAGGCTTGTGTTGTCGTATTATCATTCTCAATAATAATAACCGGTCAAGCGCGAGTATTACTCACGCACAGAGGGTTCCGTAGAATATACGAGTATATATGAATTAGTAAATGGGCATTGCATTACACAAAATATATCATTAAAGGTTATCTAGGCTTTAACCCTCTCGTCACTCTGAGCCTCATATGAGACTCCTACTTCGAATTGCAATATTTGAAAGAAAAAAATTATTTTTGTTAATTTCAGCACCTAATAGTTGTAGCATTTGTCGATAAATTTACTATTATGAATTTATGTATGTTTCAGCATTTAATAATAGTAATATTAATAAAGGTTTTATTAATTATTAGTAAACCGTCGGCGTTTCTTTTAATTCAAACATATGTTTCACTCTTTAAATTTAAATTAGGGACTCCTTTTCCGAATTAGTAATTTGTGATAAAAGATGAAAAATACTACTAATTTTTTTCTGTTTGTTTATTCGGGTTGTAATACGACATTTTCCAAACGTCTTAAAAAAATTTTCCTTAGAAAATTTTTATATGAAAAAAAAGCAACATAACTGCATTCCTTAGGTTTCTGTAAAGAACACATTCCTAAATTTCAGTAAACTAACTTCTGTGATTTCGATAGCTACTTTTTGTTAGCGTAAAAGTAATTTTTCCCAAAAATGGAAAAAAAAAAAATTCAGTGCCGACAGGGTTAACAGCCGATAGAGTACGCTACCCGTGTATTTATGTATATCCAAACAGTCCGTGTCTTTAAGGGTTAATATCTCGGCTAATTACCGACAATTTTTTTCGAAAATAACTATTCCAAAACTATGCTACATAGGGTAATCGCTATACTTTTCGTGCAAGGTTTAAATTAATTTCAACCCCTATTTTTTTCATAATTTTAGTTTCAGTAGATTCTGAAATAAAGCAGGGGTGGGTCATTTTTTCATTACATTTTCGACGATATCTTTGAAAATATAATACTTGAAGTTAAAAAATATGTACTTTTGAGTTCTGCGTTACGAAAGCTTTCACACGATATACAAGTAAAAGATTTTTTTTTTCAAGTAACTTAACTAGGCCTTCTGCATTTTTTCGAAATATATTTGTAAATGGTTAATAATCTATAACTATGTGGGCCAATAGCCGTTACTTCAACCAATTTTACTTTCCATGTTACATAGTTTACGAGTGAATTGGCTGTGAGAGATGGACAGACAAACGTTCCGTTTTTACTTTTTAAGTTCGGGAACCCTTAAAAAATCGCTGTGTTTGTTAGATTGAAAGACATAAATTCATTAACGTGTAACGACAAAACGATTTCCGAAAATTTTCTTGGTTACGAAAATATCCATTAGAGAGAAATTTTCTTCCCATTTGTTACGTCTCTGAAATCGTTATGGTAAGCCACACAATGGAGTCAATTCACTAAGTTGTAAGTGATAACGGCCGACATTGCGTGCGGTATGTTAAAAAAATGCAGTGAAAGGACAGTTTATTTCTCTGTCATTCTTTTTATTGTAGATTTCTTTATGTGAACGCGTGTTATTTTATTAGTCTAGTTCTGTTACAACTAGAAACTGCGAGCGGAAATACTCGCTTGGTAAAAAAAAAACAAAAAAACAATTTTGATTTTTTTTTTTTTTTCACTATACAGTAATCCCTTAACATTCGCGTGTTTTGATTATTCGCGAAATAGAAAATTCAGATAGTTTTAACATTCGAGAATATTTAACTTGGTTATAAACATATATTAGATACACAAATGTAAATACATTGCTTACAGGTGTCAAGTATAATAAAATCCTTTAAAAACACATTAAAGTCATTTAAAATCCAAAACGTTTTCGACCGACACTTACTCGGCCATGCTCAGTGAAAAACTAACAGCTGTTATTCCAATCCACCCTTGAAATAAAATTGTTCCGGACAAGGCTAAAGACGCAGAGAGTGCACAGCTGTTAGTTTTTCACTGAGGATGACCGAGTAAGTGTCGGTCGAAAACGTTTTGGATTTTAAATGACTTTATTGTGTTTTTAAAGGATTTTATTATACTTGACACCTGCAAGCAATGTATTTACATTTGTGTATCTTATATGTTTATTAGTAATCAAGGTGAATTGTGCACTAAAATTTCAACTTTCTCTTTAACTTGGTTATTCACGAATTTTGATTTAAAAAGAACATTTTTTTTTTTTCAAAATAAATTACTTATTTAAAGCCTACGTAACGAGAACTTTAGCTCGTATGTTGAAGAAAAATATAGATAAGTAATTTTCTTTATTTTTCATGCAGAAATTTTTTTTCTCAATTTTCTAAAATTAGAATTTTTTTTATTGCAGGTGAAGCATTTTCCGCCAAAATTGTCGGGAAAATTTTAAACCATAAACCACAACTTGTTGCGAAAACAAGAGAATGTGATTCTTAACTGGTGAGGAGTCTTAAATTTAAAACTGAAATTGACGCCGCAACTTTTCCTTACATGGAAATTCATAAACAAAAGATCTGTTATGTCAAACAATCGCACATCACTAAATTTTTTTTCGCCATCAATTAGCAAATAAATTTTGTAAGGAGGGTAATTTTGTAAGGGGGTGGGATTTTTCAATTCGGAAATATTTCTATATTTCTGTTGTAAGAAAATTGCATTTGTGCATTTCTTAATTCTACAAAATACTAAGAAAAATATTTAAAATAAGATTTAAGTGGGGTCATAAATATTGCACAAAATCCCTATAAATTCAAATTTAATCCTTCTAAAATTTATTGAATGATTATGGAAATCTTCTAATAAAGTTTCAAAAATTCACGAAAAATGTTTTAGAAGATAAAATTTTTATGTATTCATAATTCAGTACATAAAGGGTTAAAGAAAATGTTTTACTCGCGTAATCCTTTATTAGAAACATTTCCCCTCCCCCTTCTTACGTTATTTTTATTATGGGGATATTTTTCTCTGGATGTTATTAAATAATTCATTAAGAGACGACTGTTGATTATTTATTTTCGGACCTCACCTCCCCCACAAATTAAGTCATAATTCATAATACAATAACCAAATCAGTTTGTTTGACCTAGCATGGTATCTTTATAGCTACTAATTTCCGATTTTCTTCCAAGTCAAACAAACAAATTTCGTGTTGGAAATTTTTTCTTAAGTGAAATTAAATAAATACCACAGAAAGGAGACACTATTTATGTACTGTGAAACCTCCCTGTGCGACTACCTCCATTAAGCGACTACCTCCCTGAACGACCACTTTTTCATGGAACGAAATTAATCCCATAGTCTCAATACTAATTTTACCTCCATTCAGAGACCATTCCAGTTGAACTCCCTCCATGAGCGACCCATTTCTTTGAAGAAAATGAAACAAATTCCGTTTTTTACTGATCGCTTGAAGATTTTATTAGAAGAATGATTCCGGAGAACGCATTATTCAACAAACTTCTAAACTAAGTTATATATATATATATTTATTTATTTATTCCGGTAACTTTTAAGTGCTTAAACCTCTTTGTGCCTTTTTAGGCAATGAATTTAACTCTGATGACGAATTAAGAATGATGGTCAATAAACACCCCTGCCCTATTATGTTAGGAAACTCTGAAAGAAATAGATAAATTAATGAAATCGTCATTATTTGTTTCCGTTGAAAAAAGTTGCATTTATTTACTGAACTTCGAAAGGTCTTGGAAATAAGTTATAAAAGGAAAAACCGTAAAATCAAAGCAAACGTCAATGTATTCATTTTTTAAACTCTGAAGTAATTAACTTATGTAATTAACTTTTGTTTTGATACTTAAATTTTTATATTTTTTCCTAATGTGAAAAATAAATTTTAGTAACATTAATTGTTACCTTTTTTCAACTCTTAAAATCTAGTTTTAAACATGACCTACATTAAGAGACCACCTCTCGGAGCGACCAATTTTTATTGGAACGGAACGTGGTCGCTTTAGGGAGGTTTTTTTGTATGAAACAATTCTGGTACAAAACGTTTATTTGACATGAAAAATAAAAACATGTGAGCAGAAATTATTTATCTTAAATGAAGATCATTTTAGAAGAAACGGATTATTAAAAAATCTTTTTATCTAAATTCGCATCAGCAAGGAGTTGTACATTCATTTGTTTAAATATGAAAATTAAGGGATTAATTAAGTGTTGTTATACTTAATATGAAAGTTATACTGATGCAGAGCTTCAACTACAGGCAAATTCAGGACACATAACAATAATTCATGATTTAGCAGATTTGTCTAACAAGCACTATACTGTTTCATTTACAATGGTAAACAATGGTTATTTCTGAATTTCGTAAAACAGGGTTTTATCCATGTTCTATAACAATTTGAATGTAAATTATTTCATTTTAGTTCAATTTCATGCAAAAAGAGCTCTTCATTACGTTGCTCAGATTAAATGGCTTAGTGTCAGGTTTCTTCGTAAAAAAGAAAGTACGATATATTTTCCAGAGGCATCAGATATCCATTTGGTAGATTTTAAGGATATTATATAAAAAAAGCCGCCACAATTAACTATAATTGGAGTTTGTCTCAACAATGTGCTTTGATGGATACAAATTTGGTTAACCTATATTGGATCGCTGTCCTATAAATAGGACAGCTAATAAAACATTTTTTAAATTAAATTGGTAAGGATTTTTTGGATGTATTTTGTTATGACGTCTTTGAAATGCATAAAAGTATAAACATATATATATATATATATATTAAAAGAGTAGCCAATTAAAATTTAATTGAAAAAAAAAATTCTTTAAGAATTGTGATCTTATAATCTAGAATTTTACCGTTATTATTATCTTTTTATTGGAGAAATCATAGAGAGTATTTTTGTACAACATAAACAGTATTTTTAAAGTAAAATAAAATATTTGCTCATAAAATTAGGTTATGTATGCATTTTATATGTCCTTACTATGTGTCCTGCTATTATGCCCTATTTATAGGACAATTAGTTACTTAAAAAATTAAACTTTTTTTCAAAATTTTCAAAAATATTTAATCGTGTCTTGATATGGGTTTAAAAAAATAGTAATTTCAGTTAAATGTAATTGTGTAATTTTATTCTTATTATTTTATATTTTGGAAAGATATGCAGTTTTTAATAAAAACTGTCCATATTTTGTTTATTTGTTCAAAGGTGCTCCTAGCTTGTTCAAAGGTACCCCTACATGGGGAAGGTTTGAACAGAAAACTTTCAACTTTTTAAAGCTTCATAACATTTAATTTATCTGCAAAACTGTAATTTTTTATTTCATGTGATACAGAATTACATTCTTTCTCTCACGAAATATTTAAAATTCAATAAATATCATTAAAGTAAGAAATATGTGAATTTTTTTTTAAATGTTCAAAGGTGCCCCCCAGTCCCCTAACTATTTTTTTATTTACTTGTATTGACATAAGTTGTGTTTAATTGTTAGTTCCTATCTATAAATACTGTTTTGATGAGGCCTATAGATGTCTAATGAAGGTTAGAGTTCCTACCGTAATATTTAAACGGAACTTCTGACTGTAAAATGGTCAATCATGGTCAACATCGTCTTTATTTTGAAAGACCTATCCAACGATATGCCACTCAATAAGGTGCCTAAATTTTTTTCCCGTCTCTACCGTCATTTTCAATTTATAAAAACAAAACCTAGTCTATAATTATCGGACGGTTAAGACGAATCGATAGAGACCTCGTTCATTAAAATCCATCCAGCCTTTGGGATGTTTCGTGGGTATAAAGAAATCCACATACCCAGATACGCGTGAAACGCATAACCCTTCTTGGCAGTCGGGTAAAAAAACGTATCTTATTTCGTATTATATAGATTTCCTAATATAATTTCAGACATGAAGAAAGATATTTATTGAGATGGGGCAATTTCTTGACTCGTATTTTGGTACATACGGGGTTTAATTTAATAATAATAATAATAGAAATAAAACATTAAACATGATAAATCTCTGATAATCTACCACAATGCTTTGCTGAAATGGCTCGGTAAAAATAATCATTTTGCTTGAAACAAAATGCAGAATTACAAAAATTTTCTAATCATATACAGTTGAAGCTCGTTAACGCGAACACTCAAAGTCAAACTTTTTTTATTCGTATTAAAAGTAGTTCGTGATATCCGAACTTAAATACATCATATACAACAGGACGGGGCAATCGGAAACAGTTCGTACTAAAAGTAATTCGCGTTAAGCGTGTTCGTGTTAATGAGGTTTGACTATATATATAAAAAAAAAAAAAAAAAAAACGATAAATCTTTAAATTTATAATGCAATGAATAACATTGAAATGCTATTATTGTTATAGTTACCTTGATTGCCACAATTTTTATTTTGTACACTTGTGTCAACAAAACAATTTAAAATGCTTCTTTTCAGTGCTTCATATTTTATCTATATTATTGTAACGACGGAGAAGGGGGGGGGGATGTGGTTTTACACAGCAATTCCTATTGCTGTTTTAAAATTCAGCTGAAAAAGAACATAATGTGATCTTGTTTGCAACATATAAAGTGGCATATAATGCGTATTTGAAGGTAGGTAATAAAGTTAAATTAGTATATTCTTGACATTTAATAAGTAATTTAATATTTATATATTATAATAATAAATTAATAAGTAATTTACAAAAGTTGTTACTTTAAAAAAAGAAAGTATTAATATAAACCCCTTTTTGTTTGTTTGTTTGTTTCTATCAGTTTATGGATGAGTGTGTGGTATTTTAAACTTTATTTCCTTATTATTCTGTGAAAAGTGAAATGATATGATTATAAGTTTAATCAAAACTCATAATAAATAAGCTTTATTATAAGTAGCACATTATACTCTATTATAATTTTGAGTGAAATACAATAATTATTATAACGTCATCTATTCTTCTTGAAAGACCAAATAAACTAACACCGCTAATTTGTAACGGAAAAAGAAATAAAAAAAATTTCTTGCATATACGGTTTTTTTTTCTTTTTTTGCGGGTGTGAGAACAGACATATTTTCTCTTCATTTGTCACATCTCTGAAATCGTTATGGTAAGCCGCACAATGGCGTCAATTCAGTAAGTAGCTATAAGAAATAACGACGTTGCGTGCAGTGTGTATTTCGATTTGACTTTTTTTTTCTTTCTTTTTGGAAAAATTCAGTGAAAGGGCAGTGTATATCTATGTCACTCTTTTATTATTATTGTAAGGATTACTTCTTAAAAAAGCATGCTGTTTTTGTAACTCTAATTTCGCCATAACTAGAAACTATATGAATGCGAAACAACTTCTACAATAAAGAATATACTTTTATTTTCTTTTTTCTTTTTTTAATTAAAGAGTTCCAAAGTTCACCAGTGGTATGTAGCTAGTATGAGAATGTACCTTAGAAACTAAACATTTTAAAGATTACCTGTGTTTTAAAGTCGTTAAAGCGCCCGCGCTGACTTGGCCAAACATGGGCCAATTGTAATAAATATGCTAATTTTTTCTTAGTTTTGCAGATTTATTTATTTTACTGGAAGCGATAATACATACACGGTGGCCATAAATTTTTGTCGGGGTTTTCTTATCTCATGCTTAAAGGTGCAACCCAAAACGTTACTAATCAGAAAATAATTATATTAAAATTTTATAAAAATTTTCTAAGTCATTAACGAATTAAGTACATATCTATTTAACTTTCTGCTCATAATTCATTAAATTTTTGATAAATTTGATAAAATTTTAATAATAATAACTTTTTGAGTTGTACTTTAAGAGTATGTAATAATCTTTTTCGTCATATTTTTAAATCAAAAGTTATGAGGTAAGGAAACAACGACAATAATTTATAGACACTCTTTATTTTTTGCATTAAACAAATGCTTATTCTCCAAACTGATGCTGTATATATATTTAAAAGCAGTAGTCAAAAAGGATTAATAATCCAGAGAAGGAATCAATTGAGGTTTCTTGTATGGAAAAAGAGCAATATTTAATATGTAGTGCCAAATAGGGTCCTGCATCAGATCGGCTAAATCGATTTTACGAAAGATTTCGGGTCTGGTTGCAGTTGTTGTTTTTCTTTGCTGATCGGGTACGGGTTAACAAAAAATACTAGAATATTGTTTCAGATGAAAAATTTATGTTTGAATAGGAATGAGCCTCTATATATGTTTATTTTTTCACCATAAAAAGGATAAAGTTTGTATTTTATGCAAGTCCACTTAAAACGAGTTTGAGATGGATAAATATGAGAAAAATTTTCCTTGAAGAACATCAGGAGAAATGAATTTGAACTTCTTAAATTACCAGAGAAAAAAAAAAAAAAAACCTTTTTTCTATTTTATTACAAATTTGTGGAGAAAAAGTAGATACGGCGTACCACCAAAATATGGAAATCGCACACTTGTTTTTTATAACGCAGAAGTTGCAGATATTTGTGATCTTAATTTGGAGGTCTTGTTAGAAAAATGTCCAACTCAATAATGGTTGATGAACTTCAAAAACATTATATTTTCACAAGACTTTAGCGTCTCTTTAAAAAATACATTATAACATTTCTGATCCTGAGTTCAAATACAAAGTAACTCTGTATATAACTTAACCTTTTGGACTCCGGCGTCTTTTACACAAATTTTATTCGATCGGCACCACTTTTTTAAAAGAAGTTTCCTTCAAGTACACAATTTCAAAAATGCTCTGATTAAATAAGTTAAATTTTATTTTCCTTTATTACTGGTGCCAAAAACAAGTTTTGCAATGAAAGATGTCTCCGCAGCGGAGACAACGGAGTGCTAAGGGTTAATATCAAGTGAACCATATATGATAAGATATTAAATTTTAAAATCTTATGTAAATCTAAATTAATAAATATATGCAGATTATTCTGTAATCCTATTTAGTGTTATTTGAGAATTAAACTATTTAAAGATTGATATTTTATAATACCAAATTAAAGAATGAAATTGTTCATTGTGAATTATCGCATATCCCAGTTGTCCTTTGTACTGCGTCATTCAATCCCACAGCAGTGTTATGGAATGGGGCATGTTTAAAGGCTTAGAAAAAGTTTGTACTTTCTAAATTATTGCACTGAAAAATAGTATTGCCATATAGGTTTTGGTAAGTTAATACTCTATCGAAATAGCTAAATTTAGTATTTCTAGATCTAAAGACCTTTCGAGGAAGGCGATAAAAACGAAAAATGCCCCATTCATCCCTACTCTCCCCTACAACAAAATTACAATACATGAAATAACATATACAAAAATGTTTAGTTACTGTCTTCATGGTCTAATAAAGCTTTATTTCTCCTTGATTATACCGTTTTTTTAGTGATACTGGATCAAAAAATAATTTTGATTTCAAACACTGCATATAACTGAATTAATTTTAAGGATGTACTGGTAAATTTTTGTTTGTAAATTCTATAATGAAAACATTTTTTGTGACCTCTTGACTGTAACTATAAAATGCTAACACGTTAAGATAGTCATTCATGTGATCCATATATTATGCATAGTTGGGGATTTTATACTTTCTTTCTATACACTGTATTTATCTGGGAATGAATGTTCTTATCTAGCCTAACAATGCCACAATATATGAAGAGATAATCTCTGAATAACATGGATCGCAATTCTGTATGAAAATGAATCATTCACGAGATGAATCTAGGGCTTTTGTAAGATTTAATGCTTTTTGCACAATCTGTTTGCATTGTGATCGCTTCTTGTTTCTTGGTTTTAATATTAATCTTCCATTCTACTTCTCATTCTTACCGTCTGTTTTACTACTTTTTCGTAGTTGGCAACTTTTCGGATTTTTTTCTAGAAGACCCCGACATGTTGAATTCGCAAAGTTACCCCAATGTTCCGGAAAATATTATAGTACAATTGATAGGTATGTTTCTTTTATTCAAAAAATCTTATTTAACTTCTTGTTTATAAATCCCGGGTGTAACTAGTGCCCCCTAGATTTGAGACAGCCGTGACACGCTTTGTTGTGACATCACGAAACGTCACTCGAAGCAAGCAAAACAAAGAAAAAATATTCGAACAATTTGCATGTTTCGATTTCGTTGGTGGTGGAATTAATTATTTACTAATAATGATTAATAATTCCACGAGCCAACGAAATCGAAACATGCAAGTTCTTAATTTTTTTTCTCCTGCTTCTTGTGACGTTTCGTGACGCCACAACAAAGCGAGCCAAGGCTTTCTCTCTTATCTAGGGGGCGTTGATGTAACGCGTGTAAAGTAAACCAGGGCTCACAGCGTTCCTAAGATTTTCTCACTTTGTTAATTTAAAGTGATAATCTTTATTGTAGACTTCTATTGCACATGATAAAGGGATCTACCACGAGATTTTTGATTTGAAAAAGTGGTATGAAATGTAGAAAAATTTAGGAACGCTTTCACTTTAGGAATAGTTTCCTAAAGTGAATGTGTCCGCATATAAGAAAAACTGTAACCAAAATCAAAGTACAAACGCACAACATTGGATATCGACCTCAGATATCCTATGCAAAGAAAATCATTTAAAAATATTAAAATACGAGCGAGAAATCTGCAAATATTTCTCTCATAGGTTTAACATCAGCGCTCTCGTTTCTTCGCGTGACTAATGTATGTACTTATTGCACAAGGGATGAGGTTAGATAATCAAAGTATATAACTAATTTAAACAAATAAACACAAGTCGTTGAGTGATAGTGTGATCGCTCTCTCAAATAGCATTGTAAAATATTTCAGAATATGGATAAAAATTATAATAAATACAGAGAGTCAAAATGATTGCCTTTTTTATATAAGAAATATTAGCTTTGTTGTAAACAAAGATACAAATAAACAGGGGAGGGGAAATACATCATTTTACTTGCCATTGGTAAGTGGATTCTCCGACAGGCCGAGTGAATTTTTAGGCAGTCTTTTGAAAAACTGCAGGCTATAGAAGATATGCCGTAAACTTCATTTTTTTATTAGTTAGCTGTATTTTGCAATTTTACAATGCCATGTTTAGCCCTAAATTAAACTTTCCTCTGTTATGTATATATCTGTTGTAGAGTGTTGTCAGCTCCACTGTCATAAAAAGCGAGACAGTTGATTCTAAATCGGGAATGGAACAAAAATTATAGTAAATACTGTGAAAACGGAATGTGTCTATAACGGAATCCTATTTGAAACGTAAAAAAATTCATGGTCCCTACTTAATCGGAATACCCTACAAGTGTACTTGTTAAGACAACAGCCTGTCTAAAACGGAATGTTTTTCTAGGCTTTTTCGCCTTAATAGGTTTTACTCTATTAAATAAACGCAATATAATATTACACAGGAAATTTGTAAAAGCTGAATCGCTAAGGACAGAAACAAAATTCCGTTTAGGAGAGATTTCGGATTTAGCCATTATTGTATGATATTCCTTCCGTAAAGATTATAAAATTTTTACGTTTAAGACAGAATTCCGTTACAAACAGGTTCTGCTGTGACAGGTTTTATCGAAAAAAAGTACATTAAAACTTATAAAAATAGAATACCTAGGAACCGGAAAATTATTTCATTTTAGGAAGTAGTATAATTTGTACAGTATTCCTTTCTGCGGAATTATGAAAAATTTTCCGTTATAGACAGTTCCTGTTGTCACAGGTTTTACTGAATTAAGTTCCAATCGATGCAGACTACCGAATAGCGTTGTGCTAAAAAAAATGAAAGAATTTGTACATCATGGAAAATCTGTGGGCAAGGTATCCCGTGCTGTTGTTTCTCGGGACGAGTCTAAAGGGGGAGGGGGATTTAAGGGGCGAGTCTGGACCGTAAAAATCTGGACTTTCCGCAAAAATCCTGACAACACTATGCCTGCAGCAGTTGCCTCGGCCGAAAAAAAAAAAAAAAAAAAAAAAAGTCTACAACTCTTCCTTCTAAATTTACACAGAAAACATTGATTTTAGGTGACTGCATGTGACCAAGGGAAATCGCATAGAGCAGCTATAAAGTGCGTAAACAAAACTTTGAACTTCCTTCTGTATTGTGTTCAAATGCTTTCTTGCTATCTTCGTTTACACCGGGATTCTTATTATTTATAATCAGGGCAGTCATTTTAACTAACCCCTGTAGATTTTAGTATTATTTATTAGCCCTTTCTTGCTGTTATTTAGTGAATTTCTGTAAACTAGTAAAAACTAAGTAAATTATATAATTTTCCACTTTTGGTACTTCGAACATGACACTATGCATTAACATACAACTCTCTTGATCTAATTGTCAATTTTATTGTCGTGTCTGGTAGTCTCGAATAGAAACAATATTTCAGAATATGGATAAAAATAATAAATAACAATTTATTTCAGTAATGCCTGCTTACTTATTTTATTAATGCTGACTTTGCTGTAATTTAATGTACTTAATTCTACAAGTTAAGTAAAATTGCTACTTTGGGTATGGCGTATGACATTGCTAACAGACTACTTGCTTTTCAAATAATCAATTTAATAGACGTGTCATTTTCAGTTTTGAAGCAGTTAATAAGTGACGTGTAAAGTGAAGCACATCATTCTAGTGCTTTATTAGAAACATTGTTTCTAATGAAAGTGAATTTTTTTTTTTTTTTTTATCAGGAACTGCCTGAAATGTTAAAATTTACAGCTCTTTACGTTTTTCATAAATCTGTGACTTCCACATAAGCGTGGATGAGATAAATATTGACACACTATTGTTAGTTGGCAGTTATTGTTTGAATAGCACTGTAAATTAGAAATAAAAAAATTCAGATTAGTGAAATTTTAGATTCTGGTTTTCATGAAATCTCAGTTCTCTGATTATAAATCTTTTGTGGTACCAAATAATAACTATTATTAATGTTGTGTGTGTCTGTAAAACGTATCATTCAAGAATTTCAGTACACTATCGTCTATGAAGAGTTATCGTTACAAAATTTAAGAAAACTTCTTGGGCCCTGGTTTATTTAAGGGACTGCTACTTCACTCATTCGAAAATACCCGCTCGTTAATGTTAATCCCAAGGGAGAAATTCTAAAAAATATCTCGTTTGCATTTCAATACTTTTAAATGATTTTTTTTATTGGATAGCTGAGCTTGATCTCTGAAAAAGCCGTTTTTAACTTTTCGATTTTGTTTACAAGTTTTTTAATTAGGATACCTGTTCCGAAAGTGAAAGTAACAAAATGTAAACAAAACCTTTAATAAAATCGAAAAAGTAAAAAACAACGGCCCTTGTAGGGATCAATCTCAGCTATCCAATGCAAAATAAATCATTCAAAAATTTGAAATGTAAACGAGATATTTTTAAAAATTTCTCTCATAGCATTAGTATTAGCTAGCGGGTGTTTCCGTGTGAGTGAGGTAGCCTTTTAACAATTGAAGCTGATTTCTCTTTCTTTTTAATTTTATCTCGTCCATTTAAATCTGGAAAACACTATCCAAACGTTAGACGAACATTAGATGATGACGTTATTAGTGCCTTTATTCCTGGCTGTTTTTTATGTAGATTAAAATTATTTTTATATTTAATTTGTTTGGTACTGCATGGCCCCCCTAAATATAAAAATATTTTATTATCACCTTGGAACTGAACCCCTCTTTTGAACCCAATGAAGTCGTATTTAAAAACCTATAGGGGTAACTGAGAAATTATTTAAATTCCGTAATGAGAACGAAATAATGCCACAAAATTCCTTTAAAATAAACAAATAAAGATGTTTTAATTGCATTTGTAATTGCAAAACGTTAGTATAACAGTCAGTGAATATCAGCGAAACAAATTTTGACGATCAATACAATTTTCGGCATGAATGATGCCCGCAAAATTTAGGAAAATACCCCCCCCCCCCACCGGAGGGCAAATTTGGGGGAGGGACTCAGTAGGTGCATAGCATGAATAAGTGGTCACAAGCCTTTCCAACAATATGTCCCATGTGGGTGTCGGTAAAAGTTAGAAAAATATCTTTGAAATCTCTCTTTGAAATACCGGTTGCACAAATGTGTTACTGTGCAGACTGACTTTATTGAAAAGGACTCATAAAATGTATCAATTTTATAAATTTCACTCAATTATTTCTATGTGAGGGCAGAAACGTGTTAATACGTCCTCGTGGTGGTTATGAGGATGCGAGTTTCTATCCAGGAAAGAAAATTTTAGTAGACAAGGGTTTTGACCCAAATTCCTAGTATATGCAGAGTTTTGAAACTAAACCAAAATTTTAAAATACTAGAAATACTAGATGAAACTAGTTTTGTTGCAGATTGTACTGTTTTTTCGCGGCAAGTTTGTTAAAAGAATAGATTAATATAGAAAACACTTAAAAAAATAAATAAAAATAAGGCGAGTTTTGAAACTCGCATCCTCGTATGCATTCAACCAGCTAAGTTAATAGACCTGGAGCCAGTATTTAGTCAGATTTGTTGTTAATAAACTTGAGCGACGTATAAAATATGAAAAAGAATAGCAAATGAACTTCGGAATATTTAATTTGGTCTTTGATACTTTATTTATACTACAATGCACTTCAACAATCTTGATATTTTTTTTGGTTTAATGCTTCTCAATATATCTTCTTTTGACAATCCCTGAAATGTTTCCAAAATGTTTGTTGCCTGCCCTCGCTGCCCTACTCCAAACGATGCTGTAAATATTCTAGCGACGAAAAACTCTTATTTACAATGCTCGAGGAGACAGGACATTTGCATTTAAATAACTCACTTGACAAATTATGCAGATTTCTTCCACTCTTCTCATGGTATTCTCCTTTCCAATTTCACCACTTCGGCTACAAAAAATTATACTTGCTTGGCCACGATCTTATTCTGTGAAGTAATTTTGTCACTGTAACCATCTTTCGACTTCAGCTTCTCTTTAGCTATGCTCACCCAATCATATTTCCTGTGGTTTTTGTCTTTTTGTATCCGAAGTATTGTTCTTTTGTGCGAACGGTTTAAGAGTCTTTAAATCCCGTTCTTTTGTAAGAAATTTACGAAGTAAGATTAGAGCAGTGTTTCTTTGAGGTCAATGGTTTTCTGTGTCTGGATTTAATTATGGTCCAGCATGCTTCATTGTTGTATTTATCATAGCTGTATTATGATGTCCTTTGAAAATGGTCAAACTTCTACTGGTACAAGAAAAGAAGTAAAAAAGTCCAATCTCATTTTTCGTGATTAACGGGGCCTGGTCTAGATTTCTTTTATTAAAGGAGCGGTGGACGTTAACAAAGTTTTTAATTTTCATCATAGAGATATGAAATTTTGTGGAAATATACATTTCACCATAAGTATATAAAACATTTTAAAAGAAACTTACAATCCTATTATAATTTTACGATTATATATTAATTTTTTTTTTTAACTTATTTTAAGCCAAGCATGGAAATTTTATAAAATGTGGTATTTTCATTGGAATATGCTTAAATTACATTCACTAAG